>CM033473.1:113202436-113537436 GCA_019447015.1 Hymenochirus boettgeri
AGCTGCTAATGGAAATATTTGTTGAAATTAACCATTACTGTTTTTCATTTACCATGTGTAGAACATAGTCAATTTCCTTTATTGTAGACTGTCTATATCATTTTGTATGAATGAAAGAATATGCATTATTTCATAAATTGTATGTATTTTCCTCCTAGATGTGTTATCTGTTTTAATGCTTCTCCAGTTGGCATCCTATATGTTTATACTGTTTGCTGATATAGATTCCCTTTACATAGCTATGGAGGTATGTACTTTATATATCTATAGCTTTGACCAAAATAAAAGCTATAAATCTGATTGATGGAAATAGAGGGTTATCCCTAATACCCTTGTGACTTAATTGTTTTATATTTAAAATAATGTTGTTCAGTTGTAATGCAGTATGGGATATAGATGCAATAATGTTTGAATAAAGGGTATTTGGCATATAGTCATTCTGTATTTTTAAATGCAATGGTATGGTCTCAAACCTTAGGGCCCCGATTTGAAATTTGAACTTGGTCTCCCCTCTCCTATGTCAGTACCTAGATCTGGCAGTAAACCAGATCTACAGTAGGTACAAACAACCCTCCCTCAACAACATCCCATTTTACCACACGCACCAGGGACACAAAAACATCAAGCCAAGCTTCAAAAAATGAGTAAAGCGCTTTACAATATCACCCACATTCAAATGGGGCTTGAAAGATAAAACAACACATTCAAAAGGGACTGTGACAGGGTCACCTTTAATGCTTTTCCTAATGTGTCTGTAGGGACAGTGGCAATCACAGTAGATGCTATGGGACCTCGCAGCCAAGGGGGACCGTTTGACCTTCTCCCACAAATAGGTTTGCAAAGGGAAATATATTTTCTTGATCCCTGTCCCAGGCAATGTTTGTTATCTCTGAAACCCTGCTTTGTCTGAAATACATTAAACTTCCTACCAGTCAAGACACCATGTACAGTATGTGCTGTTTCTGTAAAGGCTGTTACCAGAAAAGAAAAGTAGGGGGTCAGGGATCAAGAAAGTTTATTATAAAGATCTTTTATTTTTTCCTTCTCAAGGTATGAACCTTTACTTTGCAACATACATGGTCCCATTAAATCAAATGATTAGAAGAAACACTAAAAATGATGACAGACAATAAGTCAGGTTTATGTGTATTTACAAAAAATCCATGTGTGTTTGTGTCTGCATATGTTTTTATATAGCCATTAGTGTCTGTCAGTACTCAGTACACACATTCTAGGTGTTAGAAAGGTAGTTTTGGCTGTAGTAAGACTTCTGACTATTTCTGCTAATCAATAAAATCACCATTCTCTTTTCTTGTTTTTTCATTTCCCATCTGCCTATCCAAACAGGGATGCAAAAAAACTCTTATTTTCAACACAACAATGCTAGGGTTAAAAGCCAAACAAGCCCTTAAAGGGTAACGGTATACCTTTAAAATGACTACAGGATCATGCTTCTATCTGCAGTCTATCCAAAGTTACAGCAGTATAAATGGTGGTGTTTCCAGCTAGCATATGACTATCACCATTGCTCCACTGCCACAGGCACTGAGCATGACCAGTTGTGTCCAACGCCCCCAAACTGTTTGATCCGTTTTAAAGCTAGCCACAAGCCTGGAAAGAAAACTAGGTAGAAGAATGGACAGAGAATGGTTGCAGGTCTTTGAAAGCTTCAGAAAATGATAGGGGATTGGGTTTCTTAAACAGCACATCATGTGTCTTTTACACACTTCCTTGTTCATCCTGACAGTCTTGATTCTAAGCCTAAAATTTAAGACCCACAAAAGCTAGAGATAGCTGAATCAGACGAATGGACATGTCCAGGTATCCCACCCCTCCCAGAAGTTGCATGAGTCGCCCGATTTGAAACTCACACAATTTTAAAGACTCGCAGCCTCCTCCCCTGGAACACCCCTTAACTGGACACCACACCCCCACCCCTCTTAACTCTGCCTCTGGCCACCCCCTAGAGTAGAAGACAGTATTCTAATAAGTATATTTTATCGTGTTTCAAATTTTTTAATTTCAGTTTGTATATTTTTATGTTTTTCCAGCTTGTCTGCACACCGTATGACTGGAGAATAATAATTTTCTTATCTTTGCTTGTCCACTTTGCTGTATCTTACTTCATAGAGGTAAATACACTTTCTTGAAGTTCTTGAAGTCAAACTACACGAAACAATATCCTTTTAATCTCTTTCCAACGTCTTTTCTTTTTTTCCAAAGTGCACCTTATTGTATAGAAAATTATATTATTAATAACATTTCAAATGTTACATCAGTCTTTAGCATTTAATTTTTACTTTTTCAGTTCATTGTTCCAATATTTGATTGCGTGTATAACGCAATCAACTATTTACTTTTTATAAATAAAACATTTTCTAATAGACATGTTTCCAATTTCATTTCAGGAATGCATTTTTGAGAACAGGAAGCTTTGGATGTGGATCAAGAAAGTTTTGAACTACAAATCAAACATTAAATTTAAAGAACTCCAAAGAACACTAGAGACAGATACAAACTGCTGTGTGCTAAAAAGAAAACAGGGAGGGCAAAGCTATTCAGCACTACCAAGTGATACAAATGTCTAACCCATCCATTTAGTGCAAGAAACTTGTTTTATATTTTATTACATTTTGCAATGTACAACCTGAAATTCAATAAACTGGCGTGCACACTGATAGACCGATATGTTGCCATGTATACAACTTATTTTTTTTTTACCAGTAGCCCATCGTTAGTAAAAACCATAAAACGGAGCGATTTCTGCTTCACTGACGATACAAATAGTAGATAATCACTTGCACTCTTGAAGACGTTTCACTAGTCATCTGAATGGCTTTCTCAATTCAGAATGACTTGTAAAAGAATCTTTTGGCAATAAATACTCTGGTGTCCCAGGTACATTCCCAGGGTATTTATTTCCATCAGATTCTTTACTGCCCAGAAACTTTACTTCGCAGGGCTTCATAATTGCACAAAGATCTACCCCACTATATTCTGAATTGTGAAGAATTGTTGTGTTGCCACAGGCACCAAAATGTTATAAGTTCCTCCTACTTTAGTAATGGTGGTCATACACATTGGCGGTACCCAGAAAAATAGGGTTTTGCCAAGTATTGGCAAGGTGTGGGGGCCAAAAATGACCAACAACTGTGTCGCTGTGTTAACTTACTACCACAATCACTATCGCTGTCAGTCAATCCCAAACAGAAATAATTCTGTTGGTCTGTATATGTTTTTCTTTAGCAAAGGGGATATGCGCAACCCCGTTGTAAGTGGATTGTAACTACACTATCAAGAGTGTACTTTGTAAAGCACTGCAAAAAATGTGTGGGGATGTGTATTTTAAATGTTTTACATTTGGGCTTCCTTTTCATCTTTTTTTATTGTATATGTATATATGCATAAAGTATTTTAAATAATAGAAGACATTGAAGTAAAACCAATATAAAGTGCAAATTTATGAAATGTAATTTTTTGTTTTTTTTGTGTTATTTATCTGTGTTTGGCTTCCAGTAAACCTGATAAACCTGAATTTAAAGGAAATATTCATTACATCTTTTCTACCACTCAGGGGCTTAAAGGGTCACTATACAAACAACTTTACATTTTCTGAAAATTTGTCATTAAATAATAATGTTTAGTAATTGCACCTAATTGCCCCCCACATCTCTTACTCACTGCCTTCTTGTAGTGTCTGCAACACTTATAAGTTCTGCACAGCCTAACCATGAAGCCTGCTCTGCTTAAACATCTCCCCCTCCCCCTGCCTTCTTTTCTCTCCTTATTCTCTTGTTACAGAGAGTATATTGGTAGGAAGCCAAAGATCATAGTAAGAGGTTAGGGATGGGACACATATTATAATTTCTGCTTTTGGAGTGACAGCTCTTTTCCTGTAAATGCTGTGATTTCAAATGATGATTTCTCAGAATCTACAGCTCAGATTTAAAATCCAAAAAAGTTTTGGAGCAGTAGGATCTTGCTGTATCTAAAGGTACAATTGATAATTCGAGTAAAGATACCCTTTAAAGGATTAGTGCACTGTAAAATCCAAGTTATGTTCATTTGGAAGCTGAAGCTTTAAAAACACTGTTGCCATTTTTTTTTTACCTATGCCCCTCCAGAGCCTACCTTTATGCCTTGAAATTTGCTGGCATCTTGTTACTGATTTTCTAAATGTTAAGCTCCGCCCCTCTGAGATTTCCTCTGCTTTCTCCTGCTTGAGCCTCAAACGATAATGCCTGTGAGTTCCGTGCACTCTACTGCTTGAGCCTTAAACAGTAATGCCTGTGAGTTACATGTTTGAGGCTCAAGCAGGAGAATGCAGAGGAAATATAAGAGGGGCAGAGCTTAACATTCAGCAAACCAGTAACAAGATGTCAACAACTTCCAAGGCACAAAGCTAGGCTCTGGAGGGGAATATGTTCAAAAAAATATGGCAACAGTATTTTTAAAGCTGCAGCTTCCAAATGAACATAACTTGATTTTACAGTGCACTTATCCTTTAACTACCAGGATATCATGGGGAGCACCTGCAGTGAGCCAAGGGGCCCATATTATTTTTCCCACTCCAGAAAATCACTATAGATGAAGCATGGATAGGGGCCTTCTTAGTTATGCCACTGCTATCACTTGTCTTTCTATGTGATTTTTTCACAATCAGAACAAAATAAAATGTTAGTAAACTCTTCACATAAATTCTAACACACACACACACACATACATTCACAACCATACAGCAATCTGTCTCAAACCTTTCCCTTTGCTGTGACTGTTGGTTAATTATTGAATTGTGAGTACTAGGGGTCAGCTCCCATAAATCATCTCTCTGTGTTTCTGAGACTTCAAGTGTATGCTGCACACTCTTAAACATGCTCTCTAGGGCACAGCAGATCAAATTAAGGAAGCTGAAAACCTGTCCTATTCCCTAGAAGCCGACAGACTGTTATTTTACAGCACAAAAACCTGCCTAATTTAGGCACAGATCATGTTACAACACAGATATCCAGCCTCTCTACACTACTAATGCTGTTGCAGTAAACTTAGGCAGATGCTATTTAAAACCAATATTACTATTGTTCAGAATGAATGACAAAGTGTTATATTAATTAAAATTTGTAAATTATGTTTATTGATTCTACTGTGGTTCAGGCATTAAATTTATTGTAAATAGCTGGCTCTGGTGTGTTTTTATATGGTTATATCATGCCACCCATAACAGATCATAACAGTACATTCTCATGTGCAGGACTGTACTAGTTTAGACTAACAGAAGCTCCATTCATACTTCTTTACCTGTCTTCCTCATACTCTGTGCCATAGGGTATTAAAAGTGCTATAGCTAGCTAGGTAAATAAATCTTTTTACAAGTAACACAGACAATAATGTGTGTGTAGATGCAGTGCCTCACAATTCCTGGGGAGGGAGGCAGGAGCATGGATAGTTGGAAGCCCAAAAAGAGGATCATCACATTTGAAAATTATAGCAATTTCACAATCCCTACCAGTATGTAATAAAACCCATGGCTACCAGTATATGATAAAATTCCCATGGCTACTAATATGTGAAAAAAGTCCCATGGCTACCAGTATGTAAGAAATACCCATAGCTACCAGTATTTAATGAAATTCACATGGCTACACGTATGTAATTAAATGCCCATGGCTACCAGTATATAATTACCATGTCTGCCAGTATGTAATAAAATGCCCATGGCTACCAGTATGTGAGATGAAAAGCCCATGGCAACCAGTATGTGATGAAATGCCCATGGCTACTAGTATATAATGAAATTGCCAGTTTGCTACCAGTATACAATTAATTTGCTAGTGTGCTATCAGTATGTAATGAAAATACCAGTTTGCTATTAGTATATATTGAAAATTGATAGTTTGCTAGCAGTATATACTAAAATTTTGAGTTTGTTACCAGTATATACTGAAATGATTGTTTGCTACCAGTATATACTGAAATTGCGAGTTTGCGTCTAGTATAATGGAATACTGTGACTGTGCAATTAATTTTTGTATCTCTGTCTATTAGAGATGGAGCCGAACTATTCAAGTTTGTACGGGCTTGGACTTCTCGAACTATCCCCGGATATCTGTTGTATTCAATTAGATCAACTGGACTTGAAGTTTAGTTCTTGAAGACGTTTTGCTAGTCATCCGACTGGCTTTCTGAATTCAGAATGACTTGTACAAGAATCTGTGGCAATTATGTACCCTGGAAAATCCCAATTAGCATATCACAGCCAAGTGTTAAGGGGGCGTGATTGGATAGTGGCTAAGAGGTGTTATAGGAACGCCCAGAGTAAGGTGTCAAAACAGCATTGTACATGGCAGACAGTTGGTGTCGAACCCCCCCCCACCTCTATTTAGGCTTGGTTTCTTTATTTTCATATAAATGGCCTCCTTCTTAACACCTCTCTTGAACCAGTCATGTTAACATTACAATCTTCAAACGTATGTCCTTTATTCTTAAGATGCAGGTACACGGCTGAGTCCTGACCCGAGGAATTGGCTCTTCTGTGCTGGGCCATACGTTGATGCAGTTGCTGTTTGGTCTCCCCACATACAAATCAGAGCATTCTTCACTGCACTGCACTGCGTAAATGATGTTGCTTTTCTTGTGTTTAGGTATTGGGTCTTTCGGATGTACCAATTGCTGCCTCAGTGTTCGGTTTAAAGCAGACAGGGATATTGTCTATTATACCAATTCGCGAGTAAATATCGAATCCGTCTCTGATGAAGTGCCAGGCGTTCCCTCCCACCCTCTCGATGTGTATAGCATTGATTGATTTTAACAAAAGAAATAAAGAACTTTGATTTTAATCCTCTTGTGCTGCCTACTTCTACCTATACTTCTGATCGTGATTAAACCTCTGCTTGCCATAGCAGCTCTTGGGGAGTGTTGAGCGCCATGAGTCTCACTATGAGGTGGGCTCCCGTGGATTTTTTCTTTTGATCTATATATATCGTGAATCTGTGAGTCATTCATGGGATGATTATCGAATGTTCAAACGCAACAGCTTGAAAGTAACGCTCGTGAGACTAAAATCGAGTTTTCGAAAGTCCTGGATATTCGAACATGTTCCCCAGACCATTTCCCACAGCCATTTACATTAAGTTACCATTAATATTTTAATTGTATTTCATTCGAACTTTTCGAACAATTTGACTCTTATATACTTTCCATAAAGTTCGAAAGTACGAAAATGGACCTAACTTTCCAAAGTTCGTCTATCTCTACCGTCTATACCTCTCTCTGTCTATTCCCCTGTATTTCTATTTATAACTTCATGGCTGTTTATCTCTCGGTTTTTCTATGTTTGGCTGACTTTTTGTCTCTCTGGGCCATATTTATAAAGCTGCATTATTGCTTTTTAGAGATACCGTGACTTTAACGATCAGTATCGTAAATTTACAATTGTAAAACCAATCGGAGATTAACGATCGTAAATTAGTTTACTAAAACACAGTATGCTATGATAGAATGTTCGTTAATTAACTAACGTACGATCACAAATGTATGCGACCGTACAGGCGGTTTTGCATCGCCTGCGCCATGCTTTTTCCAACGATTCTTGGAAATGGCGCAGGCAATGCAAACTCAGTCTAAAACCAATGCTAACCCGATAATACATCGGATAATGTGAGTTTTACACTGACTTTGGCATTTTGCGCCCAATATTGCATCGCCCCCCTAGTGTGGCTTAATTGGGGTGGAGAAGGGGGCGTGACCTAAATAATTTTTGTGCATGGAACATAGAGTGCCCAAAAGTGTCCCATACCTTCTCATACCCTAGAGACGCGCCTGTACATTGGGTACTGTGGGTTTAATAGGAATCTCCACCTGAAAAAAACTCCCCCCCCAAAAAAAGCACAAATGTACTTACACTTCTTCGTTCCCCAGCACTCTGATTCCAGCACTCTGCTTGTTGGAAGTTGCAAGCAGGAGCTGGGAATGAAGGAGTGTAAGTACATTTGTGCTGCTTTTTTACTAAATGACTTGGTGGTTGGGGGTGGGCTACACTACAGAAGAAAGTTTTTAAAAGGTAGGGGATCAAGGAGCTAAAAAGGGTCCGGGGGGAGAGCTCCCCTGCGCATGCCAGAAACCTCTCAGAGGATAAGGAAGAAGCAGGGACTGGATGACACACACACAGCTCCTACTCTTCACCTTTTGCAACTTTGTACAAGCAATGCAGGAGAACCACAAGGAGCAGAGAAGAAAGTTTTTTTAACACTACACAGTAGGGCCAGTAGTGGGTTAAATTTTAAGTTTTGGGGATGGACATGCCCTTTAATGCTTATTTAGGGTATAGAGAAAAATATTACATCTCCACCTTAATGCCCCACACTCCCTTTGCTAATAATCCTGTAAGGTGCACACAGTTCTGAATGTGTTACATGCTTTAGTCATATATAAAAAAGCAAAATTGTGGAAAAACTCCACTGAATATGTTTTGCTTTTAAATCAACTAAAGCCTTAGCACAACATTGAATCAGAAGGCAGGACACCTTGACATAAAAACAGTAATGTGTCTTCCCTATTGGTTTGATATGGTTGCTGTGAAATTAACCTTTTACTTTATTTTCCAGAATTCTAATATGACGTGTTCTTTGCAAATAGTCATTCCTAAGCTAGTGCAGAAACTTGCTACTGTCACGCCCACAAGTAGACGCTAGTCCACCAGGGATTCTCAAATGGTGTGTCTCCAGATGTTTGAAACCTACAACTCATAGGAATCCTCAACTACCACCATTTGAGAATCCCTGTTCTAGCCATTACTTTTACTGGATAGATTAGGCAAGAGAGCATGTGAAGTCATCCATTATTCTGGAGATTACATGAACTTTAAAAAAATAGTTTAATCTCTAAGTGAACATTGGATTCACATTGGTGAAGAATGGGAGGTAAACTAGCTATGTCTTTTCTCCCATTCAACCAGGAGAGAGGTTCCCCCGCTGGAACCTCTGACAGGTAACGACTCTATACTGTGTATAGTTTACTTACACCTGGAAGCATTCTGATCACCTTTGTGAATAAACAAAACGTTTGCGCATGCGTTTTTTCATTAAGTATTGGAAAACACATGCGATTGCAATTTAAAATGCGGAACGCAAATCGCAAGCACAATCACATCACACCCGAAAACGCGCATTTTCCGTGCATTGCCGCGATTCCAATGATTTGAAAAAAACACAAGCGCAAACGCATACGCAAGCGCAAATGCAGAGAAATCGCATTTGTAGCCCAGCCCTTTGAGTGGTTCGAAACCAGCATGTTAGGTTTTGTTTACGTTTTTTCAATAAAAATGTAAAAATCCGAAAACAGACCCATAGAAAAACCCCTGAAAGATAAAAACCTGAAAGTTCCAATTAAATTTAAAGGGTCACTATAAATGCACTCAAACAATTGAAACTGGTTATACTCACACATTTATCTGTGCCTGCTTTGTCATTAAAGTATAAATTTTAGTGAGGAAGCAATCCTTTGTCCTGGCCGACCGGACAGTTTGCCGTGACCGAATGTGCGGTCCATAGAGGTTTCGGACAATGCGGACAAGCAAATGGTTGGTCACGCCCGAAAACCCATGCAATTATTTTGTCCCAATCGACGATACACTGAACTATCAGGCGATCAACCCAAAATATTTCATCGTGTGTTCACAGCATTTATTGTTGCAGAAAGTGTGCTGGCAGGCAGCCAAAGATCCTTGTAAGAAGTCAGGAGAGGGACACACATTTTATACTTTGTTTGAGTGACAGGCCTTTCCATGCAAATGCTGTAATTTCAAATGATGATTTCTCATTTTGAATGATTCAAAATCGCAAAAAAGTTTTGGATTAGTGGGCTCAACCATTAGATTTTTTTAGAGCAAATATACCCTTTAAGGTATGAATAACAATAGTATGTTATTATACACAAATTATTATGCAAATTAGATTTTTCTCTGATTTTCCTAAACAGTTGATGCAAGTGGCAGTCATCAAGCATTAGAGAAAAATTTAAATCAGTCTTCAAAGACAAACTCAGTGCATTTATTTTTAAAAGACATATATACAAACAGTTGTTCCCCCCTTCTCTGCGGAAGTTGCAGCACGTGCTTTTAAACTGGAGTTGGCAAAGCTCCAGCACCAGACCCAGTCTCCACAGTCCAGTGAGTCCAGAGAGGGTCCTTTTGCTTTGCATGGTTCACCCGAGTTTCCTGTCATGGACAATGATAGCAATTTGGACACATTTTTGTTAAGTTTTGAAAAGTGTTGCAGACAGTATCAGTTGCCACAGGAGCAGTGGGCAAGATACTTGATACCTGGATTAAAAGGCGAAGCCTTAGATGCCTTTGTTGAACTACCACCAGAGCTTGATGGGGACTATGATGCTTTGAAACAGGCTCTAAATAAGATGTTTAATCTCACACCAGAGGTGTATCGCAAAAAGTTTCGAGCATTGCAGAGAGGTCCCACTGACAGCTACTCAGATGTTGTGAGTAATTTGAGAACCAGTTATAGCCAATGGATTAAAGGACTGTCGGTTACCAAATTTGAGGAGCCAAATTTAATGGAACAGTTCCTTAATATCTGTCCTGGAGATGTGCAAAAGTTTGTATTGGATCGGGAGCCAAAAACAGCGCAAAAAGCAGCAGAAGTCACAGACACCTATGCAGCCAACAGGGTGCCAAGATATCCAAAAGGTACAACTTTACAAAGATCACCAAGCTGGAAGGAGCATCACCACAGGGAAGCAGCACAGCAGAATGTCAAGGCTGGTGAGAGTTTGTCTGAAAGGCCCAATGTGAGCGTAAACCATGGAGATACACGCAGATGCTTTATATGTAAACAGACGGGACAGGTAAGAGCTTCCTGTCCAGAAAGAAAAGGACCAGTGTCACCTGTCAATCCAGTGGTAATGCTCGTATCTGGTAGGACAGATAATTGATGTCATCATATGCAGACTGTGACTGTGGGAGATAAAGTTACCCAGGGGTTATGGGACTCAGGAGCTAACTTGTCTCTGGTGCGCCCAGAGATGATTAACTTTGGGGACATTATTCCTGGGAAGACTTTTTTGGTAAAGGGAGTGGGTGGGAGTCATCCACGGGTGCCTGTGGCTAATGTTTACTTGGATTGGGGTGTGGGGAGGGGTCTGAGGGAAGTGGGGATATCCAATGAAATTCCTGTCAATGTGTTACTGGGGAATGATTTGGGGAGAATGGTCTCTGCTTTTGTGCCAAATGATCCGGTCTCACTAAGTCTAGCCGCGCTGGAGTGTGACCACCCACTGCAATCAGTAAAGAGAACAGGTAACAAGGGGCATGGTAACTGGGAGGGCTGAGAGACCAGAGCAGATGTCCATCAGTGCCAGAACTAGTATTGCCTAACTGTGTGAATGGAGAGAGGGATCCCCCAGTTCACTCTCTAGTAGAGTCAGGTATAGTACCTGTAGGTAGGGATTGTCACAGTAGCTTGGAGGGAGGTCTGAGAGACCAGAGCAGGTGTCAGTCAGCGCCAGAACCAGTACTGTATACATGTGTGAATATAGTGGGGGAGGAAAGGTATCCCCAGGATGATGTTCTGGGTAAAGTACCCGTAGTAGAGAGGGATTTCTAGAGTAGGATCCCTGATCCTGTGCCCAATCTGCCTGAGGTCCTGGATAGCAGTCAGGAATTAGTGCAGGAGTGTGTGGGGCAGGTGGTAAGAACTCAGAGCAGGGCCCTAAAGGATGTTTTCACTCAGACTGAGGGAGAAGAGGGTAGCTGTGGGCATGCAGTAGCGCCAGTACCAACCTCAGTGGTGAGTGGAGAAGGAAGAGGGTTAAAGAGGGGCAGCTAACAGAGCTAGGAGTGTCCCAGGTAGATGAAAAGAACTTAGCTATCCCTGAGGACAAAACCATACCAGTAACAGTCACTGGTTTGTCCCAGTCTAAGAGGGAGCAGGGATGTGGTGAGCAAGAAGGCAAGGAAAGGGTAAGAGTGGCCAGGATCTGTCTGAGGGAACTTTAGACCCACAGGATACAGGTAGCAGTGAGAATAAAGGAGGATCTGTCCAGCAGGAGAGTGTGTCAGAGGGAGGACAGATGCCTGAGGTTAGGAGTGGCTGGGTACAGTCCCCTACATATCACTGTACGTTCGTGACAAACACCCCTCTCATGTGGGGGATATGATCAATAACCTTAAGCTGACCAGAATGTTTAGCCACTAGTTATACATTGGATCTGGGTATTTCGTTTTCATGTCTATTTAGAGCTACAGTACCCTAATATCACTCCTATGGTATTAGTTTAAAATGGCCAATTGCTTTCGCCATATAAATATGGGACATGGGACAGGTAAATACAAAATTCAGTATTACAATTGTTACAGTAAATAGGTGCTACACCCTCTTACTTCATATCTCCGATCCAGAGTTAGGTGAGTTAGAAGTTAGAAGTATATCCCACTCACTTATTAAAGAAATTGGTCCAGGTGCATCTTAGCCCCGAACCCTTCGCCACTCTGATCTTCTCGCCTCACGCACACTATGGAAGATCCGACCCCAAAACACCAGATAAGGCACCATATAAGGATACTGATAAATAACAAACTCACCACGCACTCGGTGGCCCAGGTGCAAGCAGCCCCAGGCCTGTCGCAAGCCCACGTCAAATGTATGCAGGTAAGTAAAGATTCTGCTGCACGAAACTGGGACACACTGCAACCAGAGCACCGTTCTCATTTGCAGACAATCTTTATTTCAGAGAAATCGCTTAACGATACCTTTAAATACACCCATAGTGACATAACATCCTCCCCCCCATCTGTAAGCACGTCCACATAGATACAGCAGAGACATTTCTTGTGTCAACAAGGAAAAGCCGTAGTGATAATAATACATATATATATACAAATCGATGTGGGAATGCCTGAACATAAAAACAGTATCAGAGGATACAAATATAATAACTTATCTCTAAGCTTGTAAATATATACATAGTTGCAGAAGGCAGAAAGATACAATACACTATATCGTCCTTCTGACTATGTCAACCCCCAAAGATAACATATTTATTTATATCATAGCTATTTAAAGATTTTTAAAACATTTTAGAGTTTCATAAAATATATTAATATTTCTTAGGTGGAAGTCCTGTAAAGCAGTTAATATCAAAAATAGAGTTTATACCCACAGGTTCCATATAACAAAGATATGGGCCTAGGCACTCCTTCAGGCAATGAGCCAGTGTATTCCAGGTGCTGCTTCCCTCAGTCCTCTACCTCAAGGACTCCAAGCTATAGCACAAGCAGAAAAAGGTTGATGGAAGCGCACACTGTTTCTCAGAAGATATTCTGAGAACACTATGTCTCCTTCATCAGGTGTGAATCACACAAATACACAACGTTTCGGAGAACGCTATGTCTCCTTCATCAGGTGAAGGAGACATAGCGTTCTCTGAAACGTTGTGTATTTGTGTGATGCAATAAACAGAATATCTTCTGAGAAACAGTGTGCACTTCCATCAACCTTTTTCTGCTTGTGCTATACCCACAGGGTGCCTGGTGTTAAAGGGGAACTGTGGTCTCAAAACAAGTTAAGTTTAAATGAAAGGCCAGTTTCCTACCTTTAAAACGAGCCATCAACCACCTCTCTATGTGCTCCACAGCCCAAGATATACAGAAATGACTGACCAGAAAGTTAATGGGTGGGAGGCTGACTTGTGACATTCCTGAGGCTTCTCCTGCACAGTGCCGCCGGCGAGCACAGCTTCAGACTCCCACTCTGCCTGAAAAGGCTGTTTCCACACAGTTTTTTGTAGGGGGGTCTAAGTAACCCACTGCACTTAGACACCCATGAGTGGGCGGGGCCATGGCACACGTGACTGGGCAGGGCCACATGGGGCTGTAAGATAATGGGCCATGGGGGGTCCTGCAACTGGAGGGACCATGGGGTCCATGAGTGGTAGGGACTAGGGGGGCTGCAAAGGGGAGGAGGAGACACAGGACAGATTGACTGACAGTTTCAGAGCAGGAAGCAGGAAGTGCAGGGGACCTGGTGATGCTGCTGCCATATCACAAAGAAAAATGTAAATATCTTCAAAACTATGCAAAATAAACAATGGAAATAAATTGCAAAAATTCTCAGGGGAGCAATTCCTATCAATTTACCTCAATTTTTGGACCACAGTTCCCCTTTAATCATCATCTTCAACAAAAACATCAACATGGACTTTTTAATACAATGTCTACATTTTATTCTGCATAATAATAATTTCAAATATGAAAATTATTTCTTTATGCAAAGTGTCGACACCGCTATGCATAGCCCGACAACTATAACATTTGTTATTTGGAAAATGAATATATCTATCACATTGTATTGTAAAAAATGTCTAAAATTTTGGCGATACATAGATGATCTGTTTAACGTGTGGGGCAGAATCAATGGACAGGCCAAAGAGTTTATTACTTTTTGTAACTCTCTAGATACAGTAGTTTGATCATTTTAATGCTGAATTCTCAAAAACACAGGCACACTATATGTAGAGGTTAAAAAACTCACTGATTGTAACTCACTTTTACACAGCACTAGTTTCCACCCCAAACATATTTTCAAGGGAATGCACAAATCACAATTTATACTGGTTCAGAGAATCTGTTCTGACAAGACTGACAAAAATAGAAATCTTGACAAAATAATTAAAAAATGTAAGGTTTGCACACGCTACAACAAGCCAGAATTGAAGCATGTGATAACACCCCTAAAGTGACACCAGAACGGGGGGTTCCCTTTGTGCAGAGTTATACTTTTTCTGTTCAAGTTAAGAAACAATTGAACAGATTCTGGCCAATAATAGAGCAACAATGAGGACAATCTAAAATTCACATGGGACTATGGAGAGAAAGAGGTGGCCTTTTTAAGATTTATCTTTATGTATTAGGGATATGCAAATCCCCACCTCTATTTTCTGTAAGCTATATACAAAAAATACCCTTTTGCATGCTAACGCTAACCACCCTAGACAATGTATTAAAGGTATAACTTTTATGGCCAATTTTTACGCCTAAGACACATCTGTTCAATGAACAGGATTATGTAGAAAAGGCACAAGATATGAAGGACAGATTTATTAACCTGGGCTATAACTCTTTGGATATTGAAAAAGCCTTTATTAAAGCTAGAGATAAGAATAGAAGGTCATTGATTTTTAGTGATCAAGGTGATAAGAAAGTAGATATTGAGCACTTTAATAATAATAATAATAATAACAATACTATTCTTCGTCCTGTTTATAGTAATGGATTGAAAAGCAACTGAAAAGCAATGTTTGTAACCACAATAAAAATGATAATGGTAAAAATAAGACCCAAAATGAAATTAATAATGGCATGAGAATTACATTTGTATCTAGCTATAGTCCCCAGTTTCAGGACATTGTGAAAATAATCAAGAAGCATCTACCTATTCTTAGAATGGATAAGGATCTAGAAAAGATCCTAGATATACCGTTTCGATTTGCACTTAAAAGAACATGTACATTAAGAGATATGTTGTCCCCTAGTATGTATAGACACGGGGTAAAAAACTGGTATAGGCTCAATGGGTCTTATAGATGCGAACATACTAGGTGTGTTACATGCAGTACCATGAAAGGTAGGAAACTCCTTTATTAGCAGTGCTTCGGGAAAAGAATATGCTATTTACCAATATATTAATTGTGCTTCAGAATATGTAGAATATTTACTAACTTGTACCAAATGCTCATTGCAATATGTCGGCTGCATGTCTAGGATGCTGAAACCATGGTATACGTAAACATATTACGTGTATTAAAAAAGATGGCAGCGCCCAGCTAGTCCTAGTGTCGACTTCATCACGCCCTGCGCTTGACGTCGTGCAAAGACGCCGGCGCTGCCGTAATGATGCGCAAGGGCCGCAACGTCATCAGTGGGCGCTGGAGGCACAAAGATTTAAACTGATGCCTTCACTCAGCCAGTGTATTGCTGTACCTTGTCGGCTGTGCTGGGTTCTGCTTCTATTTAGTATCCTGATCCTTGCGCGACGTCAGGGCGTGATGAAGTCGACGCTATGACTAGCTGGGCGCTGCCATCTTGAGAGGGTCGAAGCGACTGGAAAGCAAAGTACCTTTCCTGACAGTACCCCCTTTCCCAGGGAGAGCCACAGGACCAACATGGCCAGGTTTCAAAGGAAAGCACTTGTAGAATTTCCGGATCAACTGGGGAGCATGGACATCCGAGTGCTTGACCCAGGAACACTATTCCGGACCAAAGCCTTTCCACTGTATGAGATACTGCAAAGTGCCCCTGGAAACTCTAGAATCAAGGATCCTTTCTACTTCGTATTCCTGTTGGCCGTTGACTATGACTGGGGTAGGAGAAGGTTGTGAGGCAGAGAACTGATTAGAGACAGGTTTCAAGAGTGGTATATGAAAGGCATTAGGAATTCTCATCCCAGGAGGGAGTTGCAATCTGACAGCAGTAGAATTAATATTCTCAAGGATGGTAAATAGTCCAATGAATTTGGGTCCCAAATGGGAGTTTAAGATTAATGTTCTGGGTGGAAAGCCAAATTTTATCCCAATGGAGTAAGGAGGAAATGGTCTCTTGTCAGCATAAGATTTATTTTTAAGGAAGATTTTTCAAGATGATTCTTGGTAGCACCCCAAATAGCATACATATGTGCAGCATGGTCATTGGCTGCAGGAACATCAGAAAGTAGGAAATCTTGAGGAAAAGCTGTTGGGTGTTGACCATAAACCACAAGGAAGGGTGATCTACCAGTTGAAGAATGAGTAGTATTGTTATGAGATAAACTTCTGGACAGGGCGTCAGCCTTCCTAAACCAGGACAATAGGTCAAAATGAAATTGAAGCGGGAGAAAAAGAGTGCCCAGCAGGCCTGTTGGGGGTTAAGTCTTTTAAGAGTCTGAATGAACTCAAGATTCTTGTGATCGGTATAAATAATAGTTGGAAGGGGGGTACCTTCTAGAAGATCGCCACTCCTCCAATGCCCATTTGACGGCAAGAAGTTCCCTGTTACCTATATCATAATTTTGTTCTGAAGCAGAAAATTTACGGGAGAAGTAGGCACATGGATAAAGTTTGTGATCGGAGTCAAGGTGTTGAGACAGTACTGCTCCGGCTTCAATATTAGAGGCATCAACTTTGATGTAGAAAGGGAGAAGAGGATATGCGTGACAAAGAATTGGAGCGGAAGAAAAAGAGTCTTTCAGTGTTTTGAAGGCATTTAAAGCTTGTGGAGTCCAAGAATGGGGTTTCCCTCCTTTTTTGATTAAGTTTAAGATGGGAGAGATGAAAGAACAAAATCCTTTAATGAATTGTCGATAATAATTGGGAAACCAACAAACCTCTGAATGGCCTTGGTGCCAGTGGGTAAAGGCCAATCTTTGATAGCAGTAATTTTAGCAGAATCCATTTCAAAGCCTACCTGAGAAATAATATAACAGAGAAAAGGGACTTTGTGAACTTCAAATAAACACTTGTCACACAAGTTGGCATACAGGAAATTTTTCTGGAGGCGAGAGAGTACTTGCTAGACCTGAATTCTGTGAGATAGAAGATCTTTAGAAAAAATCAGTATATCGTCCAAATAAATGACTACAGAATGACCTAGAAGGTCACGAAACAGATCGTTAACGAATTCCTGAAAAACAGCTGGGGCATTGCAGAGGCCGAAGGGCATGACCAGATATTCGTAGTGCCCATCCCGTGTGTTGAAAGCTGTTTTCCATTCTCCGGAACGGATGCGGATTAAGTTGTAGGCACCACGTAAGTCCAACTTAAACGTAAAAATTCTGGCTCCTCGGAGATGTTCAAACAATTCGGATATTAATAGTAGCGGGTATCGGTTTTTGATAGTGATTTTATTCAGATCTCGATAATCAATGCAAGGGCGGAGACCCCATCCTTCTTCTCGTCAAATAAAAAGCCTGCTCCAGCAGGAGAGGAGGAACATCTTATTGGATATATTCTTTCATGGACTGGGTCTCAGCTAGAGACAGTGGATACGTACGACCTCTTGGGTGCATGGTTCCAGGAAGAAGCTTGATGGGCAATCATATGTTCGATGAGGGGGAAGTCTCTCTGCAGCCTTTTTACAGAATACATTAGAAAATTCTTGATACTGAGTGGGAAGCTGAACAGTCTGAATCGAATTGATAAGAACAGAGGAGGGAGGACGGAGACAGTTGCTCAGACAATAGGGACTCCATTGGGAAATATGGTTAGTGTGCCAGTCTATTTTGGGATTATGGCGTCTAAGCCAGGAAAGGCCCAAAACAATAGGAGTGGAACGACAGTCAATAATGAAAAATTTAATATTTTCATGGTGAAGTGGACCAACCTGTAAGAGCATTTCCATGGTACACTGAGAAATTACATTGGTAGATAGGGGCTTGTCATTGATAGAAAATACTCAGATGGGAGTGGTCAGAGTTAGGAGTTAGAATCCAAAAAGTTGCCAGCTGCTCTAGAATCAATAAACGCCAAAAGTTCAAAAGTAGAGGAATCAAAAGAAAGTTGTACTGGCAATAGAAAACGCGAAGTCGGGTAAGGTGAAATTGGTAACACTGCCCAGATGGGTCACCCCTATCATATCGGAGCTTTGGTGTTTTCCAGTTTGGCTGGACAAAGTTTGGCGAAGTGACCCTTACCACCACAATAAAGACAAAGGCCAGTACTGTGTCTTCATAACTTCTCTTCTTCAGAAAGGTGAGTCCTACCAATCTGCATGGGTTGTTCCGAGGTGGTTGTTGAAGGACCAGGAACAGAAGCTTGGTGAAGGGGATTGACAAAATGTGGGGCCAAGGGAGGAAAAGGCCTCTTATTGCGTTCTTTCTCAGCAAGCCGTTCTCTATGGCGAGTGTCAATGTTAATGTTCAAGGCGATAAGTTCATCCAGGGTAGTTGGTAATTCTCTGGAAACCAAGTCGTCTTTTAATTTATCAGAAAGATCTCACCAGTAGGCCGCAAAATAAGCTTTGTTGTTCCAGGTTAGTTCTGCCGCTAGGGTTCTGAACTCTATGGCAAACTGTCAAGCAGTATGGTTATTTTGGCGTAGCTGTAGAAGATGTGTGGAGGCAGCAGTAGTTCGCCCGGGGGCGTCAAACACGGACTTGAAAGTAGACAAAAATTCAGAAGCTTTGTTAATAAAGGGAGAGTCTTTTTCCCACAAAGGTGAAGCTTATTCCAGTGGTTTCCCTTCCAGTAGGGAAATAATGTAACCCACCTTGGCACGTTCGGACACAAAGTGGGAGGGCTGTAACTCGAACTGAATCAAGCACTGGTTAACAAACCCCCTGCAAGTTTGTGGATTCCCCATATAGTGAGAGGGAATTTGTGGCTCTTTAGAGTTTCCCACTGGCAAGGGAATTGGTGGGGCCACAGCAGCTGCACTAGCACCAGAAGCAGCAGCGGGTGTGTGTGGAAGGAGCATAAGCTTGCGCGTATCATAACGTCACTCGCGCCACGAGCACGGAGGGAACTGCTACAGGATTTTTTGACCCAAGCCTGGAACGAGGTCCATCAAATCTCGGGGGGCGGAGCTTACCTGACTGCAGACATAACCCAAGATGGCCAGCACTTTATTGGGAAACAGGTAGACTCTGAAGGCACCTAGAAAGAAAAAAAAAGGGACAAGGTTAGTTAGGTATACAGCTTCCATTTAAACTTCATTTGTTTTTTGAGTTTACTTATCCTTTAAATCTTGATGCCTCCGCTGCCCTCTGATGACGTCACGGCTCTTGCACGTCATTACAGCAGCACTGGCGTCCTTGTGCGACGTCACGCGCAGGGCGTGATGACGTCGACGCTGTAACTTGCTGGACACTAGGCCTTTTTTGTGATCAATGTTAGTCTATAAGAAAGAAAAATCAGCAGTGATAATAATCCAATTATTGTTCCATTGGTCAATGGGGTGAAGCTTATTAAGAAAGTTACCCGTGTCTTTAATGTGACATGGCAAGTAAGTAAGTGAGATGGCTTAAGTAAACAATCAACATATTGTGATAAAGGTTGAGTTACCGTTCTGATGTCCAACACAATAGGTCTGAAGGAAGGGTGTTGTGTGTCCTTATGGATTTTCGGAACTCCATATAACACCGCTTTCCGGGGATTATCATCTACAATTAAGTGCATTGTCATCAATCCAATGAAATTCAAGTGCACCTCCTATAAGTAGTTTAGTTCTGCCATAATTTTGTATGTGGGGTCTCTTGGTAAAGGGAGATATGCCCCTGAAGATGTCAAATGTTCCCTCATGCTGTTAATGTAAAAAGTAGTCCATTATTACAATAGACCCGCCATTATTGGGAGGTTTGATGATGTTGGAGGGGTCTTCCTTTCAAGGTGTGTAAAGGCTTAATAGGTCGTGAAGTGCTATTGATCGCATAAGTTCTATGAATTGATCAATGGCATAATAGTGTCCTTTAGGAGCAAAATTACCCTTACATTTAAATAATAAAGGCTCCGTATTTGGGTATAATTTGAAATGTTCCTTTAGTTTGAGATGTCTCTTTAGTTTAAACAGTCAAACCGAAATTGTAAAAATGTTTAGTTGGTTGGAAAGATAAGCCTTTATTAAGTACAGATGGTTCATTCACTGTCAATGCTCTAGAAGAAAGATTGCACGTCATTTGCTTTACTGTTTGTTCACAGTCAGGTGCTTTGTTCCTCCTCCACCCGCATCTGATTCTCAGATATGATTTAAAAAAGACACATTTTAGTAGACGCCGAGTATGTAGTCACCCCAGTTATACCGACCACTGCATTGCTAGCAATATCAGAACCCTTTCCCAAGGAGTCCTCTGTGAGACCATCTGACCCAAAATAGTCTCCCCTGTGACTGCTTCCTGTTATAGCGAGTGTGAGGGTCACATGCTGGTATCTATGGAGTAAACTTTTTACTTGTGTTTGTTAGGTTTTTATATATTATGTATAATCACTTAGCCTAATAGCAGCCATTTTGTTCTCTGACTCCATTTTGTCTTACATTATTGTCGTGTTATTGCAGATGTTTTGTTTCCAAATGTTCTTTCTCATTTGATAACACTTGAGCTTCCCAGTGAGCTCAAGGTCTTTTGCCTCCTACATTCCAAGGTTTTAGTACGTCATCGGCAGACACTGTGTCTGGCCACGCCCACTTTTTCTCTTTGTGAAAACCCAATGTAACATGTGAATAAACCGAGAAACTGGGTTCTACTACACCATGCGTGTTGTGTGATCCTTTCTCCCAGCGCTGAAGGTCTCTAAATGGGTTGACAGGCATTCAACAGAGTCCGGGGGACTAGTGAGGATATTTATTCTAACAATTGGTGTCAGTAAGTGGGGATACAACCTACAGGATAGTGAGTATTGAACTTATTAATTTTAGGTTCGAAAAGGGGGGCGTGGCCTGGCACGAATAGAGGAAACAGCTCACTGACAGAGCTCCTCCAAACCAACTGCCATAATCGTGTACAAATCGTGAACCCATTACAAAAAAAACGGAGAAACAAACCAGAATACAACTAAAGATGACAAACAAAAGAAACAAACACAAAAATGCAAAGGGAATTCCTCCCAAAACATCTAAACTCACGGACTTCTATAGACAAGAGGGAGACTCCCCCAAACATAATGGCGCCGAACAGGGACATAAACCAGCACCACGGAGAAACATGGTCACACAGCCTCAGCAAGATAAAAAAAACCCGGTGAGTGAGAGCTCCGACTCGGAATCGGGAACCGGAACCCCGATAGAAGTAAACGCTGCTGTTCTCCCGCGTGAAGAAAAGGCCGCAGAGCCTGTCACGCGAGAGCTACCTACAGAAGGCCCTAACTCCGCCGAACATACGGAGATAGAGTGTGGAGTCCCAATACTGCCAGGAGAGCTGCCATGCCGGAGAAGAATGAACACCGGAGACACAGACAAACGGGAAACACCGAGGGTGAGCCCAAAGCTCTACGGAGACTCACAACAAGAAAAAGAAAAAGAGATTGGGAAACAAAAAAGGATTATAAATAAAACAATACTTACAGAACTGGAGGAGTGGAAGCTTCTATCAGAGGACCCTGACCCTCCAAGCTACAGGAAAGACAAAGACAAGAACGGGGTAAGAGACAACATGTATAACAAGTTACCCAAACAAAATATACATAATGAACAGCAATTAAATAAGACTAAGAATGAAACAGATAAAAACCCAAACTACTATACCACAGAAACAATAAATTATAACCAAGACCCCGAAATTACTATAAATGAACAAGCAGACATTATACTAGCTACCCCAAATTGTCTTAACAAATTCCCAAACTCTTCAGATCAGGTTACAATAACCATTATGAAAGACATGTTATGCACCCAAAGCAAGGCTATGCTTACAGACATAACTATGCTTTTCAAAGAAATAAGGAGAGACATAGACAGCCTTGGAGAAAGAACCTCCCATACGGAAAAAAAAATGGAAGAATTCACCTCAGTGTTCAATACTTTGGTGGACTCCCATAATTCTCTGGATGATACCGTTACCAACATACAACAAAAATTGACAGACCTGGAAAACAGAAGCAGGCGAAACAATCTTAAAATCAGAGGAATTACGGAAGATGTTAAAAATATACAACTAAGAGAATTCACACGACAACTATTCCTATCCATATTACCAGACCTGTCAGAAATAGACCTAACAATAGACAGAATCCATAGATTACCAAAACCAAAAGCTGCACCTGCATCAGCACCCAGAGATGTGATTCTCAGGCTCCACTTTTACCATATAAAAGAAAAACTACTCCAAAAATCAAGAAATATTAGACAACTAGCGCCAAAATACCATAACCTTCAGTTTCTGGCAGACCTCTCACCAATTACCATTAACCAAAGAAAACAATTTGCAGAAATTACGAAAACACTGCGTGACAGAAGTGTGCCATACAGATGGGGCTTCCCCCTAAAACTCTTTATAACATACGGAGAAAAATCATACACGATACAAAATACAGAGGAAGGAACACAACTACTAAAAAAATGGGGGATCTGGACCCAAACCAGCCCAATATCACTCAGGAACTCTATCCCATCCCCACCAAAACTACAAAAAGAATGGATCACTAATGACAAACCAAAAAAATAAAAACAACATACTACAACGGAAAACACCTTAAACTGCAAAATGGATATATGTTGGACTAACAAACAGCAAATAATTATTAAAGGTCGCTGTTCACGAACTTAATATTATCTACAAGAACTGAAAACTGATTACAAATAAAGGAATGAGAGAAACAAATAAATTCAGACGGCCTATAAATCAAATACAAACCCAAAGGGTGCAGTACATTATGCACCCACAAAAGCTATATGTGCCAAAATAACCATGTATATAACTGAAGGGGGAGGAGATAGGGAAGGGGGAAAGAAAGAAAAAAAGGGAGGAAATGCCAAATAACCCGATATTAATGATCACCCCCTACCATATGTTGAATGCTATAAATACACGGATCCTGAAAGAGTTAAGGATACGAGTATACTGGATATCCACAATATCTACTATATATATAACGTAATATGTTTTTCTGAAGATAACATGAACTAATACAACTATGTATATGTATATAAAAACCTTTGAAACTCTATAATCCAAACTGGATGATATAAAAATATATACATATACATACAAAGGGAATAAATACTATAAATGGCTAAACAGGTATATAATGCTCCCACAAAAACAGATAATCCGGAACACAATACATGTGGAAAGGAATATCTACAAAAGGTATGACTTACCTATGTTCATAATGTTTTTTTTACTATTGTTATGTTTTAACTGTTATTACTGTTTTAAATACACTATTGAATGTTTAAATGTTGAACTAAGAGAAAAGAACTATACAAAACTCATCAAATTAAAGATAATGCTAACCACCCAACAGAACATCGTCACTACCTCACAACAAACAATGATCTCAATAAGATAATGCAAATACAAACCTACAATATAAGGGGATTAAATTCCCCATTCAAAAGACACACCATCTGGAAAGAAACACTCAACAACAACATAGATATCCTTTGTTTACAAGAAACACACCTCATCCAACAAACAGAAAAATTAATGCAAAATAAAAGATTTCCTCATATATACTACGCGTCACATACAAAAAAAAGCAGAGGTGTACTAATAGCAATAAAAAATAATGTAGCCTTCCAACTAGAGAAATCAATCATAGATAAGAATGGTAGATATATTATCCTGGTGTGCCACCTGAACAATATAAAATATTGCATCGCAAACATAAATGCACCAAACACTGGCCAACAGAGATTTATTCAAAAAATTATCACAAAAGTAAAACAATTACAATATACAAACATAATAATATGTGGAGACTTCAATATAATAACAAACCCAGAAACAGACTCAACAGCAAAATCAAGATTTCAAAATAAAGAAACACTAAGTAAATTACTAAAAAACGAAGATCTGTTTGATACATGGCAAGCATTCCACCCATTAGATAAAGAATATACATACTATTCAAAAACACATAAAACCTACTCCAGAATAGACACATTTATTGTAGACAAGTGGCTACTACAGAACATCACAGATAACACTATTGAAAGCATAACAATATCTGACTATGCACCAGTGACACTACGAATTAAACAAAATAACTTAACACCACCACATATATCATGGAGACTGAACCCATACCATATCTCTGACAGATACAACAAAAATCATATTAAAAACCACCTGATCGAATACTTTGAACTCAATAATAACACACAAACATCACCCTTAATGGTATGGAATGCACACAAAGCATATATCAGAGGCATATTAATTAAACTAGCAGCATATCAAAAGAAGAAAAGAAACGAACAAAGAATAAGCTTACTAAATAAAATAAAAATTCTGGAGGATAAACACAAATTAAATCCTACACAAGACATATATCAATCCCTACATAATACCAAACTTCAACTACAAAGATTAAATCTATACCAATACGATAAATTATTAAGGAGAACAAAAGCTACATATTACACACAAGGCCCTAAAACAAGTAAAGCCCTAGCCAACAGATACAAAAACAAACAGAATAGAGACAGAATAGCATACATCATAAACGATAAGAAAGAAAAAATAATAGATCCTCAAAAAAATAGCTAACTCCTTCGCCCAATACTACGAAACTCTATACAACCTCCAAAAAGATACCGAAACACACAAACCAAATAAAATAGAGATAAATATTTTTTTTTAGACTCAATAAACCTACCGACCCTTACAACAACACAACTACAAAACATCAATACACCAATACAAAAATTAGAAATATTAAAAGCTATACTTAATACACCCTCCAATAAATCCCCAGGACAAGACGGATATACCATAGAATATTACAAAACATACCATGAGATACTGATTCCACATCTACACACAATATTCAACAATGCAGTTACGCAAAAAAAATTTCCCAAAGAAATGTTACAAGCCATGATTGTCCCCATACTAAAACCACATAAAGACCCAGCAATAATAACAAACTACAGACCCATATCACTCTTAAATGTGGACATTAAGATATTCGCAAAAATTATAGCAACACGACTACAGACATATTTACCTCAATTAATCTCATTAGATCAAGTCGGTTTCATGAATGATAGGCAACCTTATGATAACACCAGAAGATTTATAAACATCATAAATTGGGCCAAAATTAAAAACATAACAACTTTAATAATAACATTAGATGCTGAAAAAGCATTCGACCGAATAAACTGGAACTACATGGAAGGAGCCCTAACAAAATATAACATAAAAGGATGGATCATGAATGCAATTATGACACTATACAACAACCCAACTGCAACAATATACATCTCAAACATGATATCAAAATCTTTCCAGATCACTAATGGCACACGCCAGGCTTTTTTTGCCCATTATCTCCTCTTATCTTTAACCTATTAATTGAACCCTTAGCCGAATATATACGTAATAAGCCAAATATAGAAGGAATAAAAATAGGTAACCAAATACACAAAATTAGTTTATACGCAGACGATATAATACTAGCCATCACAAAACCAATAACCTCACTAATACATTTACAAAATACACTCAACATATTCGGTAACATAACATACTATAAAGTTAACAATTCCAAATCTCATATACTACATATAAACACATCTTTAACACTACAAATCTTTCTAAAAGCAAAATACAACTTTATCTGGACACAGGACAATATAGAATACTTAGGGATAAAATTATCCTCCGATCCTGATAAACTATTCCAACTGAATTATGAAACAATATTATCCAAACTCACCAATGACATATTTCTATGGAATACTAGATATCTATCATGGTTAAATAGGGTTAGTGTTGTAAAGATGTTTGTATTACCACAACTATTGTACAGGTTCAGGACTCTGCCTGTCCCCGTGCCTGATTCCTTCTTCACCAAACTGGATAGCCTGATCTCGTCATTTATATGGAATGGCCAAAAACCTAGAATAAAAACAACACTACTAAACAAATCTAAACAAGCAGGAGGAATTGCTCTACCCAAATTGAAGGATTACTATCTATCCACAATACTAGAACAACTGAGATACTGGTGGACAACAACAAACCCAGCCAAAAACTGGATACAAATTGAAAATCATTCACTCCCAAATATACAATTAAATACAATGCTGGGATACATCGCATTGGGAGGAAAAACTCCACAAAACCAACTAATCTCAGTAACAACATCACTACAAGTCTGGAAGAGTCTGATAAACTCCCATAAACTACTACCCAGTGTTATACAATCTTTACCTCTGTCATCATTACAACTCGCCATACCAAATATCAACGTCAAAACATGGATTGACCATGGAATCGACTATATAGGCAATCTATATGAAAAGGGGAAACTTCTAACCTTCGACACACTAAAAAACAACTATCTAATCAACAACAAAGAATTTCTAAAATATCTCCAAATCAGAAGTTTCCTACATTCTAAATGGAGTCAGAACCAACCCTTGGTACAAGACCAGCAAACTCTAATGGACCTTATTACCACACTAGACTCCAAAAAAAAAAAACAATATCCAGAATATATCTCCAACTAAATAAGAAAAATATATATGAGGAGACCAACAACTACAAATCTTGGGCAAAAGATCTCCAAATAAACTTCACACAAGAACAATGGACGGAAGCCAATAAACAAATATTCAAACTTACTAAATGTATTACCCACTGGGAAATCAACAAAAAAATTATATACAGATACCACAGACACCCTAAATTACTATCCAGGTGGTTCCCCAACTACTCACCTCAATGCTGGAGGGATTGCGGACGTCAAGGATCCTTCATACATATATGGTGGGAATGTCCTAAAATCAAAAAAATGTGGATGAAATTGGAGAATTTCATAAATAATCTATTTAAAATCAACACTAGGTTAAACCCAGCTCTAACACTGCTAAATATCGGATTACAAACATACCCAGAGAACCAAAAAAGTATTATATACCACTCATTTACAACCATGAAAATTCTCATAGTAAAATATTGGAAAACAAAAAAAATCCCTACTATAAAAGAATTGTATAACTACCTAACCAACAATATGTACTATGAAAAGACATTTGCATGCTCTCAAGGCCAATTTGTTCAATTCTACAGAAAATGGGAATATTGGTATATCGATCCCAGATCAATGTAGCTCCAATACAACCTAAAAAGAAAAATGTACCATCAAACCAAATCCCGAATTGGTCGGACCCGGAAACGGGGGTGGAGGCTCGGGCACGGGGACACGGAGGTGCAGAGAGGTATATAGCAATATAACACTGCCACAGTGTAGTTCTAAGAAATAAAAAGGTGATAAAATTGTACTTTTCTATGGTTCAGAAATAATTTCGTGAACATATAAATGTTTTTGAAGTTAAAATATATAAGCATAATCTATATGGCAACTCAGTTGCCCTCTAGTATCATTTTTACTCTGTTTTTGTTTACTCATCATTGTTATGTATTATAAAATCCATGTAAAACTCAATAAAGAAAGAATGTTTTAAAAAAAAATAGTACATAGGTGTTAGCATTAGAAAGTCACCTTAAGAGCTTAACATGTATTTTAGTACTACATTTGCGTAAGTCTTGATACATATCGATAAAGTCACGTTAAGAGCTTAGCGTGTTTTAGTAGTGGAATTGCGTAAATTGTGGTACATTGCGTTACATAGAATCAACAAAATTTCTCACACCATTTATTGCAGAATTAAAAGCCATAAAATGGATATGTGAATAAAATGTATTTATTCTTATGTATTGCAAACGTGAGGAAAATAATTCCATCAGAGGAAGATGTGTTAAAAATAGTAAAATTCTGTGTGAACCGTTATCTCTGCCTACATTCCTAACCCCCGCCTCCTTCTCTTCTTTCGCTCGCATGTTATTAACTAGTTAATGGGAGGTATAGAGGTAATAGCAAATGTTTATTTGTAATAAAGTAGATCATTGGTGAGACTAGTGCCAGTTATATCTATATAGCTAAGTAGGATGTGAAAATACAGTCACAGATAGATATCCCCTATGATGGCAGTTGTAATGGATTTTCCCGCAAGTGATTCCCTCGCTGTGGTACAGCTCATGGACAGAATGTGTAATCCTATTTGTGTTCTTCATATACGAGGTAAGCTGTTTAATTTTTTAATGATACAGGGACTATGTGGTTCTCTATCAAAGCTTCCTTATATTAATGGTCCCTCAGCTGATTGCAAGTTTTTGTAGAGATTTTTTGGGATATTTGCAGAGACTAAGAATATAAAATATTTGTCACTAATAGGGATAATGGCATATTGTTATTGTCTTATTTTTCCTTTGAATTATTACCAGATTACCCCATTAATTTGATAATACCGGATTTAGTAAGTATATTGTGTATCTCAATTTTCTTTAGTGGCATAATTTGTTGGAAATAAAAGTTGATGTACGGATTATTTTTTTTAATGCCCCTAACCCCCTTTTAACAGGATATAATTAATAGTATTCTGCCAATGAATGAGTAATTATAAAGGCTATCTTCCTATTTTATACCCCTATTATAGCTCATAATACAGATAGTTCCTATAGTTTTGGATATTTAGGCCCTTATTAGCATTTCTGCCGATACCCAATGTAATACAGTTGTTGATTTTGAGATATGCCTTTTTTCTGCATGTCGGCTGGTGCTACGGCTCAGTCTTTTTGTATTCATTTTTTTTGAAAAGTCCCAATTTATGTGTCACTGTTTGACATAGAGATTTGGTGGACTTGCCAGTGACAGACTCTATGGCTCTCTGTGAAGTGTTAAAATAATAATGGGTTCAGCCACATGGTTCTAAGATTATGTGAAATATGTTAATTGTCAAATATGTTAATGTGATTATTGTGTATCCAGAGCATGGAGGTATGTAAAATGTTTCTCTCTCCTCAATTGTCTTGCATCAAAAGCTTCCAGAAAATACAATATTGCAAAGACTCAGTTCAATATCTTGGTTGTGTAATATCTAAGGGTGAATATCTGGTCAGCCCCGCCAGTGATAAAGACATTTTTGCGTTTCAAACACCCTGTAATAAAGCTGAATTGGTCGGCTTCATGAACTTTTACCAACAATGAATCCCAGCCAGCTCCCACTGGGGCCAAATGCTCCAAAATGCACCATTAAAGACTGTCCAAACATCATTCTATGGGCACAGAAAATGACAAAGAATGTTTAAATAATTGTAATAACATTTATCTCTGCCCCTGCTCTGAGCTTTGTGAATTGTGATAAATCTTTTCATTTGTATTGTAAGAGAACATTGTAAAATCATGGTGGCAATTTTATCACAATATCACAGAGACACCTTGAAACTAGTCACTTATTTTTCTAAATCATTGGCAGTCACTGTTCAGAGGATGCCTTAGTGCACCCTTGCAGTCTGTACAATGGCTGTTGAGGCCCCAACTTTATTTTATTGGGCACGGAGAATGTTTAATTAACATCTAATCATGTTTTATAAATGCTAAAGAATAGAATATGAACTATCCGATACCTCACAGAGTATGAGGTTATTTTAAATCCATCATGGTCTTAGAAGTTAGATATATTCAGGTCTTACCCATGGTATATTCCTTTTATTTACTGTATTAAGCTTACAGGTTAAATTAATACCTAAGCAATTAATATTTAAATATAGGTGTAAATCTCTACCCAGTCCGATTTGATTCTCTACCAATTAGAGCTGTTATGGTTGTGTTTGTGTATAGTGTATATAGATCTTCAATTCCCAGATTCTGTTTGGAATTTAGTTCGTTACCGTGTTTTGTTTATTTAGCTTAATCTTTTCTTTAACCCGTACTTGTGTTTTGTTTGAGGTTTAAGCTGTTAGTACATTGTTTCCAGGTATGATTTTAATGTAGTTGGTTTTGGTAGAATTTGGCAGTAGATAGTTTATAAATGGAATGGTGAGCTGACTTTACATTAATTTAATTTGTGGATTATTATCTTCCTTATGTTTTAGTTGTATAAATGAAATAATTGTGAGTTCTTTTCATGTTGTTTAAGGGAATGTTATCTCATATATGTGTATAAGTTGCTATTCTTTTCTCCGTTTCTTTTGTTTCTTTCCTGCGTTCATACTTTTCCCTGAGAATGTTATTATTTCAGTTCAAGTTTTTGTTTTCTCCTGATTCATTTTTTTTCAAAGATTTTTTTTCTCTCAAGTATTGTTTTTAGACCTTTTGGGTCTTTATTAAAGAGGGGATAGTTATAGTAATAATATGGCTTATAAAAGTTTTAAAAATCTTAGCCACAAGGTATTATTGCCCAAATGTATATACTTAGTAAAAAGAAGATGTGAAAACTGTTGCTAAAATTATTATTCCTAAATGAGGTTGTCCTGTTAGGATAGATTCAGATAAAGGGACAGCTTTTATTTCTAAAGTATTACAGCAGATTGTGTAATTGATGTTGATTGAATAGAAGTTTCATATCCCCAGAGTTCAGATGTTGTTGAACGAATGAACCGCACAATAAAAGAGAAGCTTAGGAAGGCTACTGCAGGTTCTTTCAGTAAATGGGATATTTATTTACCAGCTGTATTAGCAGAGATTCGTATGGCCCCCAATTCTACATACAAGTTGTCTCCTTTCGAAATTTTAATTGGTAAACCATTCCCTACGCTTTGGGCAGTTAAGACAGGGACATTAATTACAGGTGACCTGGAATTTATCCAGGAAGCTTATGTGGTAAAACTGATTGAAAAATTGAATGGCATCTGTGGTGATGTTTCTTTGTTTTTTTCTTTATTTTCTAGTGCTCCGACGCACCCGTTTAAATCAGGTGATGTGGTCTTGATGAAGGCGTTATGACTCGCACAGCTATCTTGGTTGAAGGCAATCCATCGTGGATACATGCTTCCAGAGTAAAGCGCGCACCGAATCTGTTGATTGGAGAACGAGATGGCTTCAGAGACCGCCCAGATGACTTCAGGGACCACCCAGATGACTTCAGAGATGACAACACACCCACCCTCAAGGAGGAAGGAGTAAGATGAGCCCAGATTCCAAACCAGTGATGAATTGTGAAATCCAGATGAAATATATTTTCCTGACCTGTTCATCTCTTTGTGAAAACCCAATGTAACATGTGAATAAACCGAGAAACTGGCTTCTACTACACCATGCGTGTTGTGTGATCCTTTCTCCCAGCGCTGAATTCTACTACACCATGCGTGTTGTGTGATCCTTTCTCCCAGCGCTGAAGGTCTCTAAATGGGTCTGACAGGCATCAATCAGAGTCCGGGGGACTAGTGAGGATATTTATTCTAACAATGATGATGCCTGTCAGACCCATTTAGAGACCTTCAGCGCTGGGAGAAAGGATCACACAACACGCATGGTGTAGTAGAAGCCAGTTTCTCGGTTTATTCACATGTTACATTGGGTTTTCACAAAGAGAAAAAGTGGGCGTGGCCAGACACAGTGTCTGCCGATGACGTACTAAAACCTTGGAATGTAGGAGGCAAAAAACCTTGAGCTCACTGGGAAGCTCAAGTGTTATCAAATGAGAAAGAACATTTGGAAAAAACACCTGCAATAACACGACAATAATGTAAGACAAATGGAGTCAGAGAACAAAATGGCTGCTAATGGCTGTAAGTGATTATACAGAATATATAAAAACCTAACAGTTCCACCCTTTTATCACGAGGGATAACTAACGGAAATTATATGTATTTATAGCAAAATTATCAGTGGAAATAGTATTCGAGAAAACATATTCATCTACTTTGATGTGATTGCTAGTTGTAAATTACTGATCTGATATTGTTTGGTAGGTGAGATTACACTTCATGTCATTGTTCACAGAAACACATTTTACATTAGGGGAACAAATAAAAATAAAACAAACTTCAGCAACAGTAACATTTTGAGTCCGAATCATAACTATATCTACAGTTCGTTCACGGGAGGTCTGTTGAGGTATTCTGGAAAATTTAAGCGGGTTACATCATCTTCTCGGATAATTGGGATCGAATATCTTATAGTGCTGATCAGTCAGATAGTATTGGAGACATATTGGAACTGAAACTGGAATAGCGACTAAACAAGTACTTATAATGTCCTGAACACTTTTACATTTCCTAAACAAAAGTCAGTTATACTGACTTTAAAATATACTCCCAAATGTTACCTAGGGGCAATGGAACACGGGGACCAATAGGTTTATTCTAATAAATTAAAATGGAAAAACCACAGAATAAGACGAAAAATGAACAGGTCAGGAAAATATATTTCATCTGGATTTCACAATTCATCACTGGTTTGGAATCTGGGCTCATCTTACTCCTTCCTCCTTGAGGGTGGGTGTGTTGTCATCTCTGAAGTATCTGGGTGGTCCCTGAAGTCATCTGGGCGGTCTCTGAAGCCATATCTCGTTCTCCAATCAACAGATTCGGTGCGCGCTTTACTCTGGAAGCATGTATCCACGATGGATTGCCTTAACCAAGATAGCTGTGCGAGTCATAACGCCTTCATCAAGACCACATACACCTGATTTAAACGGGTGCGTCGGAGCACTAGAAATAAAGAAAAAAACAAAGAACATCACCACAGATGCCATTCAATTTTTCAATCAGTTTTACCACATAAGCTTCCTGGATAAATTCCAGGTCACCTGTAATTAATGTCCCTGTCTTAACTGCCCAAAGCGTAGGGAATGGTTTAACCATTAAATTTCGAAAGGAGACAACTTGTATGTAGAATTGGGGGCCATACGAATCTCTGCTAATACAGCTGGTAAATAAATATCCCATTTACTGAAAGAACCTGCAGTAGCCTTCCTAAGCTTCTCTTTTATTGTGCGGTTCATTCGTTCAACAACATCTGAACTCTGGGGATATGAAACTTCTATTCAATCAACATCAATTACACAATCTGCTGTAATACTTTAGAAATAAAAGCTGTCCCTTTATCTGAATCTATCCTAACAGGACAACCTCATTTAGGAATAATAATTTTAGCAACAGTTTTCACATCTTCTTTTTACTAAGTATAACATTTGGGCAATAATACCTTGTGGCTAAGATTTTTAAAACTTTATAAGCCATATTATTACTATAACTATCCCCTCTTTAATAAAGACCCAAAAGGTCTAAAAACAATACTTGAGAGAAAAAACAATTTGAAAAAAAATGAATCAGGAGAAAACAAAAACTTGAACTGAAATAATAACATTCTCAGGGAAAAGTATGAACGCAGGAAAGAACAAAAGAAAGGAGAAAAGAATAGCAACTTATACACATATATGAGATAACATTCCCTTAAACAACATGAAAGAACTCACAATTATTTCATTTATACAACTAAAACATAAGGAAGTAATAATCCACAAATTATTAATTAATGTAAAGTCAGCACCATTCCATTTATAAACATCTACTGCCAAATTCTACCAAAACCAACTACATTAAAATCATACCTGGAAACAATGTACTAACAGCTTAACCTCAAACCAAAACACAAGTACGGGTTAAAGAAAAGATTAAGCTAAATAAACAAAACACGGTAACGAACTAAATTCCAAACAGAATCTGGGAATTGAAGATCTATATACACTATACACAACACAACCATAACGCTCTAATTGGTAGAGAATCAAATCGGACTGGGTAGAGATTTACACCTATATTTAAATATTAATTGCTTAGGTATTAATTTAACCTGTAAGCTTAATACAGTAAATAAAAGGAATATACCATGGGTAAGACCTGAATATATCTAACTTCTAAGACCATGATGGATTAAAATAACCTCATACTCTGTGAGGTATCGGATAGTTCATATTCTATTCTTTAGCATTTATAAAACATGATTAGATGTTAAAAACATTCTCCGTGCCCAATAAAAAAAGTTGGGGCTCAACAGCCATTGTACAGACTGCAAGGGTGCACTAAGGCATCCTCTGAACAGTGACTGCCAATGATTTAGAAAAATAAGTGACTAGTTTCAAGGTGTCTCTGTGATATTGTGATAAAATTGCCACCATGATTTTACAATGTTCTCTTACAATACAAATGAAAAGATTTATCACAATTCACAAAGCTCAGAGAGGGGCAGAGATAAATGTTATTACAATTATTTAAACATTCTTTGTCATTTTCTGTGCCCATAGAATGATGTTTGGACAGTCTTTAATGGTGCATTTTGGAGCATTTGGCCCCAGTGGGAGCTGGCTGGGATTCATTGTTGGTAAAGTTCATGAAGCCGACCAATTCAGCTTTATTACAGGGTGTTTGAAACGCAAAAATGTCTTTATCACTGGCGGGGCTGACCAGATATTCACCCTTAGATATTATACAACCAAGATATTGAACTGAGTCTTTGCAATATTGTATTTTCTGGAAGCTTTTGATGCAAGACAATTGAGGAGAGAGAAACATTTTACATACCTCCATGCTCTGGATACACAATAATCACATTAACATATTTGACAATAACATATTTCACATAATCTTAGAACCATGTGGCTGAACCCATTATTATTTTAACACTTCACAGAGAGCCATAGAGTCTGTCACTGGCAAGTCACCAAATCTCTATGTCAAACAGTGACACATAAATTGGGACTTTTCAAAAAAATGAATACAAAAAGACTGAGCCGTAGCACCAGCCGACATGCAGAAAAAGGCATATCTCACATCAACAACTGAAAATTCAACAAACTGATTACATAGGTTGGGAATATCGGCGAAATGCTAATAAGGGCTACCTAAATCCAAAACATAGGAACTATTCTATTTATGAGCTATAATAGGGGTATAAAATAGGAAGATAGTTTATAATTACTCATTCATTGGCAGAATATAATTAATTATATCCTGTTAAAAGGGTGGGTTAGGGGCATTAAAAAAAATATCCGTACATCAACTTTTATTCCAACAAGTTATGCCACTAAAGAAAATTGAGATACACATATACTTACTAAATCCGGTATTTATCAAATTAATGGGGTAATCTGGTAATAATTCAAGGAAAATATAGCAAACAATATGCCATTATCCCTATTAGTGACAAATATTTTATATCTAGTCTCTGCAAATATCCAAAAAATCTCTACAAAAAACTTGCAATCAGCTGAGGGACCAATAATATAAGGAAGCTTTGATAGAGAAGCACATAGTCCCTGTATCATTAAAAAATTAAACAGCTACCTCATATATGAAGACCCACAATAGGATTACACATTCTGTCCATGAGCTGTACCACAGCGAGGGAATCACTTGCGGGAAATCCATTACAACTGCCATCATAGGGGATATCTATCTGTGACTGTATTTTCACATCCTACCTAATAGCAATAGATATAACTGGCCATAGTCTCACCCAATGATCTACTATTACAACAATAAACATTTGCTATTACCTCTAACCTCCATAACTAGTTAATAACATGCGGCGAAAGAAGAGAAGGAGGCGGGGTTAGGAATGTAGGCAGCAGAGATAACGGTTCACACAGAATTTACGAAACTTGAAAAAAATCCAGGATGGAAATACATTTATATATGAAAACATAGAGTCCAACATTCTAAGTGAACACGCATAACCAAATTTACCTCACTTTAATATAATTAGATTTATAATAAATTCAATAAAAGAGCTCGCAATAAGAATATACATCTTTATCCAACCCAATATATTATCAAACCATGGATTCTATAAATTGTACCACCAATACGGATCACCTAATCTTCCAGTAAAAATTTTTTCGGAACTCTTTACCAGTCCTCGTTTTATCATATTTTTCACACATTGGAAACCTGTAAACTTAGCATTAAACACTTTATATACTTTGAATGACTTATCATGTTGGGTCAGACACCTTGTACTGTGAAACTTTCCATCCTGTAAGCAAGAAGGTTAACAATAACGCAAAGCAACAAGCTCAGCAAATTACAAATTGACAGACATAACTGTTACACTATAAAACAACAAGACATACAAAGGTAAGGTCTCTCATGTTCCGTATATATGCTAGCTAGCAAAGAAAACACAACTCAGAAGTTCGAACTTCAAATGAACTGGACCACACTGTCCGTTCTATAAATGGTTGTTAGCTAACACTTCTCCTCCCGATCCCAAAACTCCCACGTTCACAATTCATTCACGCAACTCTTATTTAAAGAGAAAAACAAACTCTCTATGTGCAGGTCGCCGCTTGCGGGAGTATTATCTCGTAGTCCAACTACGAGTTGCGAGTCCCACCCGCATAGGGATCTATCAATCAAGGGGAAATATATTTCTTGTATGGCTCCCAGTTACTCTTCCAAAGAGAAACTAAAAATGCAGATCGCCACCTGCGGGAGTCTACCTAAATCTCTAGAACACCCAGCACCAAGTTTTACATTCCACCAGGGAATAAAACTGTTCAGAATAACACTCCACCCACGAAGCAACTTCCTTAAGAGAACTCGATCACAGGGTCCCAGCCTGCGGGCATTCTACTTACAGACCCCGTTCGTAAGATGTGGGCATGCGTCCGCCCTTCCAGACCCACGTTTTAAAATCTATACCAATGTGTCTGATACAAGTTACAGAACAAGCACCAGACAGAACCTAAAATTTTTTTTTTTTTTTTAAACATTTGGCATCAATCAGAGTCCGGGGGACTAGTGAGGATATTTATTCTAACAGTGTTACCCGTAAGCCATCCATATACTGTGCACTTAACAGTCAGTACAAACTTTTCCGAACTTATTTCTTTTGTATTGGCGGAGCTCTGCAGTAAATTTATCCATCTGTTATTGCAGAGTGGAGAGGTTTTGTTCCTTTTCGGCATCTTAATTTGTGGCAATCACTTCCTCCATCTTGGTGATTTCAGATTCAACCCATGTAAGTTGTTGGTGGACCTCTTCTATTACCAAAAGAATGAGGTCAAAGGAGCATTTATTAAGGATGGAACACTGTTTTTCACAAACATTTTATTGTCCCTAGAAATAGTGGGTTGGTTGTGAATTCTAAACCCCTAAGGAATCCTCCTTATTTTATAATATTCTGTAAGAGTGAGTCCATGAACATATCATATCAAAATGTATTACCGTATATACTCGAGTATAAACCAGTTTTTTTTTACCTTTAAAATCTTCTTGAAACTCTCCCCTCGGTTTCTACTCGGGTCTGTATTGATCTGGATGCTGCTGGACAAAATCACATAGCCCTGGGAAAACTAAACCATGTAACACAGAGAATCCTCTTGATTTCAGCGGGTTAGGCAATTGTTGTCCTTCTCCCTCAGATCAGCCCAGACTGCAAGGCAAATGGGAAAAAAGTGTTCAGGCTGCACAGAAAGGTATGCAGGGCACATCTGTGTATTGGACTTTCTATGGGGCTGTGTATTGAACTTTCTATAGGGCTGTGTATGGGACTTTCTATTGGATTTTCTAAGGGGCTGTGTATTGGACTTTCTAAGGGGCTGTGTATTGGACTTTCTATGGGGATGTGTATGGGATTTTCTATGGGGCTGTGTATGGGATTTTCTATGGGGCTGTGTATGGGATTTTCTAATGGGCTGTGTATTGGACTTTCTACATACCCTCCAACAGTACCGATTTGGCCGGTATTGTACCGTTTTTTAAAGTACTGTACCGCCCAAAAAGCTCATACCGGTTTGTACCGGATTTCCATTCAGTGTACCGCATTGAATGTTCTAAGCAGTGTGATTATGTCTGACGGAGCTGCGGCAGCTGGGCTATGCAGAGAGTGTGACACACAGTGTTGTGCACACTGCAGTATTACAGAGATGATACAGTCTGGGACAGGTACAGCACTGTCTGAGTCCAAATGTGACACATGTGAGAAATTGTACTGGTGTTGGGTCCGGAGTGCTGGTTAGTTGGTTTTTAATTAAAGTGATGTGAGGGACCTTTCTTAATGGATTTATAAATTGATAGAAAACAAAGGGGGTGGTTAGTTTAGGACTAAAGAAAATCTGAAGGGGGTTTATTATAATGGGAGGATTCAGTTATTGATAACATGTAATTATGGGTTTATTAATGAATAGAAACAGTTCAGTTGCCAGTTTTTGTCTGTCTATCATCTAATCTCTCTGTCAGATACAGATAGACAGACAAATACAGAGATAGATGGATACTGAGATACAATTTCTGTCTGTATCTGTCTATTTATCTCTGCCTGTATCTAAATGTACAGGGTGACAGTAACTTTGCTATTTTTTTTTTACCCCTTTTTAAAATATACATGACATGAATATGTCCGAGTCTTGCTTCGGGACATAACCTCCCCATCTACTTCAAACCTGACCACCAATCCTTCCCTCCCCCCTTTCCCAATAAATGACACCACACCAATTTTCCGAGAGGAAAGAAATAATGGCCACTTTATTGTGACAAACTTAATAATATTTTCCAAACTTTTATTAGCATAACATTTATAACAATTGAATACCAATTAAAATAACAACATAAATTTTTCTGGCATTCCACCAACAACCAAACCTCCCGCCACTCCATCTTTCCGGCCTAGGAGGCACCCAATAACCAAACCTCCCGCCGCTCCATCTTTCCGGCCCAGGAGGCACCTTGATAAAGTCTCATTCAATCTCCCCTGGGGCCCCTTTTCGCCCCAGGGAGGATATTAGACCCACACACCTTGATAACTGTATCCCTTCTTTCCAACCCTCCTTTAGGGCAGCTGCCCCCTTTAACATTGCCAGAAATCGCCACAGCATGAAGGCCTGACTTCCTTAGGCCTGAATGCTACTCCACAAATCAAAAGCCATTTCGATTCCTTCTCTGAGACCATAATTAAAAACATCAACCCCCAAATCTGTCAGATGGACTCCGTCTGGCCTAAAATACTCTGTTTTGCCTTCTAACAGAGTATGCCGGATCGCCATCCCACCGTGGAGGTGCACAAACCTGCTCATTGATTTATTGATTTTAATGCGCGCCTTTTGCATTGCCTTCACAGACCCTGCATGACGCCACTGCAATCTAGGGATCATTTCTGACCACACCACAATCAAATTTGGAATGATGGACCGTAGAACCAACAGGTCCCACTTCATGTTCTTAATCAATTCTCTCATTGGGATGACTCCCAAATCATTACCCCAGCATGGATTAACAAGATCCATGACGGAGAGTCCCCCACCGACAATTTACTTTCCACTACCTGCCTGACCCTTCTCCATACCATCCCTCTCACCCCTAACCACTGGACCCTTACTTTACCGTCTGGAAGCCCAAACTGAGCACCACCCAGATGAACCCTCGCACGACGCTCTGCCCAAAACACACGCGAATGACCGATGACCCACATCGCAACGTCGTGAACCTGCAAGACAAAGACACAACTCTTAAAATTTATCCAAAATATTTTTTTTTTTTTTTTATTGTATGAGATGAGGTCTGATGTACAATTTAAAACGATTGGATTCCCATGTGCCAAGTCGTTTTATGGTGCTGTCCGAGAGACCCCATCTTGCTGCCTCCGTAGCTGCTCCGATTCTAAAAGAATGCGAACCGAAGTCAGCAGGAGACAGACCCATAACCACCAAACATTTACGAAAAACTGTCACAAACTGGTAGACAGACAGAGCACACCCATTCTGGTGCATCAACAGTGAACCCCCACCCTCCGGCCTGACTGCAATGTAATCCACATAGCACACCAATGGACAGATCACCGACCCCTGAACGCCCTGCAGAAAAACGTGAAATCCTTTATTATTTCGATCCATTTTGGAATTAAATATGGATACCGAAAGAGATCCCTCTACTAGCCTCACATATTTCTCCTGTAGCCCCCCTTGCACCTTTCCCGACCTACTCGCCAGCTCCCCTATTCTAAGTGCTGCGTAAAAAGCCAGTGAGAATGCCAGCCAAAATAATGATATTTCAAATTTAGAATGTCCCACTTTATGTAACGCATCAAAAAGTCCATGTAGCACCTGAAAAGTCACAGGCCTACGCGTATCTCCAGTTACTCTTCCTCTTTTCATGCCTTTATAGACTTGCCTTACTATAAATGTCTTGGTCGCGTCTGAAACGCGTTGTAGCCTGAATAAAAAGGACAAACCCGCTAAGGGTTTCCCGAGCGCAGAGCCGGATGAACCTTTTTCCACCATAGATACCAGGAAAAACAGGACTAGCTACTCCCTAGCCTCATCATCTAAAGCCCGACCCATGGATGTTTGCAGATCTTCCCACTGACCCCATATACGACGATAAGCATCCCATGCGGACTTTGCGAGTGATCCCTGCACCCAACCCGTTATCTTTCAAAACATATCCTCCACAGATGCTCTGGGCATGGGTAGGGGTCCCTTTCCGCCTCTGGTGCCAGCTCCCGAAAACGGTCCAGCTGTAAACGAGAAAGGGAACTGCTATTCAGTTGGAAACCCCGGGTAAGTGTACAGCCCTCACTCATTATTCCTCAAACAACTCAAAACCAAGTGTCTCAGTAACGCAATAACAGGAGGTGAAGACGCCGAACACCCATTTATAACAATATAATTTATAACAACAGCAGTGTTATCGGAGTGGAAATTAACTCGCCTGTTAGCCAGTTGCGCACCCCACAACTCCATTGCCACCACCACCGGAAACAATTCCAACAGCGCAACGTTCTTCGTCAGACCTATTTCGAACCAAACAGCGGGCCACCTACCTACACTCCATTGGCCCCTAAAATAAGCCCCAAACCCCACTGCACCAGCTGCATCTGTGAAAAGATCCAATTCACCATTAGACGTCACCTCAGACAGCCATACCGACTTTCCGTTGAATCCTGACAAGAACGATTCCCAAATATGTAGATCCGCCTTTACCTGCCTAGTGATACGAATAAAATGATGTGGTCTGGTAGCCCCGGACAATAAAAGAGCCAACCTTCTGCAAAGAACTCTGCCCATAGGGATAATGCGACAGGCGAAGTTCAGTTTTCCCAACAGTGATTGAATCTGTTGTAATGTCATTTTCTTTGCTGCATGAGCCTTACCCACTAGTGTCAGCAAGTCTGTCACCTTATCCATGGGCAGCCTACATACCATCTCGACAGAATCAATTTCGATACCCAGAAAACAAATTACTTCCGTTGGCCCTTGCAACTTGTCATCTGACAAAGGCACCCCAAAACTCCTAAAGACCCGACGTAAGATCTCCTTCACCAACCAACAATCTGAAGACCCCGCTGGCCCTACCCAGAAGAAGTCGTCCAAGTAATGGATGACTGATTTTGAATTAGACTCCTCTCTCACTACCCACTCCAGAAACGTGGCAAATGACTCAAAGTAGGCACAGGAAAGGGAGCATCCCATGGGAAGGCATCTATCTACGTAAGTGTCGCCATCCACTGCACAGCCCAGCAAGTGCATACTCTCGGGGTGGACAGGTAATAGGCGAAAGGCTGCCTCGATATCTGCCTTCGCCATGAGGGCCCCCTTCCCCTGGCGCCTTACCAATTGAACGGCCTGATCAAATGAAGCGTATGACACCTTAGTGAGCGTTTCATCAATCCCATCATTTACCGAGGACCCCTCCGTGTATGATAAATGATGAATGAGCCTGAATTTGCCCACCTCCCTCTTGGGGACCAAACCCAAGGGGTAAATGTGCAGGTTCCTCTGGGGATGATGGCGAAATGGTCCGGCCATTCTCCCTAAAGCTACCTCTTTATCCAGTTTTTCTCTCACCATCTCTACCCTTTCCTTTGCTTATCTCAAGGTGTTGCATCTAGCACCACCTACCCGCTGTTCACCCGGTATCCTAAAACCCTCCTTAAAACCTCTTTCCAGGAAAACAGCTGCCTGCTGATTCGGGTACCTATTTAGCCAAGGAAGCATCGCATCGATTCTCACCGGGCTCTTCCCTCTTAGAATTGGGGTCAAAATGATATTGTACATTGCCTCCCTTGTTTTCTGAAGCAGCGGAACGCTGGATGTTTCCCACCCCCGCACGCTGAACACTCGTGTCTGAAACAACATGATGTCCCCCATCGGCACTGGTTCTCATTGAAAACCCAACATAATCCTCTTTTAGCCATGGATGCGCCCGACGAGCTAAATCCTGACCCCCCGCCGAGCTGTGATGAAAAGGGCTGCCCCCCGGAGCCAATGCTCCTGGACGCCCTCATAGTCTTCATCCACAGCCCTATGTCCCTGTGGTCCCATCGCAGTGAGCAACGAACTGCCATGCGCTGACGGAACTGCTCATCATAACGCAACCACGCCGTACCCCCATAGACCCTGTAAGCCTCGCTTATACTATCCTGGTAGCAAAATAGGCTAGAACATGACTCAGGGTAGCGTTCGCCCAGGACACTCGCCAGGATCGAAAACGCCTGCAGCCAGTTGTTGAATGTTCTAGGTATTAACCTAAACCTACGTCGCTCCTCATCTTCCTCTTTTCTATGCTCCTTACCCCTTTCCCACTTATCAATGTTGAAACGCTCAAGGGGCAAAAGCATGAATATATCTAGGTATTCCCGATTCCATATCTTATCTCTAACTTCTTGCTTCAAGTGTGCGCCCAGCGGTCCCTCAAAGCAAACATAAGTGCTGCCAAATGCTGAATCTGAAATTAGGGAAATCGGTCGCTCCCCCGCTTCACCCTCTCTGGCTATCGACCTATCACCACTCTGAATATCCGTAGAGGAGCCTAATGTCCTGAGTTGGCAATAACGGGTCTACCCGATCTGGCCTATGCGTACCCACCCCCGTGTTTTCCCCAAGCTTGTGTTGGGCCAACCCCTCCCAAAGTTTTTTCCCACTGTCCCATGAAGTCTCTACAGCCTGACATAAATGAATTAACTGCAAAAACACTGTTTTGATTTTGTCCCCCAACTTGATTAGCCAAACCCCCATCAGGCGTCACCTCACCTGAAGCTTGTCCCACCGGCTGTAAAGGCATCGACACCGAAAGCTGCTGTTGTGCGGTGCTGTGAGCCTGCCTGTATACACTTGTGCAGCTAGAAGTAGAGGGAGGGGAGTGGGACTGCAGGGTGAAGATCCGCCAGACCCGGGGGTTCCATCCTCCTTTGAGGAAGGAGGAGCGCAGAGACACCACTGACCCAACCACCAGTGGCTGCAAAGGAGCTGGTGTGTGTGGGAGGCAATCCAACATCGGGAACCTGGGCGAACCCCCTTGCGTCCACCAGTTGGGGGTGTGTAAAACCTGCTGGGCTCAATAGAGGGGCTGGAGGCAAAGGTCCCATCAGGTTGGGCAGGCCTGGCTGCCTGGTACAATCCAAAGGAGGCTGTCCGGGTAAATAGGGGGCGGGATTAACCAGGGTGGCTAAAACACCGGCTGAGGGGTCCTAATTGGAAGGACCAGGTTGAGGTCCCGGGACGCGCGCTGCGCGCCGGGAAGTGACAAGCGCGCAGCATGCGCGCCTCCCTCTTCTTGGATGCCTCTGGGAGGCTGGCCTCTTAGGTTGGGAACGGACCCGAGGTGGGCCTAGATTTGCGGGCCGGAGGGGAAGCAGGAGGCAGCAGGAGCTGGTTGCCGGTCATGTGGTCCTGAGGCCTGAGTAGTGACCGCAGATGGGGAACTTGGCAGAGGAGAGAAAAGGGGAGGAGGCGACTGGGATGGGCGGATGGAGGACTGCTCACCCACTCTCTCGACCAGACGATCCTCGGGCAACGGGGCACGCTGACTTGGGGACGTAGATCTCGCTCTTCTTCTACCACCGGATGACACCTCTTCAGATGGGCTGTGCCTCGATTGGGGACGTGAGCGGTGGGTCCTAGGAGACAGGTCAGATCCTTGTTCATTCAGCTCAATCTGCTCCCTGATCCATGCCTCACTCCCTTCCAGGGCCCTCTCCCGAATCCTGGCTAGCAATGGAAGCCATGCTTGGAGATGGTTTGCTTGCGTCTCAACACTCCAACTATCTCACCAAAATGGTGCCTACCCTAACCCTCCCCTTTTCCTAAATTCCCGCCTACCCTCACTTCCTCCCCTGTTCCCAGCAAACTCCACCCACACCCCTCAGCTCCGTCCCAGTCCCTGTCATGAGCTCCCTAGCTGTATTCTCCAGCTTGTCCCTTACTTGACTGCCAGCAACTCTGCAACTACTTAACCCATTTATTTACTTTTAAAAACAATTGCCGATAATAATTGCTTGATTTGGGGCGGAGCAATATATAAATTGGGGGTGGTACCGTGGGAGGAGTTTGGGTGGTGCAAGGGGAGTGTCTAAGTGTACCTTTTTCTGTCTTTGAAATGTTGGAGGGTATGTTTCTATGGGGCTGTGTATGGGAGTTTCTATGGGGCTGTGTGTTGGACTTTCTATAAGGCTGTGTATTGGACTTTCTATAGGATTGACTGTGAAACTATCTATGTTGCTGCCTATGGGAGAAAGTCAACCCTCGGTTTATACTCGAGTCAAGCAGTTTTCCTAGTTTATCAGTTAAAGGTAAATACCTTGGTTTATACTCGGGGTGGTTTATACTCGAGTATATACGGTATTTCAAAAATGTGTAAAATTTTGGCAATACATAGATGATCTGTTCTTATTGTGGGGAGGAACCATTGCACTGGCAAAAGAGTTCGTTACTTTTTGTAACTCTCTAGGTTTTTGATCGATTTTAAAGGGCATATCTGTATTATTTTTCAGTTGAAAGAACAAGATGTATTATAGGATAGGGATGGACTAGAACTCGAGCCCAAGCCGAACGAGACTTGGACTTCTCGAACTATCCCGGACCGGATTTCTCGGATTTTCGATGTTTCCAGACTTTCAATCGTAAATTCGATAATTAGGGAAAGTCACTGCCTTTGACATGGGAGACCAGGGTTCGAATCCTGGCTAGGGGCAGCTATACAAATGTTTGGGTTATTATAATACCCTAGTAATATAATAACCATATAATAACCTAGTAATATAATAACCATATAGAACCTGTAATATAATACCATATTATATTACTAGGGTATTTAATAATCCGAACATTTGTATAACTGCCCCTAGTCAGGATTCAAACCCTGGTTCTCCATATCAAAGGCGGTGCCTTTAACCAGTACTATCCAGCCACTACTTACATCTTATTATATTGCAGGTTATCATATGGTTATTATATTGTGGTATTATATTGTTATTATTTACTAGGGTATTATATGGTTTTTATTACTAGTTATTATATGGTTATAATATAGGGTATAGGTGCTTATTATACTAGATTATTATATGGTTATTATATTACGGGGTATTATAATAATCCAAATATTTGTATAGCTGTCCCTAGCCAGGATTTGAACCCAGGTCTCCCATGTCAAAGATGGTGCCCTTAACCAGTACACTATCTAATCACGAATACATTCGCTAAGCCTAGGAAGGACCTTTTGCTAACAGGAAGGATGTTCGTTCGTTCGATAATCTACGAATGTAGCTTGGCGAAACGCGACAATTGCCTGCCTGACAGGAAGTGTTTTTAGAAGTTTTGGTGACAGTGACATGTTCCCGAGACCATTTCCCAGGTGCCACAGCCATTTACAGTAAGTTTACCACTGTTAGTTTAGCTGTAAATCACTCTGACTTTTTGAACTATCACTCCCCCATAGACTTGAATGAGCCCAAATTCGAACTTTCAAACTTTCTCTGAAGTTTGAAAGTTCGAAAATGGACTGAACTTTGTACAGTTAGGCCATCTCTACAGATAGACCCAACTTTTTTTTTTTTTGAGCATACAAGATTTTCAGTTGATGTCAATGCTCTGGATGCAAAAGACACAGGGAGTCATTAGTCCTTTGTTTTTGTAGAAGTTCTGCTCCAAGACCTTTCTGAGAAGCATCAGTAGATAATTTACTTGGCAAGGAGGGATCAAAATACTGTAAGACAGGGTTTGTCTGACTTTTTAATGTCCTCTAGCTCATCTTGCTGATATTCATTCCAATCCCATTCCATGTTTGCTTTTAGTAAAATTCTTATCAATTGAGTTTGTTGAGCTAAATCAGGAATACATTTGCCCACAAAGTTAATTATACTTATTAAGCACTGCAAGTCTTTTTAACACTGAGAAATAGGCATATCCTTAATTACAACTATCTTTTCTACATCTGGAGGAAGTCCTGTGTCTGTGAAATAGAATTTTGATGAGCTCTTTGAAGTACCTGTTTCAGTCTAGCATAATGCTCTTTTTTATCTTTACCCCACACAAGAATATCATCCATGTACACTGCAGTCACAGGAATGCCATCCATAATTTGTTGAATGGCACGGTTAAACACCCCAGGAGCTGAACAAAGGCCAAAAGGCAGTCTCTGAAAACAATATCGCCCAAATGTACACAAACTCTGGCTATCCTCATTTAAGGTTGTCTGCCAAAAACCCAGGGCCGCATCTGTAATGAGGCTCACTGAGTCATGTGACTCAGGCGGCACTCTGCCAAAGGCGGAAAATTTAAAACACACATACACAAAAAAATTTCATTGTACTACTACTAAGCGCTCGCTGGCGCGATCGGCGCAGCAGAAGAAGCATGCTTTTGCTTAGTGGGAAGGAAGCAAGTGAGCACGGTGCACGCACCTTCCGTGTCCTGTCATGACTCACTGTCATTGTTGTCTGGCGGCTGGCCTTAATCTCTCGCGCTGCCGGCTGCTGCTGCTGTAACCGACGCGAGGCATGGTAGGCAGCCCCGGCGTCAGTAGGTGGAGTCGTGGACGAGAAGGTCCTAGTGACCGATTCACCGGCTGGTCATCAAGGGTAACAGCACTGCAGTGTCAGTGCACAGGCGCCGCGCAGCCCGCCAACTTCCGGAATTTGCGCGCCGGCGCTGGACTTTTCGCGCGGCTAAACTTGGAGGGAGTGGCCAGCCCAGGCAGCACTGCACTGAGAAAGAAGAAGATTGTGTCTGGGGGGAAACTTGTGGAGCCGGAGGCGGAGGCCAGAGCCGAGCAGTCACTGTGCAGACCGACAGCATTTGCAGACCGACCACCACCACCTTAAGCTGCCTGCAACCTGCAACTGCTGTAAGTACTGTCTGTAAGTACTGTCTGTAGTACTGTCTGTAAGTACTGTCTGTAAAAAATCACTATCTATGGTCACTGTATAACGGTCTGTGACTGTCTATGATGTTTGTCCACACAGCTCAAAGCAGGACATCCAGCCTGGGGGGGAGGGGGGGATTAGGCCGTTAGGGGGCTGCAGTCAGTCGCTGACTGGATTCATGGCCTCAGCCCAGCCCTCCTGGCCTGCAATGTAACCTACCTGCTGGATTCTTTTCATGGGGGGGGGGCTAGATTATTGGCCTAACCTCCCTGTCCCTGTTGACTGGGGTCTTGTCATGGGGGGGGGCTGGCCTGGCTAGATTAAGTGGCCTGTAAGCAACTACGATCGAAGGCGGCATTCTAGAGTTTGCCTCAGGCAGCAAAAACCCTAGAAGTGCCCCTGCAAAAACCATTGGAGGCAAGTAGAGAAGCTTTTAGCTCCACACAGTTCACCTAGAATTTCTATTCTAGTTGGCAAAGGAAAATGTTCTTGTTTAATAAATTGATTTAAATCCTTAGGATCTAAATAGATATGAAACCTTCCATCCTTTTGAATAATTACCATAGAATTAACCCATTCAGTAGATCCCTCTATGCTCTTTATGATGCCTTAGATTCCATGGTTTGTATTTCTGATCTTAACTTTGCTTTTAAAGGGCAGCCACTGGCACTTTGTTACGTGCAAGCATTACATGCTGTGCTGCCTTTATAAGTTTTATAGTATAGTATGGATTATAGGCAATTTTTCAAGTCCCTCAAAGACATCCTTGTACTGTGTAAGCAGCATTTACAACTGAAGTCTGTCTCTGCCAGGACTTGTAACAAAACTTATTTACTCTATTCTTCTAATCAATTGTAGTTTGTCACATGTTGCATGTTGCCAAACTTATCAGAGAATGATGTGGATCTGGAACAACTACCATGATCACTTAATACATTTTACCTTTGGTGCACAGTTGAAATTATGTGTGTATGTTTTTTTTATTGAAAGCTTGGGGTTATGCTTTCAGTGATACCAATACAAAGTGCACAAACATGCAAGTGATTTGTGATCTGTCTGCCTCTCCCTTATGCATACAGCTGTTAAGCAGTGGGGCCAGAGAGAGGCTACTTACATGTCTTTAGCTAGTAGGTATCAGGATCCAGGATCAATGAATGTATTAAGATGCAATACAGTGTAATGATATAGAGCACGGGTGTTGAACTTTTCACATGTTTAAAAACTACAATTCCCAACAGTCCCTGGCTGCACAGAATACTGGAAAATGTATTTTTCATACATCCTGGAATAAAGCCCTTTTACTGACTTGCAGACATTAAAAGCCCATGCTTTAGTGATTCCTACCTTTTTTTAAACATGCAAGTGATGCATCTGTCCTTCCCTTACTTCCATAGCAATTACATTATTGGTTTAGAGAAGAATTATTCAGGTCCCTTCAGGCAGTAAGAGTCACACATCCAACCCCCTATCTGACAGCTATAATCCATAGAATGTAAATGGAATAAACCTGCAGGTCTGAGAATAGACCCAGGCATTTCTGTCACATTGTACAGTTCAAGCCAAACAACACCATTGGGAAACCTGAGACCCCTTATCATAAATAGATATCGCTTACTGTCCAGCAAACAGCAGCTCTCCTTATTTTCTATTGAGAGGGGAGGGGTGAGGTGAGAGACTGTCACATGTTTTACAAAGAAAGTGATATATTTCACTTGCAACTTCCTACTAACTTCCTACTAACACCCAGAATTTTTTTTGATTCGCTAACACTGCTGTCAATCTAATAGTAAGCACACCATTGGATACAACGCTAAAAGGGAAGTGATAAATATGTTCATTTTTAAGCTTACATTGCCTCCATATAAAACTTCCTGGGGTGTGGCTAAACACTCCATTTTGAAGATTCCATTACAAAACAGGAGTGGGGACTATGCAAGTACTTTTATTTATTTATATATATTGCCATATTTACATTTCTATATGCTTTAATATCATTGCTACATATTTGTTAATATTGATATAAATATTTATTTAGTGCTTAAACAACACATAAACACTGTCCCTATTTATATTACTTTTACCCACCCCCACCAACATAGTACCGCCAAAAAACCCAATGTATTCCCCATGAATTTATACATTTATTTATATAATATAAGGGATATAACGTGCAGCAAAGGCTTAGGATGGAGCCTTTTATACCGGTATGCAGATTCTGACAAAATGTCCACTTTCCGCACCTGTATCTATGAAAGAATGTCAGTATCATTAGTAGATAGTGTAATGTACCATTCATTTCTGTAAGAATTAGCTGTGTGTATGCTATCATTATGAAAGTCCTCTTTGCTGTCAGTACCAGTGTGTACTGTGTGAACTTGTGTAGCTGACCTACACATTTTTTAAAAGTGCTTTGCCACAAGCATTACAAGTTTTTCCATAAACAGAATATTGCATATACACTTGAGACTGTCCAGAATGCTGACAGCTGGAGGATTCTTACTGTAGACATTTATATATTCTGAAGGGTGAAAGGTTTTCTGTACTTTGCCTTTATTGTAACCTTCCTATAGAGGCTGTTTTGCTGATATGCCCAATTGCGAGGAGACAGGAGTCTCGCGAGACTGGGCACAATGCCCAAGGGAAGAGGAAGAGCTCAGAACAGTCCTGGTGCCGGGAGCAAAGATGGCGGACGGAGCAGAAGCGGCGGCCCAACAATTCCGGACCTTTGCTGAACAGCGAGGTCCGGAATGGATTTGGAAGCATCTAGGCGACCTTCTTCACAAAGAAGCTGACACAGTGGGGGCTCAAAGAACCAATCGGCATGGGAGGCCTCCAGTGCGTCTATCTCCTAACTTAGCCAGGCCATCAAGAAGAAAGGCTACTTGGGGCGACACGGCACAGGATTCTCCTAGTCCTGCACCAAAACAGAAGAAATGCAGATCGTGGAGGTTGGATCAATCTGGATCATCAAAATCCCGCCAGCCATCCTAATTCAGGCAAGTACCTACACCATGTGACACGGCCTTACCTAGGCCTGGAGCAGTTCAGATGTTTAATACACCTATAACACTATCCCCACCTTTAATGCAGCCCCAAAGAGGTTGGGAACAAGCCAACAATAATGCTACCTTCACTGTCCCAGCTATAGTTCATTCTATTCCTTCTTCAACTCAGCCAGATTTAGATCGAGAAGGGGGACACCATTTAAGTGATGGGGGAGCTTGGGCAGCAGAGGCTAGGTGGCCTGGAGGCGAGAGACAGCATACAACTACACCAATGATAAAACACATCCTTGCTATAGTGAGGGACCCCCCTACATCGGAACCCTCTATGCCCATACCAAGGGACAGTCCCCACGAACAACGGAGTGCTGTGGCGACAGGTACCGATAACCACTCGGATTATCATCAGGGCGGGCACAGATTACAGGCAGACACTCAAAGTCCTCATGTCAGGCGCAGAAACCGATCCCCCCATGGTGCTTATAGCCCTAGGGGTAGACACGGTTGTTCTCACCATAAGGAAAGAGGAGATAGGGCCCCTAGGGGCCAGGAACATCACAGGCGGCAAAATGTTACCAGTATAACTGCTACAAGGGATAGATATATGTCTAGAAGGCCACATAGGGACAGGAATCCACAACTAATAACACAGGATTACGTCAGGTCCGTTTCAGCTTCTAGAAGCCAGGTACACACCATCATTGAGGATAACAGCCACACATATCCAGGAGTTAGGAACGTGGTTACTCGGCCATGTTCTCCCGCTCAGTTTTCTTCCAGGGCATACTCTCCAAGACGGATGTCTTCAAGGGTACAGTCTCCTTCCCTGCTTTCCGGGTCAGGAGCGCCACAAGCTCGCTTCAGTCATATGCATCCCGGGTTCAGAGAATCCTCTTCCAATTGGAACCCAACACGCTGACCTCGCGGCTCCATCGAATCACGGGCTCGGAGGTGAGACTTCATCTTTACTTTCATGGTTAAAAAGATTTCTTTTCACCTGGGAATCTGGAATGGGAGGTTTGGATCCCCCGGTAGAGGCAGCCGCTCAGGTTGGGACAGGTAGATTGCCCGCACCTACAATGCTAACCGGGGCGGTTGTGAACCCCTCCCCTTTCAGAAAACATACAGAGCCAAATAGACCACACTCCAATGGCCCCCACACCCAATTTATCAACAGTGGTAAGGGATCACAGTAATGTTGACGTAAACAGGGATTCTTGGGCATCTTTAACAGGAGTGGCTGAGACAGCACGCCAAGGCGCATATGTCTCCTTCGCAGGACCATTAGGATTACATGTCAGGCCTGAGGTCAGGGAGCACATATGGAAAGGCGAATTTATCGAGCTGTTTTCTCTGCTCCCTCTGGATGAGATCCTTGACCTCAGGGGTGACGAAAAAGTAGACATAAAAAAAATGGAAGAAGAGAAGTCGAAGCGTTATAGAAAAATACCCAAGACTTTTGGTAACTGGCTGAGAGCCTTTTGCATCTTAGCCAGCATCATAGGGGAAAAGACACCTGAAAAGTGTTCCTCCCTGTTTTGCAATATTGACAGAATTTGGGAGGCCTTTCGAATTTACGGCGGCTTGGCGTGGTGGAGGTATGATGAACACTTCCGCCAACGTCTAGCTGCTAACCCTACCATGAGATGGGATCAGGTAAACATTACACTCTGGCTAAAATTAATGACCGCACAGAAACAGTTGCCCTTTCGGAGGGGCTACAGGGGGTCTCAACAAGTTCCTCCCGCAGCCTCTGGAAAACTGGGTTACTGCTGGTCTTTTAATGAAGGAAGCTGCAAGTGGGGCTCCACTTGCAAATTTAGACACGAGTGCTCAGGCTGTGGAGGAGCACACTCCTTCTTCCGTTGCTTTAAACGCCCCAAATTAGTACGACACCAGGAGAAGCTCCCAAAGGGGAGAACTTCAGTGAGGTTAGACGAGATGTTGCCCTGGCTCGCCAGGTACGCTAACAAGCATAAGGCGGCCTTTCTTCATTTAGGTTTTCGTGATGGGTTCCAGATCCCCTTCAGGGTTAAGGAAGGTCTTCTGCATGCTAAAAATTTTAAATCCGTTGCACAGTATCCTGAGGTTGTGAGACGTAAGCTGGAAAAAGAGATTGCGTTGGGGCAGATGGCGGGTCCCTTTTGGGAGCCACCTTTTGCCCAGTTGCGGTTTTCCCCTCTGGGGGTTGTCCCAAAGAAGGATCCTGGCCAATTCATCAGACGCTTGTTGCCATATGTTGGAAACCCTCCAGAGGTTTTGCTTTCAGTTTGGGGTCCCATTAGCCCCTGGTAAAACGGTAGGCCCGACATCATGCATTACTTTCCTGGGTCTGGAAATAGACTCAGAAAAAAGGGAATGTTATCTTCCACGGGTCAAGTTGGATGACCTGAGGGAGATTATTTCGGGATTTTTGCGAACAATAAAGACCACTTTACGCCGCATTCAATCCTTGCTGGGAAAGCTGTTGTTCGCTTGCAGGATCATACCCGTAGGCCAAGTCTTTAATAGACGCCTGGCCTGGTTAACATCAGGTTCCACGGCTCCTCATCATCACATGCGGATTCCGGCAATGGTGCGGGATGACCTGCGAGTATGGAACACGTTTCTCAACACATTTAACGGTCAGGTCTATTTTCAGGACGCTGAGCGCTCGGCGGATGAGATGCAATTATTCACCAACGCAGCTAGTACTTCAGGTTTTGGGGCTTTCCTTGCGGGTCAGTGGTGCGCAGATCGCTGGCCTGCCTAGTGGCGGGCACTCGGTCTACTTAGCAACCTCGCCTTCCTTGAGTTGTTTTCCATTCTGATATCATTCTTTATTTGGGAGGCTGAGCTCAAGAAAAAGCGCATTGTCCTGTTTTATGATAATATGAGTGTGGTAGCAGGGATTAATGGTTGGACTTCGTCATCCCCGCCAGTGCTTAAGTTGCTGAGGGCCCTAGTTCTCCGTTGCCTTCTTTTGAATGTTCAGTGCCGGGCAGTTCATATTGAAGGTAGGAATAATGTTATCGCTGATGCCCTATCCCGCTTTCAGTGGGAGTGCTTCCATGGGGCTGCCCCTCAAGCAGAGGTGAACGGGCGGCATTTCCCGCCCCGGCTCTGGCAACTTGGGACCTCTGATTATTTCACATGATAAAGGCCTCACTCACAGCTTCCACATGGAACGTTTATGCCCAAGCATGGAGGGAGTGGCTTAGCTTGGAACAGATGATCGGGTGTTTCCAGAATGGTGAGGAAAGGTTGGCTGGCCTGATATGGTACATCTTCTGGCTGCAAGATCAGAAATTTTCTTTCTCCCTCATTAGCAAGCTAATGACTGGGGTAGCATTTTGGTTCAAGTTGCTTAACTTCCCTGACCTTACCAAACACTTTCTTATTCGGCAGGCCCTACGTGGGCTTCGGCGCACACGGGTATCACGAGACTCTAGACGGCCATTTTCCTTTCAGGTGCTGGCAGACATGAATGGCTTACTGGAGAATGTCTGCAATTCTCCTTTTCGAAAGCTTGCTATTCCAGGCCAGTTTTTCTCTTGCCTTTTTTGGGGCATTTCGCATAGGGGAGCTGGTCTGCTCTAGCAAGCAACAACAGGATGGTTTGCCTTTTCAAGATGTTACCTTGTCGGAGGACAAGTTGTTTATTTGGCTCAGGCACTCTAAGATCAATGTCCTGGGAAAGGGAATACAAATTGTGTTATCCAATCTGCCTGGCAGCCAAGTATGTCCAGTCGGCTGCCTTAGACGCTACCTTGGAGTGCGCCCAAAGGGGGGTGTGGTGCTGTTGGTGCATAGGCATGGGTTGCCCCTGACCCGTTATCAATTTAACAAATTGTTTAAACGGTGTGTTGAAGTGCTGGGCCTTCACCCCAGTGAGTGTGGAACCCATTCCTTCCGCATTGGGGCGGCTACCGAGGCAGTCCGAATGGGCCTCTCTAAAGCAGTGGTTCAAAAGATATGGAGCTGGGAATCCAGGCGTTTCCTGAGTTACTTGCGGCCTTCCCTAATTCCGTGAGAGTTGGCCTAGATCAAAAAAAAAAAAAAATTCTAAAAATTCGCCATAGTGCCATTTCAATCATATCCTCTCTGGTTCCTTTGGCAGGTGGCAGGCTGGTGGTTTGGTTCCTTGGTCATTCGTTTATATTTTGGGCCAGATGGAGAGCCGCAGTTAAACGACCAGGTGTGCAGCTGGGCTTTCCCGACGACCGGGTCCTGCTTCGTTGGTTCGGGTACAGGGGTTTGAGCTGGATGGAAATTTGGAGTCGGCTTCTGGACACTGTTAAGTCAGGTAGGTGGCCCAATATCCTGGTGCTGCACGCTGGTGGGAACAATTTGGGTAAGGTCCCTCAGCGTGAGTTAGTCAAACGGATGAAGCAGGACACCGATCGTATATGGCTAATGTTTCCAGATATTGTCATAGTATGGTCCGAAATGGTGCCGCGTCGCGGAAAAATCAACAAGCATGGCCAATTTCATTCGGAAAACAGGAGGTGTGGTGATTCGCCATTTTGAGCTGGAACTACGGTTACCTGGATATTACCGTCCCGACAGAGTTCATGTTTCAGATGTGGGCCTGGACTTATTTCTATTGGGTTTAGAACAAGGAGTTGAAAACCTTGCTGGGGGGAGGCGCCCGCTTATAAGGCCTCATGCGCAGTCGCCAGTGGTGGGGGCAGCGTAGGTAGTGGAGTAGTGCAGTAGAGAAAAGCGGGGCTTGCAGGGGCACTTTATGCATTAAAATGTTTGATAGGATATTTATTCTATTATACAGGTGAAATGCAGTTGCAAATTGTTATTGTGAAAGTTATATAAATATATATTGTAAGATGTTAAACTGTTTAATGTCGCAGCGGTTTTGAAAGAACAACCAAGTAAATGCTGCAGCCTTTCTTACCCAACTCCTTGGTGTGTGTCTCTTATGTAAAAGGGGGTTGATATGGGAGGGGTAAGTTATGTTGGGTTTTCAGGTAAAGTGAAAGAGCAGGGTCCAGAATGGCCTGTTCCCCGTCATGCTCTGATTCTGAAAACTGGAAGGTGTTATAAACATCAATGGCTTCCTGTCTAGCTACAGATAGAAATAGTGCTATTTTCTTGTTCTATTTGTCCATCCTCCTATTTTAATAGCCCTTTGATACAAGAGAATTTTTTTCAATCTGTGCCATTTTAGCTGTAGTTTACCTTGCATGTTCAGGTGGTTGTTTCAGAAGATCTATACTTGGGTATCCCACCCCTCCCGGATTGTCCGGGAGTCTCCCTCATTCTGGGATGGTTTCACGACAAAACACCCCAGACTCCCGGACTTGAGAGGAAACTTGAGTCTCCTGCCCAGTCATGGCACTTTTTGGTGACTACACCCCCAGAACGCCACAGGAACTCCCCTAACCCAGCCTCCCACCACCCCTGGAAGCCTGAAAGGGCAGGGTGGGAGGTCTGTATACTGATCCTGGATTGATTGGAACTGTTGTAGGAGCAAGTACAGGTTCACTTCTGACACCATGTGTTATTCTTAAACTCAGTTGAAATAACAATAAGTTTTATTAGCAATATCTTAAAATACAATGCTCCAGCTACTGCTGTATGACTTTCAGTTCAAAAGCTTTTCTCACACACTGTCCATAGAGAATGGTGCAGAGACTTAGCTAAACATAATCAACAATAAAAACTCACAGAGTCCCCTAGTGGTCAGAGGGAACTCCACACAATGTCCACTACTGTGTAAAGTTAAATAATCCTTACCTTACATCTCTGCTCCTTATGGTTCTTCTGCAGTGTCTGTGAAAAGACCAGAACACTGAAGAGTAGGAGCTGCATTCCTGTCAAAAGGTGTCTGCCTCCTCTCTGGCCTCTCGGAGGGATGGTGACATGCTCCACCCCCAAACATCTAGCTCCAATCTAAATATCCAATCCAAAAATCTCCAATATTGCCACTATTTTCCTCTAATAAATACTTTTAAATAAAATAAATAATTTGTAAAAAAAATGACAAAGAGATCTTTAAACTGTGGAAATATGTCTTTATTCTAACAACTGTCTATTTAAAGAGCTGCAGTGAAGTCAGTGTTTCATATCCAGGCCTTACACAGGGATCCTATAGGACCTGTTGGGAAAAGCGTGGAATTAGTGAAAATTAGGCAACCTATTTGAACTTTTCCTTTGGATTTCTAGATACAGCAAAGTTACCTCATTGTGGAGTGAAGCCAAGTATCACTTCTAAGAAGAAAACATCTCTGTGCCTCACATTCATTATTGTCTTTTTAAAGAGCTGCAGGTAACATGGTGAAGTCAGTGTTTCATTGGCTGTAACATTTTTACTTTTATGAAAAAGTCCAAGTGTATAAAGCAGGAGCTACTGCACATGAAGTGCGGACTGAAAATCTCAGAGGGCATCAGAAGATGGGACTTCACATTAGAGCTTGAGTGGTGCTACTGCACATGATTTGATTGGATGATTCATTGCTGTGTGCTGCATGGACATAGTCAAACTTTTGCACATAAACAAAAGGGGCTGCTGCATAAAGAAGAGGTGGCACTGGCAACCAAAAAAGGGAACACAACAACCTTGACCTAGAAATTGATAATTGTATCACTAAGTTATTTAATCACAAAAAACCCAGTATACCTGCCATGGCATATAATCCAAACACATGGGGAGAGAGGTGCAGCATTCTGCTTATTGAGGCTTTATTCATATGAATTGTTTTAAGTTTACTGAATAAAAATGAAACAAACGGATCCAAATGCATTCTCTCCCTGTATGAAGCACTGATGGTACGAAAAATAAACTTTATAAGGTCATTTTGTAAAACAAATCACTTTGACAGTAATGGGCATGACCAACGAAACAAGTTCAAACAGCATCAATCACAGCTCATATCTCTGTAAGTACACAACAGGAGGTATTAGAAGACCCTACATTCCATTTTTATACAACGTATAGGCACATTGTTTTTAAAAAAAAACATTTTGGCAGTATAGTGCTCATTTAATTATTAGACAATCCTCCCAATAAAAAAAAAGTTGAGAAGTGTATTGCCTAGGTGCTACATTTCCAGCCAAAGAAGTATATGTAGCAGATTTGGCACACTTAATTTGTTCTGTTGATGAGGACCACACAGTGCAATGAACATTCTTGAAAAGGTTAATCTTAGATGTCATAACAGCACACAAGTTGTTTTTAACTCCAATGCAATCACTATAGGCTCCAGTTGAAGAATGCCCTTCAACTGATTTTCCTAAAGAACTTCTCATATTGTTGTATTTTTTTTCACCATGCTAAATATGCTTTCACAAAATGCATTGCTATGTGGAGTTAGAAATATGTTTCTTGTTAGCTGGCAAAGAAATTTAAATTGGGGTCGTCCAGTAGCTGGTTCTATAATTTGGCCAGCATCAGCCCAAAATGAATCAATTCTGTCTTGCTGTGGATTGAATGTGGGCAGATGTGGATAGGACTGGTAACATGTGTGCTGCAAAAGTAACTGATCAGCATCTTGTATTTTAATAGCATCAGGAAATCTTTCTATTAGTACTGCTATGATTGTTGCATTAGCTGTAAGTTTGCTCTGTGGATCAAACACAGCAGCAGCTTTTAAAACAGGATCACTTAGCGTGGAATTTTAACTTCATATACTGTAAGGCCTGCTCATAAAACTTCCTGATATCTCTATAGAAGTGACGCAGTTCTCTTGATACAGACAGATTTTCTCTTCTAACTGTGCTGGGAGCCCCGCGCCATTTTAGGGGATGGGGCGATTGACCCAGAGGGGGGGAGGGCATCCCCCCCCTTTTTCCCCTTTGTTCAGGCAGGCAGCGTCCGCGCTGGGATGCGGCCGCTCTCTTCCGGCTTCCTAGATGAAGTCTCGCGAGACGCGGCGCCGGCGTGACGTCATAACGCCGCGCCGCGTCTCTTCTTTAATAGGGCGAGCCACGAGGTCACCAGCGCCATTTTAGCTGCGCTGGTGACAAGGTGAATCTCAAAAAAAAAAAGGAAAATATTGATGTTGGTGGAAGTTGGGTCACGGCTGGCGGGTACACCCCTTGTTGAGAGGTTTGGAGCCGTTACATGCCCTCTGGCAAGACAGGTTGGCATTCAAGCTGAGATCTACGGCTAGTTTGTTAACAACAAACATGGTTATGGTACGCAAGGGTGTACAGTGGTGGAGAAATATATGCAATATAAAAAGAGGCATTTATTTAAATTGATTTAATTTATTAAATCATATGTAAATTGATTAATAAAAAACCGTGGCCTATTTTATTACCCAAGAAGGAAATGGTCTGTGTCTCATTTATAGTGTTAAAGTATAGACAGTTGTAAGTGTATGGCTGCCTGGGTCCTGTATGTTTTGTTTCCCCCTCTGGGTCTGCTGAAAAACCAATTAGGAGGTTGGAATCTGACTTTTGTTACATCAATGGCTGGCAGGTCTTGCTAAACTAAAACAGATGGATTTATCAAATATCCTAGTAATTCTCTGTAAAGATGTACCATGGCTGAATGGAGCCTATGAATCATTGGATCTTCTCGTTGAAGTAAAATATTAAATGTATCAAACCGTGGGAAAATAGCATGTGAAAATAGTATGTACAATTTGTTTATTGGATTTTTTTTTTTTAAATGTTCACCAACCTTTTCTCTCTGGCAGAGGAGTTGTATTGCTTGTCTTTAATATCATCATCAAAGTTTGACAGAAAGTAACATTTTATTCCATCCCATATTTCAAGGATTCATTCAAGAGTCCTCGACATGCTAAGCCAAGGTGTAGAGGCATATTTAAGTACTTTCCGCACAGCCTCATTACAAAAATGTATATCATCTCTAAGCAATTGTTTTCTTTTGGCACTTTTATTAAAGTGTTAGTAAATATCTACTAAAAAGCTATGTGCATCAAAAGATAGGGCCTTTGATCCCTGCTTAGCAGCCAAGTGTGCAAGGTGAAATGCACATCCCATGCCATATATTTGCCCTTTTGCCATTTTTGGCAAGTCAAGTCTTTTTAATACTCCATTATGCTTTCTGACCATGACAGAGGCATTTTCAGATGCAAATGCAACATAGTTGTTTAGGCTTATTTTGGCATGAGATAAAGATTTTTTAATGCCTTCTGCAATTCAGTTGGCATTGGCTTGGTTGGGGCTTGGGGAGGAAGCCCTACAGTATATCAAAATTTAGAAAAAGGGGTGGACATGCCCTTTAAGCATCTTGTAGAGATCAGAGAATGTTTGCCCCATCCAACAGCCAATTAGTAAAAAATTATTGTTAGCAACATTCCAAGGTAGTGTGCATTCTGGGAAGAAGGACCATTACTGAACCTAACATGGCATCTTACTAATGACCACAGCAAAGAAAAGCATAAGGGCATGAAATCAATCGATTTTTCTAAATGGAAGAGAATATGTAGAATAACTACTAGGTATATGTAATATGAAAGAATTTCAAATACGATTACTTTTTTCTCAAGTCAAGTTAATAAATAAATTAATTATACAGAGTTGGTACTAGTACTCACAGAAAATGAACACCTGGACTTGTGTTACACTGACTTCACTTGTCTTTTGGATGGCAACAGAGATGCGAGGGCAGCTAGTACCTAGGGACCTAGCTAGTACCTAGTGATGGCAACAGAGACGCGAGGGCAGCTAGAACCTAGTGAAAGTCAGAGATAAATGGACGGTAAATTACTATACACGATATGTGCAGTGACAAAGAGATCTCTACACATCCAAAAGAAATCAATAATTTCAGCCAAGCAGCAGGCAACCCCCACCCACAAGTGACCACAAAAGATCTCCACCATTAATTAATATGGTGGAGGGATCATTGTGGTCACTGTTCTGTTGGTGGTCGTGGGTAAGGGTTGCCTGCTGCTTGGCTGAAATAATATTTCTTGTGCTTATGTGTGGATCTCAGTCTTCCTCCAGGCTTAATTCCTAGCTGAAATAAAATATTTTTTTAATTCCAGCCAGGAATTTAAGCATGGGGGAAAGATAGCAATCCACTCACAAACAACTTCCACAAGACATGAATCAATATTAAATGAGATCCCACTTTTGAGTTGTAAAATGTCTGCCTCCAGCCATGCTGCTTGTCCTGCCCAGGGAGTAATCAGTAAAAAAAAAAAAGAGGATGTACAGTAGTACAGCATGCAGAGTGTGTTTCGCTCCAATAAAGAGCACCAGTTTGCAATTACAATTGTGTTGTCTACTAAGACCTCTCTGCATGAATCAATATTACTCTACTCATCCAGCAGCAAGCATGATAACTTACTTTTTTCTCAAGTCAAAAATAAATAAATGAATTATGCAGCCTTGCTTAGGCAGGACAGAGGAAAAAGGAAAGGGGGAGGAGTATGTGTTTATGTTGAAAAGGAATTGAAGCCAATTTAAAAGGAGAGATAATAGGCGATATAGATGTTAAAGCAGAGGCAATATGGGTGGAATTAGGCAACAGGAAAGGGTGTAATGTCATGTTGGTGTCTGCTATAAGCCACCAAATGCTAGTAGAGAGGAGGTGAGTCAGCTTCATATGCAGTTGGCAAGGGCTGCAAGTTTGGGGAGTGTGCTCACTATGGGGGACTTCAATTACCCTGACATTGATTGGTGGAGTGGAACTGCCAACACAGAAAAAGGCAATGAGTTCATGAATTTGCTGCAAGATAATTGTCTCTCACAGGTGGTTGAAGTTCCTACTAGAAAAGGAGCTCTGTTGGATCTGGTATATCTGGTATATATAAAGGTAACTGGAGGCTTAGGGTATAGTGACCATAAAATAGTGTCGTTTGGAGTGTGTTATCGAAAGGAAAAACTTAATTTAAGAAAAACTTAATTTCGGGAAAGCAAATTTTCCCAGGTTAAAAAAATTAGCTTTTCAGAATGTCAACTGGGATAATGTATTATCAGGTAAAGGTACTGAACAGAAGTGGACTGTGTTTAAGGGGATTTTAGGCCATTTCATATCTAGATTTATACCCTTGGGAAATAAATGTAAAAAAAATAAATCTGTGCCCATGTGGCTGAATTCTGATGTAAAGAGGCAAATGGAAGAAAAAGGCATTTAAAACCTTTAAGTAAGAGGGAACGGAAAGGGCCTTTAGGGATTATAAAAACTGTAACAAGGAGTGTAAGAAAGCAATCAAACTAGCTAAAATTAATAATGAAGTTAGGATAGCGGAACAAAGCATCACTAAGCCTAGAAATTTTTTTTTTTATTTTTTCATAAATAACTGCTTCCATATTTAAAACATTTCTGTACATTAATATTCATATTCAATAAACTTCAGATTTTACAAACATAGTATTGTACAGTTTCATTGCTATTATACTTACAAAATTCTGGTTGTTATAGACAGATGTTAGAGAGAATTATCATCTAGAACTAATTTAACTTAACTTTTGTCTAGAAGTCTCTCCTAGGTGCTTTTGGGTTTAGCTTTACCTCGTCTATGTGGTGGTGGGCGCTGCGCCCGGAGGACGAACGGTCCCTGCCGCCGGGCTTTGATAGTGTCTTAGGGGCCTGTGGCCCTTTTAGTGTGCAGTTGCCCGGTCGTCCGGCCGTCCGCCCCCGAGGCGCCCCCCACCCCTCTTTTTTGGGTTTTAGGCTCGTCCTCCGCCGCCGGCACCGTCCCTCTCTTTCTCCTGGTCCGTCCGTATTGGTGAGGAATAGGATGTGCAGGTGTTGGTGTGTTCCCTTTTGTATGTGTCTCCTGCGCACTGCTTCCTATTAACCTTTTGGATATCCCTCTTCTTACATTAGTCAGATATATCAATGTTGGTTTGTATCTACCTATCAACATTTGGTCCCCCTCTAACACTTATATTTGCTACTGTCTGAGTTTGTTTTCGTGAGAGCTCTCACGAATTCAAATTGGTATTGAGTCATTTATTTCACAGAACATTCATAACATAACATTTTAGACTTTGTAATTATTATTGTTATTGGTGGTCCGGGTGGCCCCTCCCTCCGTCGGCTTTACCGTGCGGGGGGGGTGCCCCCGGGTAAGGGGGGGGGAGTAGTTCTGGTATTCTGGCTATGTGTAGTGTGTGCAGGTAGATGAGGGGATGCCAGAGCGTTGCCATATGGTATGGTGTTGTCATAGGTCTGGAGAACATTGTTCAGTGGAGCCCATATCCTGTCGAACCTGGGAATTTTATTGACCATGAGTGCCGTAAGGTATTCCACTCTGCGTATGTCTAGTAATCTGTTGATCAGCGCCCTTTCTGTTGGGGGGGTGTTTGATTTCCAGGATTTTGGGATTTCGCATCTTGCAGCTGTCAGGATATGTGATGCCAGTTTCTGAGGGGTAGGTGGTATCCCTGGGAGTGGGGCACCCAGTAATAGGTGTAGCGGGTCTTTTGGCAGCTTCCTCTTTAGCGTCTTTTGTAGCAATTGGTGGACTGTGGTCCAGTATGGCTTAATTAGTGTGCAGGTCCACATGATGTGGTATAAGGAGCCCTCCTCTCGCTGGCATCTCCAGCAGGAGGGGGATGTATTTGGGAAGAGCTTGTGTAGTAGTTGAGGGGTATGGTACCATCTGAGTAAGATTTTGTAGATATTTTCTTTGTACAAAGTGCAGATAGAAGTGGTTTTGGCCGAGGACCATATATCCGACCAGGTGGACTCTGGGATGGGTTTGCCCAGGTCTTTTTCCCATTTCCGCATATAGGTGTGGGGGCCTGCTTTGGTTACTGACAGTTCCTGTAGGGCGCTGTATATAGAGGATATAAGGCCTTTTTGGGAGGGGCCAGTGTAGAAGATTCTTTCTAGATTATCCAGATGCGAAAAGTTCGTTTTGCGAAAAGTCTATGAAGTGCTTTAGTTGTAGGTAAAAGAATTGGAATTGGGGGGAGTTTGGGAGGGAGCGTGAGTGGCACAGTTCTTCAAAAGTTAATAGTTCTCCTGTTAGCCTATGCAACACGTCTTTCACTCTGGTCATCCCCTTTGTGTGTAGCCATTTGGCTTGTGGGCCCGAGCCTCCTGGAGGGAAGCTAGGGTTGCCTATAAATGGAAGGAGGGTGGAGGGGCGACCCGGACTCTCATACCTTTTGACAATACTTTCCCAGGTCTATATTGTGCTTTGCATTGAGTGTAAAAGGACCTTATTTTGTTTTGATGGGGTTTTTCCCCCTTCCCACAAAAAGGTGCCCAGATTGATGTCTGGCACCCAGTCTTGTTCGATTGTCGCCCATTGTGCTATTTTATTAGGTTGGGTCCAGTGTGCCAGGGCTCTGAGATGTGCTGCTTGATGGTATCTGTGAAATGATGGAGCCGCTAGACCACCATGGGCTCTGTGTGCTGTCATCACTGACTGTGGTACTCTATGGCGTTTGCCCTGCCACAGAAATCTGAAGCAGGACGATTGAAAAGAATGTAGGGTTTTTGAGGGGACCTGGATGGGGAGAGTTTCGAAGAGGTATAATAGTTTGGGGAGAATGTTCATTTTTAGAGTTGTCAGTCTTCCCAGCCAGGATATTGGTAGCCTAGAAATTTTTTAAAGTATATTAATAGTAAGAAGATGAGGACTGAGTATGTGGCACCATTAATTAATGGGGATAAGTTAGTTACGGAGGATGGCGATAAAGCAAATGTCTTGAATATTTTTTTCCCCTCTGTATACACTATAGAAGATCCAAGTACACATATCAAAGAGTATAGTAGCCTACCCCCTGTTTATCGGCTGATGAAATAGCCTCATATTTTTACAGAGAAAATTGAAAACATCCGAAGTGGTTTTCCTGTGCACCCTAGCTCCTCCCTACAGCTTCCAGTCACTACCACTGCTCTGCCCAATCTCCCTTCCTTGCTCACTCCCTCCATCTCTACCCCTACCACTGCAATGTCTAGCCTCCCTTCATTGGTTCATCCCTTTGCTTGCCCCCTAACGAGCTTCACCACTATAACAAAACAGGGTCTTTCATCTCTCCTATCCAGGACACATCTCACCGACCCCATTCCCTCTCATCTTATTCCACCGCTCTCCTCTTCCTTCATTCCAGCCCTAACCTCTCTCTTAAACTTGTCCTTATCCACTGGTATTTTTCCCTCTTAAACATGCCATTGTATCCCCTATACCTAAAAAACCCAACTGCTCTTTCCAGCTACCGGCCTATTTCCCTTCTCCCTTTTGCTTCCAAACTACTGGAAAGACATGTCTATGCTGACCTGGTTAATCACTTGACTGCTAACTCTCTCTTTGACCACCTCCAGTCAGGCTTCTACCCTAACCACTCCACGGAAACTGCCCTCACTAAAGGGACCAATGTGACTAGTAGTTACTAAATCTAAAGGTCACTACTCTTTGTTCATTCTTCTTGATCTGTCCTCTGCTTTTGATACTGTTGATCACCCTTTACTTCTTCAGATCCTGGCCTCCTTAGGACACTGCACTTTCTTGGCTATCCTCCTATCTCTCTGGTAGGACCTTTAGTGTTTTTCACTCTGAAACTATCTCCACTCCTCACCCCCTCCCTGTGGGGGTCCCGCAAGGGTCAGTACTCGGTCCCCTTCTTTTCTCCATCTACTCCCATGGCCTTGGACAACTCATTAGTTCATTTTGGTTCCAGTATGACCTGTATGCGGACGATACCCAAATTTACATCTCTGCCCCGGATCTCCCTACACTGACATCCCAGGTCCCCATGTATATAAAAGATGGGTTGTAGAATGATAACCTAACAATGCCAAAATACCACTAAATATGTGGTGGTGCAGTGGATAATGCTAACAATAATACTACAAAAAGAAGAAAAGTGATGGGGGGAACCCCCAATCACCAGAAACCCACTAAACTCCGCAGACTGCCTGCAGAGGCACTCTTATGGCATACTACTAAGAAGTAAATATCCCCACAACTCCTGGGGATCTGGAAATAGAAACATAGGCGCTGATCGAGTTACCCAATCAACTGTAATAGTTCAAAAAATATCTTTATTATTTGTATTAAGAATAAAACACTTCTCAAATATCACAATATCCCATAAAATAGAATTCAATATACAATATAACTGCCCGCATCCTAGGCGTCCCTAGGTGCTGGAAATATATATATAACTGGTGTCCAGGTGAGTGGCGGCGGAAAAGCAGAGGCTAGTTAGTGGCAATATAAATAGATGTAAATAAGCGATCAGCATATAGCAGAAAGTGCAGATATTGATGGGCAGAAAGCACAGTAATAGGTAATAGATAGTAGCATAAATAGATGGGCCTTCCGCGCAACCACCGTTCATCCAGGGGGTCGGGGTAACCGTACCTAAAAAGCAAAACCATGCCAAAGCGTATTGACCGAGTTAATTACAATGATGCAATAAATAAGTATAGAAAGCAGTCAGCTGCTTATGCCACATATACTCAAGTGTCTGCCATACTGGATTCCCAGCTCCGATTTCCACAGTCCCGCACGTCTCCGCCGGCTTCAGATGCCATATCCAGCACTCCGACTAGCGAGCAAAAAGCACATGCTCCTGGGCCGCCAACACCAGCAAACAAATGCCTCCACACACCGCTGCTCACCTCCCTAGCACCAACACGACCGACGTGCGTTTCGAGAGGCAACTCCTCTCTTCTTCCCAGGTCCCTGACTGCCTTAGTGCCATATCTACCTTCATGTCCTCCCGCTTCCTCAAACTAAACTAGACTGAACTTGTCCTTTTCCCACCCTCACGATCTGTTCCCCTCCCTAGCCTTACTATTAATATTAACAACACACCCATATCCCCATCTCCTCAGTTCCGCTGCCTGAGAATAACACTAGATTCCAATCTTTCCTTCAAACCTCATGTCAATTCGCTTGCCAACTCCTGTCGGCTCCAACTCAAAAACATCTCCCGCATTCGACCCTTCCTCTTCCTGCCCTAATCATATCACGGCTAGACTACTGCAACACATTCCTGTGTGGTTTACCAAACAACTGCCTGGCACCGCCTCAAACCATTCTCAACTCTGCTACCCGGCTCATTCATTTCTCTTCTCGCTTCTCTAATGCCTCTCCTCTCTGCCAGTCCCTCCACTGGTTGCCCATCACGCAAAGGATCCAGTTCAAACTGCTTACCTTATCCTATAAAGCACTATCCAACATAGCCCCTACATATATCCTAGAGCTGATCCAGCGATACTGTCCCAGGCACAACCTCCGCTTTGCAAATGATATACTCCTCTCATCCACTCTGGTCACGTCTTCCCATGCCAGAATTCAGGACTTTGCTTGTGCTGCCCCTCTGCTCTGGAACTCCCTTCCTCCGTTGGTCCGTCACTCACCATCCCTTAACACCTTCAAACGTAACCTTAAAACCCACCTATTTAGGCAAGCATATAACCTGGCCTTAACATTACCCCCTTACTACCCAATATGATCCAACCCGCCTTTCACGCTCCACTGCCAATCTATTTACAGCCTACCGATTCCCGCAACCTAATGTCTCACCCCAATATCCTCTAGTCTGTAAGCTCTTTGGGCAGGGTCCTCTCTCCTATTGTATCACGTTATTGCTGTAAGATACTCCTCACTCTGTTTACTTATAATATGTATTACCTGTGTATGTAATATGTATGACTTTGTATAACATGTATGACCCTGTATATAATTGTAAAGCGCCACAGAAGATGTTGGCGCTATATAAATCAATAATAATAATAATAATGGTATAAAAGATTCAAGTGCACTTTGGTTAACCAAGGATATGGTACAGAAAGAACTAAATATGATTAATATTAATAAATCTCCTGGACCAGATAAAATACATCCTTGGGTACTTAGGGAGCTAAGTTCAGTTTTATCTAGGCCATTTTTTCTTATTTTTGCAGATTCCCTCATGTCCGGAGGTGTGCCTCTGGATTGGAAAAAGGCTGATGTTATTCCATTATTCAAAAAGGGTAGTTGTTTAGAGCTGGGTAATTACAGGCCTGTAAGTTTAACTTCAGTGGTGGGAAAGATACTGGAAAGTTTAATAAGGGAACATGTTCTAGAGTATGTTTCAAGGACTGACATTATTAGTAGTAACCAGCATGGATTTAGGAGGAATAGATCTTATCAAACTAACTTGCTTGGCTTAAATGAGGAAGTGAGTAGAAATTTAGACTCTGGCATAGCAGTAGATGTAGTTTACTTGGATTTTGCAAAGGCTTTTGATACAGTCCCCCATAGATGACTGATGTATAAGCTACGGTCTGTTGGTCTGGGGAGTCACAGTTGTACATGGATAGAAAATTGGTTAATAAATAGGATGCAGAGAGTAGTTGTTAATCTATCTAATCTATTTATTAATGATTTGGAAGTGGGTACTGTCAGCAAGGTTTCTGTGTTTGCTGACGACACAAAACTTTGTCGACCATTAAAAATTTCAGAGGATGTGCAATCTTTGCATGGGGATCTAGATAGACTGTCACATTGGGCTGCTAAGTGGCAGATGAGATTCAATGTTGAGAAATGTAAGGTGATGCATTTTGGACTTAAAAATCCTTGTGCTACTTATACTATAAATGGCTCTGTGTTAAGTGAATCCCTGTTGGAAAGGGATCTTGGAGTTTTAGTAGATAACAAACTTAAAGATAGCAAGCAGTGCCAGGCAGCAACAGCCAGAGCCAGCATGGTATTGTCTTGTATAAAGAGAGGTATGGATTCAAGGGAGAACAAATGTTATTCTTCCTCTTTACAAAGCATCATTTGGAATATGCAGTCAATTTTGGAATCCTGTGTACAAAAAGGACATATTTGAAATGGAAAAGGTTCAGAGAAGGGCAACTAAATTAATAAAGGGATTGGGGGAGCTTGAATATGACTGGAGACTGGAAAAGTTACAATCATGTACGCTTAAGAAAAGGCGCTTGCGTGGGGATATGATTACTGTGTATAAATACATTAACGGGCCATACAATAAACTATCTGGGGCATTGTTCACTAATAGACCATTTCAGAGGACGCATGGACATCCCTTAAGGCTTGAAGAAAAAAGGTTTAGGCTTCAAGTTCTGAAAGGGTTTTTCACTGTGAGAACGGTAAAGCTATGGAACTGTCTTCCAGTGGACGTTGTTATGGCAGGTTTATTGGTCAGTTTTAAAAAGAAGCTGGATGAGTTTCTGCAAACAAGGAATGTTGGAAGTTACTGGTATTGATACATAAAGTAGAATTCATCCAGGGGATCACAATGATCCCCTCCACCATTATGTTATATGGTGGAGGGATCATTCAACATTGTCATTGTGGTGACACTATGTTTACACAGTTCAGAGTGTTGTTTTGGTGGTTGGGTGGTGGGGGTTCAGTTGCCTGCTGCTTGACTGAAAATATAATAATTTTTCTTGTGCTTATCCTAGAATTTTTCCAGACTTTATAAAATATTATTTTCCAGCCAGGAATAATATTAGCATGGGGAAGATAAAGATCTTCCATCCACTAACGGTCATCAAATCAATAGCACTCAAATCAATCTGCCAGTATTAGAAGACAAGTACTATATAGTACTAGTACTTACAATAATATGGGCACAGAGTGTCTCAGGCACCCAGACGACTCACTGTCGTGACTCAACTGCAGTGCTGTCCTGTGTGCTCAGCTCTCACTCAGTCTCTAATACTGAGATGATTGACAAATGGTGGAGATGAGGATCCCAATGCTGCATGCGGAGGCTGGCTGCAACTTAGAACAGTACCGCAGAGGCGAGCCTAGTCTGTCTCTGAGTTAGGATGGCTTAAAGCGAAGTGTCACGTGTCACAATCACACGCTCTCCTGTTCCCCTCTCTCACTGGATGCAGTGGAATGCCGGCTCCTCCTCACCACCCCCTCTTGGACAGCAGTGAGCAGCACAATGAGAAAAACAAAGGCGGCATTCAGGGTGTTACAACCCCCCCCCCTTACATGCCGTGGCAATTTACTGTGACCCGACCACCTGTGTGGGATCCATATTTGTTATCTGGCCCAGAATAAGTTCTCTCTAGCAGACTAAATCGTATCCTGCGGTACACATTCCAGGCACCCGGTACAAGCCATTACTTCCGTTTTGCCCGACACTGCAGTTTCAAAAATGGTACAATACCGGTAAAATTGATACAGTTGGAGGGTATGGTTACAGCCCTTCGCTCCCACGGCTGCCTTCAAAACCGGCAGCTGTGTCTGTGATTGGCTGCCTCTCAGACAATTCAAGTTTCGGCAAACATGGAGCTGGGGAAAACAGCCACAGAAGCGAAGGGCTGGAAGTATGGTATGTCTCTGATTCTTTTTTTAGAAATGCAACTCGGCGGTTGAGGGTGGGCAGGGGTAGCTTACAAGATATTAAAAGTTTTTATTTAAGGTGAACATATCATTTAATGCTGAATTTTCAAAAACACATCTAGATGTATAAGCTAAAATTCATATCAATGGGATCAATACTATATTTTCTAAACTCACTGATTGTAACTCACTAGTTTCCACCCCAAACATGTTTTCATGGGACTTCACAAATCACAATTTATACAGGTTCAGAGAATCTGTTCTAACGAGACTGACAAAAATCTAAATCTTGACAAAATTATGAAATAAGTAAGGTTTGGGGTCATAATTCACGTATGCTACAACAAGCCAGAATTGAAGCATGTGATAACACCCCTAAAGTGACACCAGACCTTTTCTGATCAAGTCAAGAAACAATTGAACAGATTCTGGCCAATAATAGAGGATGACACCTCTTTGGGATTGGAAACCAGACGCAAGCCCTTGTGTATTTACAAAAAAGTAAATCACTTTATAGTGAGGTTATTCTGACAGATACTACTGCCAAATACAAAAAAAAGATCCTTTGCTTTGTGTGGCAGAATTGTGGGTAATTCCTTCACACATCCACACTCTGGGCGTACCTTCTTGATTAATGGGTATTACAATTGTAATACTGAATTTTGTATTAACCTGTTAAAATTACCGTGTTCGCATATCCTTCTTTATTTTTTAGCCAGACTGTGTTATGTGTTAACCTAAAGGTCTCAGTACAAATTTGGGACATGTTTTTTACCAAAAAGATAACGTTGCCTTCCATATATTCTAATTACTTATTTACTGTTTAAAAATACTGGCTATTCCGATCAGTTCGTTTTCCTTTATACTTACTGTATATTGTGTTCCAGAAGTACAGACGCACTGTTAACAGATCAACATCATTTTATTAACAATAATACTGACTTCCTGCATTTTAAAACTCCTCCTACTATCTCTTAAAGCAAGCATAGTAAAGCATATTCTTAAAAGGACAATGTACTCCATTTAAATACATTGAGGAGCCTTGGCAAAGTTTTGGTACGCTCTGAATTCCTTCGAACACCACTGGCCAGATCATGAGATTGCGAGATATTGTTTGGGCTTTCTGTTGTTTGTGGCTGGCTTGTAATGTGGGGTGTATCATCTCACATAAGCCAGTTGGGAGCAGTGTCTTGCCTAATCATCGGATTCTGAACTGGTACTAAGCGGCTGACATGCCAAGTTGAGCCATCCTGTAGTCTGCAGGTTACAGGCCCTGTCTGACTGTGGATTTGTATAGGATTGGATAAGCTTGGATCAAACTTTGATTTGGATGGGTTTTTTCTAAAGGGGAACTGTGGTCTCCAAACAAGTTGAGTTTAAATGAAAGGCCAGTTTCCTACCTTTAAAACGAGCCATCAACCACCTCTCTCCGTGCTCCACAGCCCAAGACAAAGAAATGACTGACTAGAAAGTTAATGGGTGGAAGGCTGACATGTGACATTCCTAAACCTTCTCCTGCACAGTGCTGCCGGCGAGTACAGCCCGAGACTCCCTCAGTGTGTGAGGGAGACAGGAAGTCCCTCCTCCTCTCTGCTGTGTGAAGTCCTGACAGAGTAGGTAAGGGAATCTACAGCCCTTCTTTCCCACTATGTTCTTAACCTGCCTGAAAAGGTTGTTTTAACACAGTTTTCTGTGTGGGGGAGGTCTGAGTGGCCCACAGCACCTGCGAGTGGGTGGAGCTTATGCACCCATGAGTGGGTGGGACTTAAGTATCAGTGGGTGGGCGGGGCTTAGGCACTCACATGTGGGTGGGGCTTAGGCACCCATGGGTGGGCGGGGCCATGGCAACTGTGGGTGGGCGGGGCCACATGGGGCTGTAAGAGAATGGGCCAAGGGGGGCCTGAAACTGGAGGGACCATGGGGTCCATGAGTGGGAGGGACCAGGGGGGCTGCAAAGGGGAGGAGGAGACACAGGGCAGATTGACTGACATGATTTCAGAACAGGAAGTGCAGGGGACCTGGTGATGCTGCTGCCATATCACACACAAAAATGTAAATATCTTCAAAACTATGCAAAATAAACAATGAAAATAAATTGCAAAAATTCTCAGGAGAGCAATTCCTATCAATTTCCTTAAAGTCATTTTTGGACCACAGTTCCCCTTTAATTCTCACCCACTGTCCCAGGATGAAGGTTCTGGTCCTTGCATTTCGTTTAGCATCACTGTAAGTTTTTGCTTTGACCTGGTACCTCTCTACTCTAGCTCGCAGGATTAAGGGTTCGGCAACCTCAACTGGTGGTCTTAAGCTTGTCAGAGGTGTACGTAGATTCTGACCCATCATCAGACTGGCTGGTGACACTCCAGTGGCACTATGAGTAGCAGACCTGTAGTGCTGTAAAACCAAAATGATAGCTTTGCTAAAGAGGTGTCCCTCATGCAAATATGCCTTTAGGACATTTTTAAGTGTCTGGTTAAAACGTTCCACATCTCCAGTGGCTTGAGGATGGTATTGTGGTGTTAGAATGTGCTTTATTCCATTTCATTTCATAAAAATTTCAAAATCCTTGGAAATGAATTGGGGGCCATTGTCTGTAATGATTTCTAGCGGTAGTCCCCACCTGGCGAACCATCCTTCCAATGCTGTAATGACAACTTTAGTGGTCATAACACCTGCTGTGGCTACCTCTGGCCATTTCGAGTATAGATCATAAGCTACCAAACGGTACCTTTGATTTTGTGGTGCTATTGTAATTTCTCCACATATGTCTAGTTGGATTGTGTTCCATGGACCTTTTAGATAATGTCGGACTTGCAATGGTGCTGCTGTTTGCTTATGTATTTTGCCACTCAGTGAGCATGGTTCACAACTGCGAACAGGGAGATTCAATAAAAGTTCTTTAAAATGGTGCTAATTTTGCCCCAACCAATCAGATGTTAGCTTTCAAATGTTAAATAACATACACCCAAATGTCCTTCATGTGCCATTTTAAGAGCTGATTGCCTCAGTGTGGCTGGAATTACTGCTCTGTGTCCTCACAACAGACAGACACCTTTCCAAGGTGACAACTCAGTTTTCACCTGGAAGTATGGTTAAAGATGGTCTGACACAGCAGAAGGCCACTTACCCTTTAAGTAGGTCAGTAATTCTTGGATCACAGGATCATTCTGAGATGCGATTACCATGTACTGTGGTGTAACTGTAAAGACTGGTAAATTAGCTATCATGAGGGTCTGGTCTTCTTCCTGATCATTTATACCCTCTACTGGTGTGAGAATAACATGGGACAAAAAATCTGCTACTTGGTTTAACTTTCCTGGCCTAGAGCGGATTTCAAAGTTGTACTGAAACAACCTATCACAAATATGTGAGGGCTTGATGATCTGTTCTCAGAGTAAACTTTCTCCCATAAAGCAAATGATGCCATCGTTCACATGCCCATATACAGGCTAATGCTTCATGCTCCCCTGCAGAATATTTTCAGATAATGAGAGAGCTTGAGAGACAAAAGCAACTGGGTGCTCCTCACCATTTTGGATTTGTGATAAAACTGCACCTAAAGCAACAGTGGAAGCATCACAGGAGACAAAGGTTGGTGCCTGTGATGAAAAATGTGCAAGCGTAGGTGCAGATGCCATGCGCTGTTTCAAGGGATGAACAGTCTCAGAGCAGGCAGGTGTCCACTGCCATTCTGCATCTTTCTTAAGTAAGGCCTGCAAAAGAGTGGTGATGTCGGCATAGTCTGCTACGAACCGTAAATAATAGTTTGTAAATCCTAAGAAATGATGCAAGCTGTTCTTTATTTTGTGGCTCAGGTAAGTTATGTATCGCATCAATGTTAGATTGTAAAGGTTGAATGCCTCGTGCAGAGGCCAAATTGTCAAAATATTGTCAATAATGTTGTCAAATTGCACTGGGTCTACTGTTACTCAATGGTGCTGTTCCTACAAAGCGTATCCCCTTCCCCACCTTCCCTTGCACAAAGCATACTCTGAGGGAGAGAAGCCAATGGGGTTTGGGGTCTGTATAATTCCAATTGAGTACACTCAAGCACGGCCTTCAATTGATAGGTGCAATCCTCCCAGCCCTCCACCTCAAGGGCCACACAATAACGGCAATGCAAATAAGTTGGAGGAGCACACTACTTTATTTTCAGTGTTTTATTGAGCAAAAGCAACATACAATGTTTCGGGGGATATGACTTCCCCTTCCTCAGGTCAAACTGCAGTCCTGAGGAAGGGGAAGTCATATCCCCCGAAATGTTGTATGTTGCTTTTTGCTCAATAAAACACTGAAAATGAAGTAGTGTGCTCCTCCAACTTATTTGCATTGCGGTATGGGGTCTGTCCAGTGGGACCAAGACTGCCTGGCTCCACAATAATGTTGTCAAACTGCGTAGGTCTACTGTTACTCAATGGTGCTGTTCCTACAAAGTGTATCCCCTTCCCCGCTTTCCCTTGCACGAAGCATACTCTGAGGGAGAGAAGCCAATGGGGTAGGGGTCTGTCCAGTGGGGCCAAGCCTGCCTGGCTCCGCAATAATGTTGTCATTATGCAGTGAAGAATGCTCTGATTTGTATGTGGGGGAGACCAAACAGCAACTGCATCAACTTGCGGGCAGGGGGGGAGAGGGGGCGTGGCGATGCGGCATCGATGCGTGTGGCGGTCTATGTCACGCGGTGGGTGGGGTACGCACCCAAGGAGGTGGGAGGAGGCGGAGTTATGGGTGTGACGTGGTTGCGGTGTGGGCTGTCCTGGGGCGTGGTGCACAGAATGGGGGCGTGGCGGGGAGGAGATTCAGGACGCCTCTCCATCGCAGGAGATTGGGGTGGTCTCGCGGGAGCGCAGGAGACCACCCCAATTCGAGGGAGACTCCTGGAAGATCCGGGAGGGGTGGGATACCTGCTTTCCCACTGCATAACCCTGCATGTCATCACTTGTCTGATCAGGTTGCTCTAAGTTATGAACAGATGCATTTGGGGTATTACGGCAACATTTAGCAAAATGATTCAGTTTGTTACAGCGCCTGCAGCATTTTCCTTGTGCAGGACACAGTTTGTTACCCCCCTTTTGGCAGTTACCACCACAGTTAAAGGGTATGTCCACCCCTAAAATTGATTTTTAATATGCTGCTCCCCCATGTCCCCCAGCCCCAACCGCATAAATATTTTTTTCAGAAAGCCCCCCAAACTCTTACTTACCTCCCCTCGTTAGTTCTCCGCCGCAATGCCGGCCCTCTGCTTGCGAGAATGCAAGCAGAGGGGCGGGACCGGCAGTCGCGTCTGTGATTGGCTGAGCGGCAGCCAATCACGGACGGGCTGCCGGTCATTCAGTGCAGCGGAGGAAAGCGGAGAGGTAAGTAAGAGTTTGGGGAGCTTTTTGAAAAAAAAAATATGTGGTGGGGCTGGGGGACATGGGGGAGCAGCATATTAGGGGGTTTTGCGCTAGGGGGAGGGAGAGGGAGGGGAGGGGGAGGGAGGGGGGGAGAAGGCGCGCAGTGCGCATGGCAAATATCTACCGGAGGCAAGATAGCAGGCAGAGCCTTGTATCCTTGGTGGTTAGTTTGGGACTTTGGGGGGGGGTTTACAGGAGAACCCTATGGAGCTGGGATGTGAGGTAAGGATTAAACTACACACACTGGTGGGGCCAGTAGTTGGGGGGATTATAGTTTTGGGGGTGGACATGCCCTTAAAACATACATTTGATGTGCTGGCAGTCAGTTTCTTTACCTGAACTGGCGTCTCAGAATTCTGTGCAGGGCACAGCATTTTACTTGCCTCCTGAAAGCCATTTGTTTGACAGCCTAAATCCATGGATCTTTGCAAAGTCAGTGTATCGGCCTCATAAGCAGTCTCTCCTAAGTTTGCTTGTGAAGGTTCTCATCATCCAGGTCATGGTATATCGTTGTATTCAAAGATCAACTGGATTTGAAGTTTAGTTCTTGAGACGTTTCGCTAGTCATCCGACTGGCTTTCTCAATCCAGAATGACTTGTACAAGAACTGTGGCAATCATGTACCCTGGAAAATCCCAATTAGCATATCACAGCCAAGTGTTAAGGGCGTGATTGGATAGTGGCTAAGAGGGGTTATAGGAACGCCCATAATGGCACATAAATGGCCTCCTTAACACCTCTCTTGAACCAGTCACGTTCCTTTGCCAATTGTTAACATAACAATCTTCAAAGGTATGTCCTTTATCCTTCAGATGCAGGTACATGGCTGAGTCGTGACCCGAGGAATTGGCTCTTCTGTGCTCGGCCATACGTTGATGCAGTTGCTGTAGTAGAAGAAGTAGAAGGAAAGAAAAGAACAGAAATATCAACAGTGAAGGGGAAAAGCAAGACAGGAGAAAGAACATGGTAATCCCATATGTAGCAGGGGTCTCCGAGAAATTAAGAAGAATTTTAAAAAACACCGTATCCCTATCTGCTTTAAACCGAACAACAACACTGAGACAGCAATTGGTACATCCGAAAGACCAATACCGAAACACAAGAAAAGCGACATCATAACGCGTGCAGTGAAGAATGCTCTGATTTGTATGGGGGAGACTAAACAGCACTGCATCAACGTATGGCCCAGCACAAGAAGAGCCAATTCCTGGGTCAGGACTCAGCGTGTACCTGCATCTTAAGGATAAAGGAAAGTTATGTCCTGTTGGAAAGGGATCTTGGAGTTTTAGTAGATAACAAACTAAAGATAGCAAGCAGTGCCAGGCACAACGCAGAGCCAGCATGGTATTGTCTTGTATAAAGAGAGGTATGGATTAAGGGAGAACAAATGTTATCTTCCTCTTTACAAAGCATCATTTGGAATATGCAGTCAATTTTGGAATCCTGTGTACAAAAAGGACATATTTGAAATGGAAAAGGTTCAGAGAAGGGCAACTAAATAATAAAGGGATGGGGGAGCTGAATATGACTGGAGACGGAAAAGTTACAATCATGTACGCTTAAGAAAAGGCGCTTGCGTGGGGATATGATTACTGTGTATAAATACATAACGGGCCATACAATAAACTATCTGGGGCATTGTTCACTAATAGACCATTTCAGAGGACATGGACATCCCTTAAGGCTTGAAGAAAAAAGGTTAGGCTTCAAGTTCTGAAAGGGTTTTTCACTGTGAGAACGGTAAAGCTATGGAACTGTCTTCCAGTGGACGTTGTTTATGGCAGGTTTATTGGTCAGTTTAAAAGAAGCTGGATGAGTTTCTGCAAACAAGGAATGTTGGAATTACTGGTATTGATACATAAAGTAGAATTCATCCAGGGGATCACAATGATCCCCTCCACCATTATGTTATATGGTGGAGGGATCATTCAACATTGTCATTGTGGTGACACTATGTTTACACAGTTCAGAGTGTTGTTTTGGTGGTTGGGTGGTGGGGTTCAGTTGCCTGCTGCTTGACTGAAAATATAATAATTTTTCTTGTGCTTATCCTAGAATTTTTCCAGACTTTATAAAATATTATTTCCAGCCAGGTAATATTAGCAGGGGAAGATAAAGATCTTCCATCCACTAACGGTCATCAAATCAATAGCACTCAAATCAATCTGCCAGTATTAGAAGACAAGTACTATATAGTACTAGTACTTACAATAATATGGCCACAGAGTGTCTCAGGCACCCAGACGACTCACTGTCGTGACTCAACTGCAGTGCTGTCCTGTGTGCTCAGCTCTCACAGTCTCTAATACTGAGATGATTGACAATGGTGGAGATGGGATCCCAATGCTGCATGCGGAGCTGGCTGCAACTTAGAACAGTACCGCAGAGGCGAGCCTAGTCTGTCTCTGAGTTAGGATGGCTTAAAGCGAAGTGTCACGTGTCACAATCACACGCTCTCCTGTTCCCCTCTCTCACTGGATGCAGTGGAATGCCGGCTCCTCCTCACCACCCCCTCTTGGCACAGCAGTGAGCAGCACAATGAGAAAAACAAAGGCGGCATTCAGGGTGTTACAACCCCCCCCCCCTTACATGCCGTGGCAATTTACTGTGACCCGACCACCTGTGTGGGATCCATATTTGTATCTGGCCCAGAATAAGTTCTCTCTAGCAGACTAAACGTATCCTGCGGTACACATTCCAGGCACCCGGTACAAGCCATTACTTCCGTTTTGCCCGACACTGCAGTTTCAAAAATGGTACAATACCGGTAAAATGATACAGTTGGAGGGTATGGTTACAGCCCTTCGCTCCCACGGCTGCCTTCAAAACCGCAGCTGTGTCTGTGATTGGCTGCCTCTCAGACAATTCAAGTTTCGGCAAACATGGAGCTGGGGAAAACAGCCACAGAAGCGAAGGGCTGGAAGTATGGTATGTCTCTGATTCTTTTTTTAGAAATGCAACTCGGCGGTTGAGGGTGGGCAGGGGTAGCTTACAAGATATTAAAAGTTTTTATTTAAGGTGAACATATCATTTAATGCTGAATTTTCAAAAACACATCTAGAGTATAAGCTAAAATTCATATCATGGGATCAATACTATATTTTCTAAACTCACTGATTGTAACTCACTAGTTTCCACCCCAAACATGTTTTCATGGGACTTCACAAATCACAATTTATACAGGTTCAGAGAATCTGTTCTAACGGACTGACAAAAATCTAAATCTTGACAAAATTATGAAATAAGTAAGGTTTGGGGTCATAATTCACGTATGCTACAACAAGCCAGAATTGAAGCATGTGATAACACCCCTAAAGTGACACCAGACCTTTTCTGATCAAGCAAGAAACAATTGAACAGATTCTGGCCAATATAGAGGATGACACCTCTTTGGGATTGGAAACCAGACGCAAGCCCTTGTGTATTTACAAAAAGTAAATCACTTTATAGTGAGGGTATTCTGACAGATACTACTGCCAAATACAAAAAAAAGATCCTTTGCTTTGTGTGGCAGAATTGTGGGTAATTCCTTCACACATCCACACCTGGGCGTACCTTCTTGATTAATGGGTATTACAATTGTAAACGAATTTTGTATTAACCTGTTAAAATACCGTGTTCGCATATCCTTCTTTATTTTTTAGCCAGACTGTGTTATGTGTTAACCTAAGGTCTCAGTACAAATTGGGACATGGTTTTTACCAAAAAGATAACGTTGCCTTCCATATATTCTAATTACTTATTTACTGTTTAAAAATACTGGCTATTCCGATCAGTCGTTTTCCTCTATACTTACTGTATATTGTGTTCCAGAAGTACAGACGCACTGTTAACAGATCAACATCATTTTATTAACAATATATACTGACTTCCTGCATTTTAAAACTCCTCCTACTACTCTTAAAGCAAGCATAGTAAAGCATATTCTTAAAAGGACAATGTACTCCATTTAAATACATTGAGGAGCCTTGGCAAAGTTTGGTACGCTCTGAATTCCTTCGAACACCACGGCCAGATCATGAGATTGCGAGATATGTTGGGCTTCGTTGTTTGTGGGTGGCTTGTAATGTGGGGTGTATCATCTCACATAAGCCAGTTGGGAGCAGTGTCTTGCCTAATCATGGATTCTGAACTGGTACTAAGCGGCTGACATGCCAAGTTGAGCCATCCTGTAGTCTGCAGGTTACAGGCCCTGTCTGACTGTGGATTGTTATAGGATTGGATAAGCTTGGATCAAACTTTGATTTGGATGGGTTTTTTCTAAAGGGGAACTGTGGTCTCCAAACAAGTTGAGTTAAATGAAAGGCCAGTTTCCTACCTTTAAAACGAGCCATCAACCACCTCTCTCCGTGCTCCCCCAGCCCAAGACAAAGAAATGACTGACTAGAAAGTTAATGGGTGGAAGGCTGACATGGACATTCCTAAACCTTCTCCTGCACAGTGCTGCCGGCGAGTACAGCCGAGACTCCCTCAGTGTGGAGGGAGACAGGAAGTCTCCTCCTCTCTGCTGTGTGAAGTCCTGACAGAGTAGGTAAGGGAATCTACAGCCTTCTTTCCCACTAGTTTCTTAACCTGCCTGAAAAGGTTGTTTTAACACAGTTTTCTGTGTGGGGGAGGTCTGAGTGGCCCACAGCACCTGCGAGTGGGTGGAGCTTATGCACCCATGAGTGGGTGGGACTTAAGTATCAGTGGGTGGGCGGGGCTTAGGCACTCACATGTGGGTGGGGCTTAGGCACCCATGGGTGGGCGGGGCCATGGCAACTGTGGGGGGCGGGGCCACATGGGGCTGTAAGAGAATGGGCCAAGGGGGGCCTGAAACTGGAGGGACCATGGGGTCCATGAGTGGGAGGGACCAGGGGGGCTGCAAAGGGGAGGAGGAGAAACAGGGCAGATTGACTGACATGATTTCAGAACAGGAAGTGCAGGGGACCTGGTGATGCTGCTGCCATATCACAACAAAAATGTAAATATCTTCAAAACTATGCAAAATAAACAATGAAAATAAATTGCAAAAATTCTCAGGAGAGCAATTCCTATCAATTCCTTAAAGTATTTTTGGACCACAGTTCCCCTTTAATTCTCAACCCACTGTCCCAGGATGAAGGTTTGGTCCTTGCATTTCGTTTAGCATCACTGTAAGTTTTTGCTTGACTGGTACCTCTCTACCTCTAGCTCGCAGGATTAAGGGTTCGGCAACCTCAACTGGTGGTCTTAAGCTTGTCAGAGGTGTACGTAGTTCTGACCCATCATCAGACTGGCGTGGTGACATCCAGTGGCACTATGAGTAGCAGACCTGTAGTGCTGTAAAACCAAAATGATAGCTTTGCTAAAGAGGTGCCCTCATGCAAATATGCTTTAGGACATTTTTAAGTGTTGGTTAAAACGTTCCACATCTCCAGTGGCTTGAGGATGGTATTGTGGTGTTAGAATGTGTTATTCCATTTCATTTCATAAAAATTTCAAAATCTTGGATGAATTGGGGGCCATTGTCTGTAATGATTTCTAGCGGTAGTCCCCACCTGGCGAACCATCCTTCCAATGCTGTAATGACAACTTTAGTGGTCATAACACCTGCTGTGGCTACCTCTGGCCATTTCGAGTATGATCATAAGCTACCAAACGGTACCTTTGATTTGTGGTGCTATTGTAATTTCTCACATATGTCTAGTGGATTGTGTTCCATGGACCTTTTAGATAATGTCGGACTTGCAATGGTGTGCTGTGTTTGCTTATGTATTGCACTCAGTGAGCAGGTTCACAACTGCGAACAGGGAGGTTCAATAAAAGTTCTTTAAAATGGTGCTAATTTTGCCCCAACCAATCAGATGTTAGTTTCAAATGTTAAATAACATACACCCAAATGTCCTTCATGTGCCATTTTAAGAGCTGATTGCCTCAGTGTGGCTGGAATTACTGCTCTGTGTCCTCACAACAGACAGACACCTTTCCAAGGTGACAACTCAGTTTTCACCTGGAAGTATGGTTAAAGTGGTCTGACACGCAGAAGGCCACTTACCCTTTAAGTAGGTCAGTAATCTTGATCACAGGATCATTCTGAGATGCGATTACCATGTACTGTGTGTACTGTAAGATGGTAATTAGCTTCATGGGGTCTGGTCTTCTTCCTGATCTTTATACCCTCTACTGGTGTGAGAATAACATGGGACAAAAATCTGCTACTTGGTTTAACTTTCCTGGCCTAGAGCGGATTTCAAAGTTGTACTGAAACAACCTATCACACAAATGTGAGGGCTTGATGATCTGTTCTCAGAGTAAACTTTCTCCCATAAAGCAAATGATGCCATCGTTCACATGCCATATACAGGCTAATGCTTCATGCTCCCCTGCAGAATATTTTCAGATAATGAGAGAGCTGAGAGACAAAAGCAACTGGGTGCTCCTCACCATTTTGGATTTGTGATAAAACTGCACTAAAGCAACAGTGGAAGCATACAGGAGACAAAGGTTGGTGCCTGTGATGAAAAATGTGCAAGCGTAGGTGCAGATGCCATGCGCTGTTTCAAGGGATGAACAGTCTCAGAGCAGGCAGGTGCCACTGCCATTCTGCATCTTCTTAAGTAAGGCCTGCAAAAGAGTGGTGATGTCGGCATAGTCTGCTACGAACCGTAAATAATAGTTTGTAAATCTAAGAAATGATGCAAGCTGTCTTTATTTTGTGGCTCAGGTAAGTTATGTATCGCATCAATGTAGATTGTAAAGGTGAATGCCTCGTGCAGAGGCCAAATTGTCAAAATATTGTCAATAATGTTGTCAAATTGCATGGGTCTACTGTACTCAATGGTGCTGTTCCTACAAAAGCGTATCCCCTTCCCCACCTTCCCTTGCACAAGCATACTCTGAGGAGAGAAGCCAATGGGGTTTGGGGTTTGTATAATTCCAATTGAGTACACTCAAGCACGGCCTTCAATTGATAGGTGCAATCTCCCAGCCCTCCACCTCAAGGGCCACAGCAATACGGCAATGCAAATAAGTGGAGGAGCACACTACTTTATTTTCAGTGTTTATTGAGCAAAAAGCAACATACAATGTTTCGGGGGATATGACTTCCCCTTCCTCAGGTCAAACTGCAGTCCTGAGGAAGGGGAAGTCAATCCCCCGAAATGTTGTATGTTGCTTTTTGCTCTAAAAACACTGAAAATGAAGTAGTGTGCTCCTCCAACTTATTTGCATTGCGGTATGGGGTCTGTCCAGTGGACCAAGACTGCCTGCTCCACAATAATGTTGTAAACTGCAGTAGGTCTACTGTTACTCAATGGTGCTGTTTACAAAGTGTATCCCCTTCCCCGCTTTCCCTTGCACGAAGCATACTCTGAGGGAGAGAAGCCAATGGGGTATGGGGTCTGTCCAGTGGGGCCAAGCCTGCCTGGCTCCGCAATAATGTTGTCAATTATGCAGTGCAGTGAAGAATGCTCTGATTTGTATGTGGGGAGACCAAACAGCAACTGCATCAACTTGCGGGCAGGGGGGAGAGGGGGGTGGCGATGCGGCATCGATGCGTGTGGCGGTCTATGTCACGCGTGGGTGGGGTACGCACCCAAGGAGGTGGGAGGAGGCGGAGTTATGGGTGTGACGTGGTTGCGGTGTGGGCTGTCCTGGGGCGTGGTGCACAGAATGGGGGCGTGGCGGGGGAGAGATTCAGGACGCCTCTCCATCGCAGGAGATTGGGGTGGTTCTGCGGGAGCGCAGGAGACCACCCCAATTCGAGGGAGACTCCTGGAAGATCCGGGAGGGGTGGGATACCTGCTTCCCATGATAACCCTGCATGTCATCACTTGTCTGATCAGGTTGCTCTAAGTTATGAACAGATGCATTTGGGGTATTACGGCAACATTTAGCAAAATGATTCAGTTTGTTACAGCGCCTGCAGCATTTTCCTGTGCAGGACACAGTTTGTTACCCCCTTTTGGCAGTTACCACCACAGTTAAAGGGTATGTCCACCCCTAAAATTGATTTTAATATGCTGCTCCCCCGATCCCCCAGCCCCAACCGCATAAATATTTTTTTCAGAAAGCCCCCCAAACTCTTACTTACCTCCCCTCGTTCCTCCGCCGCACTGCCGGCCCTCTGCTTGCGAGAATGCAAGCAGAGGGGCGGGACCGGCAGTCGGTCTGGATTGGCTGAGCGGCAGCCAATCACGGACGCGGCTGCCGGTCATTCCGTGCAGCGGAGGAAAGCGGGAGGTAGAGAAGAGTTTGGGGAGCTTTTTGAAAAAAAAAATATGTGGTTGGGGCTGGGGGACATGGGGGAGCAGCATACTAAGGGGGTTTTGCGCTAGGGGGGGGAGAGGGAGGGGGAGGGAGGGGGAGGAAGGGCTGCAGTGCGCATGGCAAATATCTACCGGAGGCAAGATAGCAGGCAGAGCCTTGCTATCCTCCTGGTGGTTAGTTTGGGACTTTGGGGGGGGGGTTACAGGAGAACCCTATGAGCTGGGATGTGAGGTAAGGATTAAACTACACTACATGGTGGGGCCAGTAGTTGGGGGGATTATAGTTTTGGGGGTGGACATGCCCTTTAAAACATACATTTGATGTGCTGTCAGTCAGTTTCTTTACCTGAACTGGCGTCTCAGAATTCTGTGCAGGGCACAGCATTTTACTTGCCTCCTGCAAAGCCATTTCTGTTTGACAGCCTAAATCCATGGATCTTTGCAAAGTCAGTGTATCTGGCTCCATAAGCAGTCTCTCTCTAAGTTTGCTTGTGAAGGTTCTCATTCATCCAGGTCATGGTATATCTGTTGTATTCAATTAGATCAACTGGATTTGAAGTTTAGTTCTTGAAGACGTTTCGCTAGTCATCCGACTGGCTTTCTCAATCCAGAATGACTTGTACAAGAATCTGTGGCAATCATGTACCCTGGAAAATCCCAATTAGCATATCACAGCCAAGTGTTAAGGGCGTGATTGGATAGTGGCTAAGAGGGGTTATAGGAACGCCCATAATGGCACATAAATGGCCTCCTTAACACCTCTCTTGAACCAGTCACGTTCCTTTGCCAATATGTTAACATAACAATCTTCAAAGGTATGTCCTTTATCCTTAGATGCAGGTACATGCTGGTCGTGACCCGAGGAATTGGCTCTTCTGTGCTGGCCATACGTTGATGCAGTTGCTGTAGTAAGAAAGTAGAAGGAAAGAAAAGAAACGAATATCAACAGGAAGGGGAAGCAAGCAGGAGAAAGAACATGGTAATCCCATATGTAGCAGGGGTCTCCGAGAAATTAAGAAGAATTTTAAAAAACACCGTATCCCTATCTGCTTTAAACCGAACAACACACTGAGACAGCAATTGGTACCTCCGAAAGACCAATACCGAAACACAAGAAGCGACATCATATACGAGTGCAGTGAAGAATGTGCCTGATTGTGTATGTGGGGAGACTAAACAGCAACTGCATCAACGTATGGCCCAGCACAGAAGAGCCAATTCCTCGGGTCAGGACTCAGCCGTGTACCTGCATCTTAAGGATAAAGGACATATTGGCAAAGGAACGTGACTGGTGCAAGAGAGGTGTCAAGGAAGCCATTTATGTGAAAATAAAGAAACCAAGCCTAAATAGAGGGTGTGGGGGTTCGAACCAAATGTCTGCCATGACAATGCTGTTTTGACACCTTACTCTGGGTTGTCCCTATAACACCTCTTAGCCATTATCCAATCACGCCCTTAACACCTGGCTGTGATAAGCTAATTGGGATTTTCCAGGGTACATATTGCCACAGATTCTTGTACAAGTCATTCTGAATTGAGAAAGCCAGTCGGATGACTAGCGAAACGCTTGCAAGAAACTAAACTTCAAGTCCAGTTGATCTAATTGAATACAACAGATATACTCTCTAAGTTTAGGATTGGCAGTTTTTTCAATAAGCTGGTCCCTAATAATTTCGTCTTGTAGGGGTTCAAATCTGCAGGGTGCAGCTAACTGATGTAGCTCAGCAACATACTGGCGAATTGGTTCTCCCTCAGCCTGACAGCGCCTGCGAAAACATACTCTGGCCACTGATGCATTTGAGGCCGGTTTAAAATAATTTTTCAGGGCTTGTACAGCAGCTGGGTATGTAGTTTGTGCTCCTAGGGTTGTAAAAATCCTATAGCCCTCTGCACCTAAACAGTTCAGTAATAAGGCCCTCTTTCTCTCTGGTATGGCCCCATCCAAGCCAGAAGCTACTAAGTAGATAGAAAACTGTTCATACCAGAGTTTCCAGGGCACTGCAGGCTCCCCAGAGTGTTGCAGAAACATTTCAGGTGGGTACACACAGGGTCCTCGTCGCCATTATTGTGTTTCAGAAGTACAGACACACTGTTAACAGATCACCATCATTTTATTAACAACAATACTGACTTCCTGCATTTTAAAACTCCTCCTACTATCTCTTAAAGCAGGCATAGTAAAACATATTCTTAAAAGGACAATGTACTCCATTTAAATACACAACAACTTAATTGTGTGCAATAATCGTATATGTTTTTAATAACTTTCACCGAATAGGTATGCTACATTTTTTAATATCTAGATTTTTATGTTGTATTAAATTTTAGTATTGTATGCACCTTGTAAAATGCACTATATCACTTTATTGCTTGCACTAGCCACTTTAATACTTACCTGTACTTCTAGATTGACGTCTCACACTTGTTAAATAGGAAGGAATTTAAAGTGCCCTTTAAAAATGTGCACTTTGTTGTTGTAATTTGTCTGAAGAAGGCACATTTGTAGTGCTGAAAGGTCACAATAAAAACTTTGTCACTTGGTAATACTGGTGTGCCCAGCTTTGCATATTTTTTAAAGTATTACTCACAACTTATAATGGCCAAACTTAATAAAGCTCGGTTCGTTTTCAAACGTAAGATAGTTTGAAAATGGACCCATTAAAGTCAATGGGGACAAATAGTCAAAAAGTTTGGATAAAATACCGTTAAAATAGCAATGGTAACTTACTGTACATGGCTCTGGGACATGGGAAACTTAAAAAAAATCAACCTCATGTGCTATTTTTAAGGTTCCACGTTCGACATACTTGAATTGAGGAATCGAGGGTTACCGTATCGAGGGTTACCGAATTCACCCTTGAATGGATCATCGAAGTACGCTCGTATATCTAATATTTGTCTGGCAGAAACCTCTCTCATTTCGGGTTTATTTGCACAAACCCGTGTGTGCTCTGGGTCAGTCACAAATCTTTTCACAGTATAATGATCATGCTTAAAGGGGAACTGTGGTCTCCAAACAAGTTGATTTTAAATGAAAGGCCATGTTCCTCCCTTTAACATGAGCCATCAACAACCTCTCTACATACTGCACAGTCCTAGATATGAAGAAATTACTGATCAGAAAGTTAGGGGGTGAGATGTTCAGAATCTGCAGTCAAAATACTAGTTCCTCCTTCTAATCTACGGTTGGTACATGCTCAATGCAGGACAAAGCAGAAGAAACCAGGAAGAGATCAAGTTACGGTGACTGAAGGAGGAGTAGGAGGGGGCCACAGGGAATTTCAAGGGACTGTAAGGGGAAGGGCAATGGAGGCCCACGAGGAGGAGACATAGGGAAGAGGGACTGTCACATAGTTTCAGAGCAGGAAGTGCAGGGGATTTGGTGATGCTGCTACCATATTAAACATAAAAATATGAATATCTTTAAAGGGTAACTGTGGTCTCCAAAATTTCCAAACTAGTAAAGATTATATAAAAAGCCTTCCATCGTACCTTCAAAATAAAACCTAAATCACATCTCTAGATAAAATTTGTGAGAAGTTATTGCTAGAAAGGTTCAGCAATATTACTTCCTGCTTGAATACATCTGATTTACAGCCATGTGACCAGCTTGTGGTCATGTGAGCAGCCTCTGCTGCTCCCCTTCTCAACAGTCAATTTTCTCCCCAGGTACTTCCTGTTTTCCACAGCATTAAAGGACAATTATACTTACCATTTCCCCGATCCACGCTGGCAAAGTACCCAGGGTGAGGACCTAAAATGCTAAGTCCTCACCTCTGGGTACTTTACAAAAGTCCTGCATCTCCCTCGTCGCTCCGGTCGGATCCTCCCCACTGGCACTGTCAGTGACAGTCCGGGAGACAGCCAATGGGAAGACATGCCTCCTTGCAGAGCGTGTCCTCCCATTGGCTGCCTCGCAACCTGTCACTCAAAGTGCCAATGGGGAGGATCGGACTGGAGCAACGAGGGAGATTACAAGTAAGTAGTGCAGGACTTTTGTAAAGTACCCAGAGGTGAGGACTTAGCGTTTGAATAATCATTTGGAACACAGTTTTAATGGCTAAGGGACCTGGGAAATGGTCTGGGAAATATGTACATATAACCAAAAAATATCTTTTTTTCTTCTTTTCACATTCCAGCTATTTCTGTGGTTCCACGTTGAATATTCAAACTCAAATTTGAAGGTTCTTCACTGCCTGTCATGAATAACAATTGACTAGCCAGCATAACATTCTGCTGAACCAAAGCTTTAAGCCAAGGGTGCCCAAACTGAGCCACACTAGGGGCCGCTCTAGTGACACCCATATAGTTACCTTTGATGTAGCCCCACCCCAATCCACCAAGCCCCAACCCCACAGACAGACTATGCCAAAAATTTACAACTATCAATTTGCCAAACATTTTAATAATGTCTGTGTGCCAATTTGGCATACAGACATTATTAAATGGCTGGCAAATTGACAGTGATAAATTCCATTTGATGCACAGGAAATGCCAACCATTTTGATTTTTACCATTGTCTGTATGTCAAGTTGGCATACACAGACATTGGTAAATGGTTTGCAAATTGGCAGTTGTAAATGCCAACCATTTATCACTGCCAATTTGCCTACCTGGCATCCAGTCATTGCTAAATGGTTGGCAAATTGACACTGGCAAATTATTACTATGGTTGGCTAGCTGGCAGCTGGCACAATAGAAGACAAACACTGGCATCCTGGCACAAGACCACTACTAGTAGTGTGTGTGAAATGTCGGTTAGACAAAGTCATAACAGGCAGCAGGTACTCACCACCATCACCACTGGCAGCACATCTCTGAGAGAGCTTAGGGCAGGTTTAATTTGCAGCAGGAGACAGCAGTGCACACACAACCCCCATCCCCCATGATCATCTTACTCTGAGACTCTGGTCTGACCTCCTTTCCTCTGGCTCCTCTTAGCGGTAGTGCACTGGCCCTGTGGCTGTGTGCCTAGCGGAATTACACAAATAGAAGTACATGACATGCGGAAGTGAAGTGCAAGAGAAGAAGGCTGGAGTGAACTGCATGCTGGAGTTTTGACTGTTGCAGGCTCCCAAGGTACACGGGCTTGGTCGCCATTGCGACCTTCGCGACCCTGGTACCTATGCCAGTGGCTACCATTAAGTAATTAAATGTCCATGGCAACCAGTTTGTGATGAAATGCCCATGGCTACAGTATGTGATGAAATGCCCATGGCTACCAGTATAAAATTCCCATGGCTACCAGTATGTAATGAATTGCCCATGGCTACTATTATGTAATGAAATGCCCATGGCTACCAGTGTGTGATGAAATGCCCATGGCTTCTAGTATGTGATGAAATGCCCATGGCTATCAGTATAAAATCACCATGGCTACCAGTATGTTATAAAATGCCCATGGCTACCAGTATGTTATAAAATGCCCATGGCTACCAGTATGTGATAAAATGCCCATGGCTACCAGTATATGATAAAAATGCCCACGGCTACCAGTATGTAATGAAACACCCACAACTACCAGTATGTAGTGAAATGCCCATGGCTACCAGTATGTGATAAAATTCCTATGGCTACCAGTATGTAATGAAATGCCCATGACTACCAGTATGTGAAGGAATACCCATTAGTACCAGTATGTAATGAAATGCTTATGGCTACTAGTACATAATGAAATTGCCAGTTGGCTACCAATAAATAATGAAATTGCCAGTTTGCTACCAGTATATATTGAAATTGCCAGTTTGTTACCAGTATATACTGACATTGCCAGTTTGCTACCAGAATGTAATGAAAATGACAGTTTGCTACCAGTATATATTGAAATTGCCAGTTTGCTACCAGTATATACTGAAATTTTTGTTTGCTACTGGCTACCAGTATACACTGAAATTGCAAGTCTGCTACCAGTATAATAAAATACTGTGCATCCGTATCATTAATTTGTGTATCTCTGTCTACACTCTGTCTATTTCTCTGTATTTATATTTCTCTGTCTTTCTATTTATAACTTCCTGGCTGTTTATCTATCTCTCAGTTTGTCTATGTTTGTCTTTCTGTTTGTCTCTCTGTCTATCTCTATTAAGTACCTAGTGGCTGTGGCTTAATTGGGTCAGGGCCTTCTCAGACCCTAGAGACGCCCCTGATAAGTACTCTTTCATATCCCATCAGCCATTTATCTAGCTGTGTGTTGTTAGCCTAATGTTATAGGCCCAGGGTGAGGGCATGGCAAACAATTTACTGTATTTGAAAAAAATTAAGACTCTTACAATAACAGAAGACCTGCTGCTGATACCTCGGTTGCCTAAAACAGACTTAAACCCCTTTTTTACCAATAAATTAATTTTGTATGGAAATGAACAGGCAGACACACAATCCTTTTTGGGTGATATAAATGGCCACAGCTTTATTGACACATTGTAACAGTCATGTGATCAATTAATTAGCCAAATTATAAATTTGCATCCTTGCATATTAATTAGATGCAAAACCCCCAACTAGCCGTAGCCATTGCTAAATGCCAAGCCTCTGGATCCCCAGAGGGCATGTAACGGCTCAACATAAACTCTGCAAGGATGCCCCCGCCACCAGGAGTTGCTGTATGCCTACACGGAACTCTGTCCGCCACCCAACAAATACAGTGCCTGTTCTATTCCATCTCGCAAACCAGTTAGGAAGATATCGAGCCGATATCATTCAGATGTACCCCATCTTGCCTCATCAGGGACCTATTATCACCCTCCAACTGGCGATGCCTGATTACAACACCCCCTTGGGATCTCACAAACCTGGAGATTCTGGTGTTGAGAACCCTCCTGGCCTTTTCCACTGCTCCCTGATCTTTTGCCCCTTGCCAGTGCACCCTGGGAACAACCTCTGACCATATTATAATCAATTCTCTGAAGAATTGACGAAAACGCTGCAGATCAGCCTTCATTAGAAATAGAAGGTCTGACAAACGGTTCTTACAGATGTCGTTCCCAGCTGCGTGAATCACTAATACCGTGGGCCCTGGATCCACTCTGCTAATATTCACGACCTCTAGCAGAACCTGGCTCCAAACTAAACCCCTAATCCCTTTCCAGTAAAGTGAGGTCGCCTGGAATCCCAGGTGCCTTCCTCCGGGTCGTGTTTCAGCTCGTTGCGCAGCCCAGAATAGGTAAGAGTAACCCACTAGCCAAACCGAAGGTTGGCGAACACCTGGAATAAAAAACAATCAATTAATAGCCAGTTCTGGGCGAATGTACCTCGCTACGCAGTTAGATCTCCACCTTCCGAGCCTGCGCACCCTATCCTCGGTAAAACCTAAGGAATGGGCCTCTGTTGCAGCTCCTACCCTAAATAAGTGTGTTCCGAACTCTTTCGGTTGGAGGCCCAAGTACCCTAAGGCTTTGCGTAATATCACATCGAACTGATAGCGAGACAAAGGGAGGCCATTCTGATGAGCCAAGAACGATGCTGAGGGGGATCTAATGTCCGCAAACTTAGCGACTGCTTTGACTGGGCACCAGGTGGACTTTAGAGGGGATATAGAAAACCAACTTCCTTCACCAAAGGGGTCAGTTTTAGATCTCTTTATCCTGACCCTCACCGATGTTTGCGAGCTGAATATATCCTCAGCTGATAAACCACCAGGCCTTTTTGAACTGGCCGAAACCAACTCCCCCACTCGCATGGCCCCAAAGAATGCCAGTGTAAAACTGGCTTCAAATAGTTTGGCCTCGTATTCCGAGTCGCTCACAAACTGCAACGTTTCCAGAAGCCTTAACAGCAAACTAAAATGAATCGGTCATTTGTTGCTATTGGCCACTTGCTCTTTTTTCCATCCCTTTAGGATAGATTTCACAATAAATTCCTTGGAGATGTCTTTCCAACCCAACAACCTGAAAAAGAAGGACAAACCTGCCATTCTCCGCTGAGCTACCAAACCCGAGGAACCTGTCGCTCTCAGGTGCTCTAGGTAATCTAGTAGAATATCTCTTTCTTTTGCTAATTGTAACCATTCAGACCAAGCCTTACCGTGACTGGCCCAGGTAGACGGAGCGACTGAAGATTGTACTAGCTGCATCAGCTGCTGTCTATCAGCGCCCACAGGAAGTCCGGGCGTCTCTGGCCTAGCTGGTTGGCCTCTGGGTGCAGGCGGTGGAATTCTTCCCACTGGAAACGAGACAGAGCATCGGCAACACAGTTAAGAATACCTGGTACATGCTTAGCTCTAAAGGACACATTTCTATCCAAACATTTTAGAACTAAATACCTCAGCAGTGCTAGCACTGGTAAGGAGGAACTCATTAGGTTGTTGATCGCATAAACCACACTCTCATTGTCCGTCCAGAATCTGATCTGAATTTTTTCACCCCATAGTTCTATTGCCACCACAATAGGGAAGAGTTCAAGGAGAGTGAGGTTTCTGCAATGGCCCATTTCCCTCCAGGAGGCAGGCCACTCTGCAGCGCACCAATTGGTGCCCAGAATGGCCCCGAAACCCACGGAGCCTGCTGCGTCCGTGTAAAGTTGTAATTCGTTATTAGTTTCTTCTTCCTCCTGAAAACAAGTCCTACCATTGTAATTCGCTAAAAAGGTATGCCACACCAGTAGGTCGCTACGCAACTCCTTAGTTATTCGTACGTGGTGGTGTGGTGCAGTCACCCCCCGGGTGGCTAGCGATAATCTCCCGGAGATTATCCCCCCGGCCAACACACAAAAGGCTTGTAGCCAATTCCCAAATGTTTTAGCCACCTTGGGCTTCCTTTCCCCTTTATCTGTCTTCACTATCTCTTTGTCCACGGTGACCATGTCCGTAGAGACTAGGGACCATATATCTATAAATTCGTTCTTCCATATTTTTTCTTTTGTTTCCCCGGACAGGTGCACTCCTAGTGGGCTAACCCCACAAAAAATATGATTCCTTCAAAGCTCGGCACAGGGACCTCGGGCACAGGCTGGAGTGCTGTCGCTCCCCCTGGGGCTGGGCTCGCTGACGGCCCAGCTGGTATGGTCTCTAATTTTCCCATTAAGGCCCTTAGGACCTGCACTAGTTCCCCACCTTCTCCTCCCCCAGCATTGCCCTAAGCGCCGGCACAAGTGTACTCACCGGCTCCAGACGACTGTACAGCACTTGTACTCGCCCGCTCGAGACCCTCTGGTATCACCTGGTGTGGACTGGCTTCCTCCCGCTCGGTGGGCAACACCCTCCTGTTGCTCCCTTTGACCGGTGCTGGGGAGGACCTCCTGCTCTTGCCAGAAGTCGAAGATCGCGATGCTCTGGACCCACTGCCTCTAGAGTGGGATCTGCGACGTCGGCTAGCTTCGCCTGATCTGGAGTGATGCCTGCGACGCTCTCTACGGCGTTGTTCTTTGCGCCAGCGTCTGTAGGACTCCACGCTACTGTCGGAAGAGGAGGAGTATCTGCTCCTCCTTCTCCCATATCTGCAGCTGCTACGCTCTCTCCTAGGGTGGCTCCTTTCCCTGGATCGTCTTCTCTCCGAAAATTCCCTCAGTCTAATTGGGGCTGATGTCATTCCCCGGAAAGTGGACCTAGCGTCCATGAACTGATCGCCCTCATCCGATACCTCTTCTTGCCTTATTGGCTGGGCATCTTGGGCGGTATCCCCTGCCGCTGCTGCTGCTACAGCTGGGCGGGTGGACCTACTAGGGCCGGGGACAGGGCCGCCCCTGCCTCTGGCCCTCCCTCTGCAGTTGGAGTTGCAGCCACGGGTGGGGTGGGCACCTCTCTCAGGGTCGGCAACTGGGGGCAGCGTACCCCGCCTCTTGCGAGCTGCAAGGGGTTTACCGTGTTAAAAGCCTTCAAAAGGCCCTCAGTTGCTGCCCTGCGCCTAGGGGTGTTAGCTCTAATTACACGTGTCCCCCGTGGTCTGCGGTAGGAGTGTTGGGGACTGGGACTCAAATGGACGGGAGCGGTAGGGCGGCGTACAGGCCTACCAGCCGTCCGGCTGGCAAATCTAGTCTGGGGGTGAGCCCCCGTGGGGGTGCCACCAGTCGGTGGGCCCCCTTCCAAAATTCCCTGCCCCCTCCGTGCTGATCCTCTCCCTTAGCCTCTCCAACATCTGTTCTGCATTAGCCATCTTCAGCTGCCTCGAATTCCTGACTCACTGAAAGCTTGTCTTGTTTATTTGCTCTGAGCAGGAAGAGAGATTCTCCTCCTGTTAGCAATTCTACAAAATGGCGCTTGCTACCTCGTGTCCCACCCCTTTTATAGGCCCGGCGCCGTCATCGCTGACGTCACTGCTCACATCATCCTCCTGGCTCTCGCGAGACCAGCCGCGGCCAATCCACGAGCGTGTCGCGACGTAATGACGTCACGCGCCCGACCGCAGCCGAACCCAGCACATAGCACAGGGGGAGGCTGAGATAACTCCCAGCATCCTCGCGGGAGCGGCGCCACAGGTCAGACGCTCCGGCCCCCTAACTCGGGTCGGAGCTACCAGAGGATGTGTCCTTTACCTATGCAGAGTTGCAGACCTACCTAATGCAGACTTAGAATGAAAACAACACTAATTTACTAAAAATAAACTACCATTTTCTTAAATGTAGAACTTTAAGCAAATATGACATTAATAAACTGGTTAACAGGTTGATGCTTGCATAAACTTAATTAGTACCATGTAAAGCTGAGTACATACATGAAGAATCTTTGAAATGACAGACAATCTGCAAAATTCTGCCTGTCCTTTTCTAAAGATCCCTCTCTACACAGTCACAAGGTTCTCTCTATGTAAAGCATAGGGAGACTGCTGGGGACTGCAAATTCCTCTCTGCTGCGGTCTAGTGCAGGGAGACGAACATTGACAGAGAAATTTTTGTGCATTTCCCAATGAGGCTACACACACTAACGAAGGCACGATCCAGTTGGATCCAATGGTATCACCCTTTATCATAAGTGTGTGTACCCACCTTTACTTGATGACAATTGGAAAATAATGGAATTGATTCTATACTATACTGTATGCAAGAGCTGTCGCAAATAAATAAAATAAACAAACATACATGATTTAATGTAGAAAAAGATCACGCACTCCAGGAGGTTTGACCTGGTTGGAGCAAAGGTGGAACCAGTGAATGTGACCTCTAGTATAGTATAGTATAGTATTTGAGGTAATAAAAACATACGTCACCTTTGGATAATAATAATTTGTATTGTTGTGCCTGAGGTTAACAATTAAACCGTTATTATATTGACAAATTTAATATTTGTAGTCTTTTTGTCCAACCAATATTTTGGTTCCTGATTAGACTTTGAAAGCGCTTGTTACCTCTGCGTTTATTTACCAGCCAGTGTGAATTACATACAGCTTTCCTGGGGCCAACAACACAGTCAATAAGGATTAAAACATTAGCTAAAAGAAATAAGGTCTGAAATGTCCATTAAATAAGGGGCTAAGAAGGCTGTAGAAGATGCCAAGAAGGCAATGTGCAAAACCACTTTTTTTCTCTGTATACAATATAGAGCAACCTAAAGTATATTCAATCTGGCTAACAGAGGCTACAATTAGAAAAGTTAATATCAGTTAATATCAATAAACTCCTGGACCTGAAAATAACCCACAGGTCCCAAGAGAGTTAAGTAATCTATTCAAATTTACTAGGATTGATACATACGGTTTATGTGTCCCAGTGATTCTTTTCAATTTAATTTGTTTAATAGTGCAGGGCAGTGGAAATGAGTGCCATTGGTGTCACTATCTTAAAACATAAGGGCACTCCTCCGGATCTTTGGCAAGGTGCCCCGAATGTTTAACATAACTTACCTGATAGAGGTGCCCTGAATCCTCTTTTCCCATTCTAGTTCCTTTGCGTTGCGATGACGCTACCATTATGCAATGAAATGCCCATGGCTACCGGTGGTGTGATGAATGCCCATGGCTACCAGTATAAATTCCCATGGCTACCAGTATGTAATGAAATCCCATGGCTACCAGTGGTGATGAAATGCCCATTGCTTCCAGTATGTGATAAATGCCCATGACTACCAGTATACATCCCTATGGCTACCAGTATATTATAAAATGCCCATGCTACCAGTATGTGATAAAAATACCTGGTACTAGTATAGTAATGAAATTGCCAATTGGCTACCAGATATAATTAAATTGCCAGTTGCTACCGAGAATGGTAGGAAATGCCAGTTTGCTTCCAGTAATATTGAAAATGACAGTTGCTACCAGTATATATTAAATTGCGAGTTTGCTACCAGTTATAGTCGAATTGCCAATTTTCTACCAGAATGTAATGAAAATGCCGTATGCTACCTACCAATATATTCAGTATATATTGAAATTGCCAGTTTTGCTACCAGTATACTTAATTTCCAGTTTGCTAACAGGAATGTAATCAAAATTCCAGTTTGCTACCAGTATATATTGAAATTGCCGTTGCTACCAGTTATAATGAAATGCAGTGTGCTACCAGTATGTAATGAAAATGCTAGTTTTGCTACCAGTATAATTGAAAATGACAGTTTGCTACCGTATATATTAAAATTGCGAGTTTGCTACCATTATACTGAAATTGCCAATTTCTACCGAATGTAATGAAAATGCCATATGCTACCAGTATATATTGAAATTGGGCCCGTTGCTACCAGTAATACTCAAATTTCCAGTTTGCTAACAGAATGTAATAAAAATTCCAGTTTGCTACCAGTATATATTGAAATTGCCCATTTGCTACCAGTATATAATGAAAATGACAGTTTGCTACCAATATATACTGACATTTTGAGTTTGCTACCAGTATATACTGAAATTGCAAGTCTGCTACCAGTATATAAAAAAATTACAATTTGCAAGCAGTATATACTTAAATATTGACTTTGCTACCATGATATACTGAAATTTTGAGTTTGCTAGTGGCTACCAGTATACACTAAAATTGCCAGTTTGCTACCAGTATAATGAAATACTGTGCATCCGTGTCATTAATTTGTGTATCTCTGTCTACATTGTCTGTCTATTTCTCTGTATTTATATTTCTCTGCCTTTCTATTTATAACTTCCTGGCAGTTTATCTATCTCTCAGTTTGTCTATGTTTGTCTGTCTGTCTATCTCTATTAAGAACCTAGTGGCTGTGGCTTAAAGAGGAACTGTGGTCCAAAAATGACTTTAGTTAAATTGATAGGAATTGCTCTCCTGATTTTTGCAATTTATTTCCACTGTTTATTTTACATAGTTTTAAAGATATTTACATTTTTGTGTGTGATATGCCAGCAGCATGTCCCCTGCACTTCCTGCTTCCTGCTCTGAAACATGTCAGTCAATCTGCCCTTTCTCCTCCCCTTTGCAGCCCCCCTGGTCCATCCCACTCATGGACCCCATGGTCCCTCCAGTTGCAGGCCCCCCTTGGCTCATTCCCTTACAGCCTCATGTGGCTCCGCCCACTCGTGGGTGATGTGGCCCCACCCACTCGTGGGTACTGTGGCCCCGCCCACTCACTGGTGCCTAAGCCCCACCCGCTCACAGGTGTTGTGGGCCACTCTGACACCCCCCCTGAAAACTCTGTGGAAACAGCCTTTTCAGGCAGAGTGAGAACTCTGCACATAGTGACAGTGAAGGGCTGTAGATTCACTTACATTCTCTGCAGCTGCAGGACCTTCACACAGCAGAGAGGAGGAGGGACTTCCTGTCTCCCTCACACACTGAGGGAGTCTGAGGCTGTGCTCGCCAGCAGCACTGTGCAGGAGAAGCCTTAGGAATGTCACATGTCAGCCTCCCACCCATTAACTTTCTGGTCAGTCATTTCTTTATATCTTGGGCTGTGGAGCACGTAGAGAGGTGGTTGATGGCTCGTTTTAAAGGTTGGAAACTGGCCCTTCGTTTAAACTCAACTTGTTTGGAGACCACAGTTCCCCTTTAATTGGGCCGGGGCCTTCTCAGACCCTAGAGACGCCCCTGATAAGTACTCTTTCATGTTCCATCAGCCATTTATCTAGATGTGTGTTAGTAGCCTAATGTTATAGGCCCAGGGTGAAGGCATGGCAACAATTTACTGTATTTGAAAAAAATTAAGACTCTTACAATAACAGAAGAAGATGCATCCTTTACCTATGCAGAGTTTCAGACGTACCTAATGCAGACTTAGAATAAAAACAACACTAATTTACTAAAAATAAACTACCATTTTCTTAGGATATCTGATAATCTGTGACTCGTTTACAGTATATATTGAAGCAGCTGATCATTATGGTAAATGTATAATGTAGAACTAAGCAGATATGACATTAATAAACTGGTTAACAGGTTGATGCTTGCATTGCAGATAAAAATGGCACCATCATGGCAATAAACTTAATTAGTACCATGTAAAGCTGAGTACATACATGAAAGATCTTTCGAAAATGATAGACAATCTGCAAAATTCTGCCTGTCCTTTTCTAAAGATCCCTCTACACAGTCACAAGGGTTCTCTCTATGTAAAGCATAGGGAGACTGCTGGGGACTGCAAATTCCTCTCTGCTGCGGTCTAGTGCAGGGAGACGAACATTGACGAGGGAAATTTTTGTGCATTTCCCAATGAGGCTACACACACTAACGATAAAGGCACGATACAGTTGGATCCAATGGTATCAGCCCTTTATCATAAGTGTGTGTACCCACCTTTACTTGATGACAATTTGGAAAATAATGGAATTGATTCTATACTATACTGTATGCAAGAGCTGTCGCTAAATAAATAAAATAAACCAAACATACATGATTTAATGTAGAAAAAGATCACGCACTCCAGGATGTTTGACCTGGTTGGAGGCAAAGGTGGAACCAGTGAATGTGACCTCTAGTATAGTATAGTATAGTATTTGAGGTTGAATAAAGACATACGTCCACCTGTGGATAAATAATAATTTGTATTGTTGTGCCTGAGGTTAACAATTATAAGACGCTTATTATATTGACAAATTTAATATTTTTGTCCAACCAATATATTTGGTTCCTGATTAGACTTTGAAAGCTGCTTGTTACCCTGCAGTTTATTTACCAGCCAGTGTGAATTACATACAGCTTTCCTGGGGCCATACAACACAGTCAATAAGGATTTTAAAACATTAGCTAAAATAGAAATAAGGTCTGAGAATGTCCATTAAATAAGGGGCTAAGAAGGCTGTAGAAGATGCCAAGAAGGCAAATGTGCAAAACCACTTTTTTTCTCTGTATACAATATAGAGCAACCTAAAGTATATTCAATCTGGCTAACAGAGGCTACAATTAGAAAAGTTAATATCAGTTAATATCAATAAAGCTCCTGGACCTGAAATACACCCACAGGTCCCAAGAGAGTTAAGTAATCTATTCAAATTTACTAGGATTGATACATACGGTTATTGTTGTCCCAGTGATTCTTTTCAATTGTAATTTGTTTAATAGTGCAGGGCAGTGGAAAATGAGTGCCATTGGTGTCACTATCTTAAAACATAAGGGGCACGTCCTCCGGATCTTTGGCAAGGTGCCCCGAATGTTTTAACATAACTTACCTGATAGAGGTGCCCTGAATCCTCTTTTCCCAGTAGTCCTTTGCAGCTGTGCGATGACGCTACCATTATGCAATGAAATGCCCATGGCTACCGGTGTGTGATGAAATGCCCATGGCTACCAGTATAAAATTCCCATGGCTACCAGTATGTAATGAAATGCCCATGGCTACCAGTGTGTGATGAAATGCCCATTGCTTCCAGTATGTGATGAAATGCCCATGACTACCAGTATAAACTCCCTATGGCTACCAGTATATTATAAAATGCCCATGGCTACCAGTATGTGATAAAATACCCATGGCTACTAGTATATAATGAAATTGCCAATTGGCTACCAGTATATAATTAAATTGCCAGTGTGCTACCAGAATGTAGTGAAAATGCCAGTTTGCTTCCAGTATATATTGAAAATGACAGTTTGCTACCAGTATATATTAAAATTGCGAGTTTGCTACCAGTATATACTGAAATTGCCAATTTTCTACCAGAATGTAATGAAAATGCCAGTATGCTACCAGTATATATTGAAATTGCCAGTTTGCTACCAGTATATACTCAAATTTCCAGTTTGCTAACAGAATGTAATAAAAATTCCAGTTTGCTACCAGTATATATTGAAATTGCCGATATAGAAAACAACTTCCTTCCCAAAGGGGGGCAGTTTAGATATCTTATCCTGACCCTCACCGATGTTTGAGAGCTTGAATATATCTAGCTGAAACCACCAGCCGTTTTGAATTGGCGAAACCAACTCCCCCACTCGCATGCGCCCAAGAATGCACAGTGTAAAATGGCTTCAAAAGTTTGGCCTAGGATTCCGAGTCGCTCACAAATGCAACGTTGTCCGGAAGCCTTAAAAGCCAACTAAAATGAATCGGTCATTGTTGCTATTGGCCACTTGCTCTTTTTTCCATCCCGTTAGGATAGATTCACAATAAATTCCTTGGAGATGTCTTTCCAACCCAAAACATGAAAAGAAGGACAACCTGCCAGGCTCCGCTGAAGCTACCAACCCGAGGAACCTGTCGCTCTCAGGTGCTCTAGGTAATCTAGGATATCTCTTTCTTTTGCTAATTGTAACCATTCAGAAAAAGCCCTTACGTGACGGCCAGGTAGACGGAGCGAATGAGATTGATACTAGCTGCATCGCTGCTGTCTGATCAGCGCCCACAGGAAGTCCGGGCGTCTCTGGCCTAGCTGGGAGGCTCTGGGTGCAGGCGGTGAATTCTTCCATGAAACGAGACAGAGCATCGGCCAAACAGTAAGATACTGGTACTTGCTTAGCTCTAAAGGAACGATTTTATCCAAACATTTTAGAACTAATACCTCAGCAGTGCTAGCCACTGGTAAGGAGGAACTCATTAGGTTGTTGAAATCGCATAAACAAACTCTCATTGTCCGTCAGAACTGATCTGAATTTTTTCACCCCATAGTTCTATTGCCCCCACAATAGGGAAGAGTTCAGGGATGAGGTTTATGCAATGGCCCATTCCATCCGGAGCAGGCCACTCTGCAGCGCACCCAATTGGTGCCCAGAATGGCCCAGAACGCACGGAGCTGCTGCGTCCGTTTTGTAAGTTGTAATTCGTTATTAGTTTCTTTCTTCCTCCTGACATCAAGTCCTACATGGTAATTCGCTAAAAAAGTATGCCCACCCAGTAGTCGCTACGAACACTCCTTAGTTGTCGTACGTGGTGGCTGGTGTGGTTGCGTCACCCCCGGGTGGCTAGCGATAATCTCCCGGAGGATTATCACCCCGCCAACACACAAAAGGCTTGTAGCCAATCCCAAATGTTTTTGCCACCTGGGCTTCCTTCCCCTTATCTGTCTTCACTATCTCTTGTCCACAGGTGACCAGTCAGTAGAGACTAGGGAACCATATATCGATAAATTCGTTCTTCCAGATTTTTTCTTGTGTTTCCCCGAGGAAAGTTGCACTCCTAGTGGCTAACCCCACAAAAAAATGATTCCTTCAAAGCTCGGACACAGACATGGGCACAGGCTGCGAGTGCTGTCGCCTCCCCTGGGGTGGCCGCTGACGGCCCAGCTGTTCGTATGGTCTCTAATTTTCCCATTACGGCCCTTAGACCTGCCCACTAGTTCCCACCTTATCCTCCCCCAGCATTGCCCTAAGCGCCGGCGCACAAGTGTACTCACGGCTTCCAGACGAATGTACAGCAACTTGTACTCGCCGCGCTCGAGACCCTCTGGTAATCACCTCGTTGTGGATGTGCTTCTCCCGCTCGGTGGGCAACACCTCCTGTTGCTCCCTTTGACCGGGTCGTGGGGAGGACCTCTCTGGCTCTTGCCAGAAGTCGGAGATCGCGATGCTCTGGACCACTGCATCTAGGATGGGGGCGATCTATCTGCGACGTCGGCTAGCTTCGCCTGATCTGGAGCGATTGCCTGCGACGCTCTTCTATACGGGCGTTGTTCTTTGCGCCCAGCGTCCTGTAGGGACTCCCACGCTACTGTCGAAGAGAGGAGTATCTGCCTCCTCTTCTCCCATATCAGTGCTACGCTCTCTCTAGGGTGGCTCTTGCCCTGGATGCTTCTCTACCGAAAATTCACACATAAGTCTAATTGGGGCTGATGTCATTTCCCCGAGAAGGGACCAGCGTCATGAAACTGATGCGCCCTAATCCGTACCTCTTTGCCTATTGCTGCGGCATCTGGGCGGTATCCCAGCGCCTGCTGATGCTTACAGCGGTGGCGGGGTGGGACCACTAGGGCGGGGGACAGGGGCGCGCCCCTGCCTATGGCCCCCCTCCCTCTGCGAGGAGGTGAGTTGCAGCCACGGGTGGGTGGGCAACTCTCTCAGGGTCGCAACTGGGAGGCGCGGTACCCGCCTCTTGCGAGCTGCAAGGGGTTTTACCGTGTTTAAAGCGCTTCAAAAGGCCCTCAGTTGCTGCCCTGAGCCTAGGGGTGGTTAGCTTCTAATACAGGCCCGTGGTCTGCGGTAGGAGTGTGGGGACTGGGACTCAAATGGAGACGGGTTAAGCGGTATTATAGGGCGGCGTACAGGCCCCTACAGCCGCCGGCTGGGCAAATCTAGCTTGGGGGTGAGCCCCGTGTGGGTGCACCAGTCGCGTGGCGCCCCGTCCAAAAATTCCCTGCCCCCTCCTGTTGCCTGATCATCTCCCTTAGCCACCCTCTCCAACATCGTTTCTGCATGTAGCCATCGTTCAGCGCTCGAACTCCTTGACTCACTGAAAGCTTGTCTGTTATTGCTCTGAGCAGGAAGAGAGACTCTCACCGGTTAGCAATTCTACAAATGGCGGCCTGTGCTTACCTCGTGTCCCACCCTGTTATAGGCCGGCGCACGTCATCGCTGACGTCACTGCATAACATCATCCTCCTGGCTCTCGCGAGACCAGCCGCGGCCAATCACGAGCGTGTCGCGACGTAAATGACGTCACGCCGCCGACCGCAGCCGAACCCAGCACATAGCACAGGGGGAGGCTGTGAGATTAGATAATCCCAGCATCACCGCGGGACAGCGGACGGGCGCCACGGTTCAGACGCTCCGGGCCCCCCTAACTGGGTTCGGAGTACCAGGGATGTGTCCTTTACATATGCAGAGTTGCAGACCTACCTAATGCAGACTTAGATATGAAAAACAACACTTAATTACTAAAAATAAATACATTTTGCTTAAATGTAGAACTTTAAAAGCAAATATGACTTAATTAAAACTGGTAACAGGTTGATGCTTGCATAAACTTAATTAGTCCATGTAAAGCGAGTACATACATGAAAGATCTTTTGACAAATGACAGACATCTGCAAAAATTCTGCCTGTCTTTTCTAAAGATCCCTCTCTCCAGTACAAGGGTTCTCCTCTATGTTAAAGGATAGGGAGGGACTGCTGGGGACGCAAATTCCTCTCATGCTGCGGTCTAGTGCAGGGAGACGAACATGACGATGGGAAATTTGTTGGCATTTCCAAATGAGGCTCAACAACTAACGGATAAAGGCACGATTACAGTTGGATCCAATGGTATCAGCCTTTGATCATAATGTGTGTACCCACCTTTACTTGATGCACAATTTGGAAAAAATGGATTGATCTATATACTATACTGTATGCAGAGCTTCGCTAAATAAATAAATAAACCAAAACATACAGATTTAATGTAGAAAAAGATCACGCACTCCGGATGATGTTGACCTGGTTGGAGGCAAAGGTGGAACCAGTGAATGTACCTCTAGTATAGTAAGTATAGTATTTGAGGTTATAAAGACATACGTCCACATGTGGATAACTAATAATTTGTATTGTTGTGCCTGAGGTTAACAATTATAGACGCTTATTATAATTGACAAATTATATTTGTATCTTTTTGTCCAACCAATATATTTGGTCCTGATAGACTTTGAAAGCTGCTTGTTACCCGCAGTTATTTACAGCCAGATGTGAATTACATACAGCTTTCCTGGGGCAACAACACAGTCAATAAGGATTTTAAAAATTAGCTAAAATAGAAATTGAGGTCTGAGAATTTGTCATAAATAAGGGGCTAAGAAGGCTGTAGAAGATGCCAAGTAAGGCAAATTTGCCAAACCACTTTTTTTCTCTGTATACAATATAGAGCAACCAAAGTATATCAATCTGGCGTACAGAGGCTTACACTAGAAAAGTTAATCATTAATCAATAATACTCCTGGACAGAAATACACCACAGGTCCCAGAGAGTAAGTAATCTATTCAAATTTACTAGGTTGAAAAAGGTTATTGTTGTCCCAGTGATTCTTTTACAATTGTCATTTGTTTAATAGTGCAGGGCAGTGAAATGAGTGCAGTGGTGTCATATCTAAAACAAAGGGGACCACGTCACTCGGATTCTTGCAAGGTGCCCGAAGGTATGTTTAACATAACTTACTGATAGAGGCTGCCTGAATCCTTCTTTCCCAGGTAGCCTTTGAAGCTGTGCGATGACGTACCAGTTATGCAATGAAATGCCATGGCTACCGGTGTGTGTGTGAAAATTTGAAATGGCACAGGGCTACCAGTAAATAAAATTCCCATGGCCTACCAGTATGTGTAATGAAATGCCCATGGGCTACCAGTGTGTGATGAAATTTGCTCCAAGTATGTAATGCCATGGTATTTGATGAATCCTACCAGTATTAAATCCCTATGGTACCGTATATGATTATAAAATGCCCAGGCTACCGTATGGATTGTAAAATACCATGGCTAATAGTATATAATGAAATGCCAATTGGCTACCAGTATATAATTAAATTGCCCAGTGTGCTACCAGAATGTAGTTGAAAATGCCAGTTTGCTTCCAGTATATATTGAAAAATGACAGTTGCTACCAGTAGATATTTAAAATTGCGAGTTTGCTACAGTATATACTGAAATTGCCAATTTTCTACCAGAAGTAATGAAAATGCCAGTATGCTACAGTATATATTCATATATATTGAAATGCCAGTTTGCTACCAGTTATATACTAAATCCAGTTTGCAACAGAATGTAAAAAAATTCCAGGTTGCTACCAGTATATATTTGAAATTGCCTGTTTGCTACCAGTATATAATGAAATTGCCAGTGTGCTACCAGATGTAATGAAAATGCTGAGTTTGCTACCAGTAAATTGAAAAAGACAGGTTGCTACAGTATATATTAAAATTGCGAGTTTGTACCAGTATATACTGAAATTGCCAATTTTCACCAGAATGTAATGAAAATGCCAGTATGTACCGTATATATTGCAAATTGAACAGTTTGCTACCAGTATATACTCAAATTCCAGTTGCTAACAGAATGTAATAAAATTCAGGTTTGCTACCAGTATATATTGAAATTGCCCATTGGTACAGAATATATAATGAAAATGACAGTTGCTACCAATATATACTGACATTTTGAGTTTGCTACCAGTATATACTGAAATTGCAAGTCTGATACAGTTATATAAAAAATTACAATTTGCAAGCAGTATATACTTAAATATTGACCTTTGCTACCATGATATACTGAAATTTTGAGTGCTAGTGGCTACCAGTATACACTAAAATTGCCAGTTTGTACCAGTATAATGAAATACTGTGCCATCCGTGTCATTAATTGTGTATCTCTGTCTACATTGTCTGTCTATTTCTCTGTATTTATATTTCTCATGCCTTTTATTTATAACTTCCTGGCAGTTTATCATCTCCAGTTGTCTATGTTTGTCTGTCTGTCTACTCTATTACGAACCTAGTGGCTGTGGCTTAAAGAGGAACTGTGGTCCAAAAATGACTTTAGTTAAATTGATAGGAATTGCTTCTCCTGATTTTGCAATTTATTTCCATGTTTATTTTACTAGTTTAAAGATATTTACATTTTGTGTGTGTGATTAGCCAGCAGCATGTCCCCTGCACTTCCTGCTTCTGCTCTGAAACATGTCAGTCAATCTGACCTTTCTCCTCCCACTTTGCAGCCCCCCTGGTCCATCCCACTCATGGACCCCATGGTCCCTCCAGTTGCAGGCCCCCCTTGCTCATTCCTTACAGCCTCATGTGGCTCCGCCCACTCGTGGGTGAGGTGGCCCCACCCACTCGTGGGTACTGTGGCCCCGCCCACTCACTGGTGCCTAAGGCCCCACCCGTCACAAGGTGTTGGGGCCACTCTGACACCCCCCCTGAAAACTCTGTGGAAACGCCTTTTCAGGCAGGGTGAGAACTCTGCACATAGTGACAGTGAAGGGCGTGTAGATTCACTTACAGTCTATGCAGCTGCAGGACCTTCACAAAGCAGAGAGGAGGAGGGACTTCCTGTCTCCTCACACACTGAGGGAGTATGAGGCTGTGCTCGCCAGCAGCATGTGCAGGAGAAGCCTAGGAATGTCACATGTCAGCCTCCCACCCATTAACTTCTGGTCAGTCATTTCTTTATATCTTGGGCTGTGGAGCACGTGAGAGGTGGTTGATGGCTCGTTTTAAAGGTTGGAGAATGGCCCTCGTTTTTAAACTCAACTTGTTTGGAGACCACAGTCCCCTTTAATTGGGCCGGGGCCTTCTCAGACCCTAGAGACGCCCCTGATAAGTATTCTTTCATGTTCCATCAGCCATTATCTAGATGTGTGTTAGTAGCCTAATGTTATAGGCCCAGGGTGAAGGCCATGGCAACAATTTACTGTATTTGAAAAAAATTAAGACTTTACAATAACCAGAAGAAGATGATCCTTTACCTATGCAGAGTTTCAGACGTTACCTTAATGCAGACTTATGAATAAAAACAAACATAATTTACTAAAAAAAACTACCATTTTCTTAGGATTCTGATAATCTGTGACTCGTTTACAGTATATATTGAAGCAGCTGATCATTTGGTAAATGTATAATGTAGAACTAAGCAGATATGACATTATAAAACTGGTTAACAGGTTGATGCTTGCATTGCAGATAAAAAGGCACCATCATGGCAATAAACTAATTAGTACCATGTAAAGCTGAGTACATACATGAAAGATCTTCGAAATGATAGACAATCTGCAAAAAATTCTGACTGTCCTTTTCTAAAGATCCTCTACACAGGTCACAAGCGTTTTCCCTATGTAAAGGCATAGGAGGGAGACTGGGGGACTTCAAATTCCTCTCTGCCCCGGTCTAGTGCAGGGAGACGAACATGGACAAGGGAAATTTTTGTGCTTTCCCAATGATCCCGAGGCCGATACTAAATGCTCGTCAACCTTGGGAACGCAAGGGAATGCGCTACACATAATACGATAAAGGCACAATACAGTTGGATCCAATGGTATCAGCCCTTTATCATAAGTGTGTGTTTACTTTACTTGATGACAATTTGGAAAATAATGGAATTGATTCTATACTATACTGCACGCAAGACCTGTCACTAAATAAATAAAATAAACCAAACATAAATGATTTAAAGGGCATGTCCACCCCAAAACATATATCCCCCCCACTACTGCCCATTGTGTAGTGTGTTAATCTTACCTCACATCCCAGCTCCATCTGGTTCTCCTGTAGTCCCCCCCAAATCCCAAAAACTTGCCCACAGGGGATAGCAGGTCCATATAGGACTCTGCCTCCTACCTGGCCTCGGGAGAGTTTGTCATGCGTACTGCAGCCTTCCCCCCCTTCCTCTCCCCCAATTAGGATTCCTCTCCCCTAGTGTAAAACCCTTTTGCTATAATAATCCCCTGTCCCCCAGCCCCAACCGCTATGTTTATTTTATTAGAAGGTGCCCCAAACATACTTACCTCCTCTTTCCTCGCGCACTAAAGACCGGCAGCACCTCCGTGATTGGCTGCCGCTCAGCCAATCACAGACACGGCTGCGGTCCCGCCCCCCTTGCTTGCATTTTCTCGCAAGCAGAGGGCCGCAGCGCGGCGGAGGAAAGAGGGGAGGAAAGTAAAGTTTGGGGAACTTTCTAATAAATAAATATAGCGGTTGGGGCTGGGGGGACAGGGGGATATTATAGCAAATATGATTTCAAGGGTGATACCCTTTAATGTAGAAAATCAGCACTCCAGGATGTTTGACATGGTTGGAGGCAAAGGTTGAAACCAGTGAATGTACACCTTAGTATAGTATAGTATAGTATTGAGGTTGAATAAAGACATACGTCCACCTGTGATAAATAATAATTTGTATTGTTGTGCCTGAGGTAAACATTATAAGACGCTTATTAATTGACAAATTTAATATTTTGTTCCAACCAATATATTGTTCCTGATTAGACTTTAAAGTGCTTGTTACACTGCAGTTTATTAACCAGCCATGTGAATTACATACAATACAGCTTTCCTGGGGCCATACAACACAGTCAATAAGGATTTTAAACCATTAGCTAAAATAGAAATGAGGTCTGAGAATGTGAGACCAATAAATAATGGGGCTAAGAAGGCTATAGAAGATGCCAGTAAGGCAAATTTGCAACCCCCCTTTTTTTCTCTGTATACAATATAGAGCAACTTAAAGTATATTCAATCTGGCTGACAGAGGCTACAATTAGAAAAGTTAATATCAATAAAGCTTCTGGACCTGATGAAATACACCCACGGGTCCCAAGAGAGCTAAGTAATCTATTCAAATTTACTGGGGTTGATACATTTGGTTATTGTTGACCCAGTGATCGTTTTGAATTGTCATTTGGAGTGAGAATGAACTTTTCTCCTTCATACTGGGTTTGTAGCCTTACTCTGGATCAGCTATTATGAAGAAATTATTGGTAGGTTAAAAAAGTTGGACTAAATTGGTGTATGACTTTATTCAACCTCCAATATTATTAATAATCCGTACCAATGTTTCAGTTTCTTCTTCAGAAGTTTCTCAAAGAACACACAGGGTTATTCAATAAAAGTTCTTATTGTTTAAAATGGTGCTAATTTTGCCCCAACCAATCAGATGTTAGCTTTCAAATATTAAATAAGATCTGATTGGTTGGGGCAAAATTGGCATCATTTTAAACAATAAGAACTTATATTGAATCTCCCTGACAGTATATTCTTCAGCTTTTTTCGACTGCATCCCCTCCCACAGTTTTTAAGCTAGAGACACACGAAATTCAGTACAAACGTGCGAGACACATAAAAGAAGTGTGCTATTACCCAGCTATGGGTAATGCTGCTCCGTTATCTGCATTTTTTTCCTATTGACTATAGTTAGAACAATCCTCAAATGTAAACGTTTTTAAAGTTTAAGGGTCATGTGATCAAAACAGTTTGTTTTATGGTCATAAACACAAACGCGGATGCCCCCAACCCCCACACAGACACAAGTACACACACCTACTGCCCCCCTTCCATTCCGCTGGCAGCCACACTTAAAGGGTAACTATAGTCAAACATTAAATTTTAATTAAAGCACATACTAAAATTACATTTTAGTATGTGCTAGGAAAAGGCTGTAAACCTCGACCAATGCGAGGTTTACAGCTGCCAAAGATGCCCCCAAATGTACTGACCAGTCTTTATTCACCCCGATGCCTTCTACTTAACTCCCATGCCCTTTTCGAGCACAGAAGTCAAACAGGAGGGGCTTGAAGCATCTGCTCCTGTGATTGGCTAAGGCTCCTTAGATACACCCACCTACTGAACTACCCTTCCCTTTCTGTGGCAGAAATTCCTAAAGTGTAACTATGGTCAAAAAACAAATTTTGAATAAAAGTTTTTTATCCCCCAATTTGACACAGGTACACACACTTGTGGCTTACCTGCTAGTGAGCTGCCATGTGCTGCGCATGCAATCCGTTTATCAGAGCGCATGCGATCCACATTTTTTGCTCAGTCACATGTGCTCTGATAAGCGCTACAGTATGGCCTCAGTCTTAGTAACTATTTTAAAATTGTCAATATTGGTGGTTGAACTACACTTCCCATCTTCCATTATCAAACACAGTGATATATAAACTGCATTATTCAGGGCAGCAATTAATGCCACATGAATGCCTGGTTAAAATTACCCTAGTTAATCGTTAAAAATGGTGCTTCTTCTTCCTCAACCAATCAGCTCTTATTTAACATTTGAAATCTAACATCTGATTGGTTTGGGCAAAATTAGCACCATTTTTAGCAATAAGAACTTTTAGTGAAGCTCCCTGATAGTGAGGAGGTGAATTATATACAAATCAATAGGCTCTATTTATAAATGCGCGGTATCGCAATTTAGCGATACTGCACGTTATCGATAATGTACGACCGTGACCGTACATTTTTGCTAAGCGCAATGCTGTAGTAAACCAACCAATGGTATTCAATGGGGATCGTAAATCTACGATCACGTTATGGTCGATTTAAAATCGGTAATTTATGATCTTTATCATTAATACTGCATTTATGCTGTATCTATAAAAATCTATACCATGCCTTTACAAATAGGGTTTTGTTTCTAGCCCAAGTTGTTTTTCCCTTTAGATGTCCTTTAAAGGATAACTATAATCAAACAATTTTACTAATCATCAAAAAAGTTTTTCCCCCCCCTAACCTGACACAGGTAAACACACCTACTGACCTACCATTTCATTCCAGTGGCAGCCATACTTAAAGGGTAATTAAAGTTAAAAAAAATTTCCTCTTTCATTGCCATAGCAAAATTATTGAGTTTTGAAACTAAAACCTGCAGCACAGACACATACACACCCTTCCAAAATGCAGACTTTCCAGCCAAATTACTTACTTAAACTTTCCACTTCTTCCACTAGCTTTAACTGCTCTTTACATTTATCTTACACAAATGTATTCATATTTCGCTATTTTACAAGAAGTGTTTAGGCAAATGTCTCCATGAGTGTGATATGTAAAGTACTGTTTTGTATATTTACACATGCAAAAGAAGTTAAATGCCCTCTAGCAAACTTTTGCAGAGAGAATAACTGTTAGAAGAAATAGGTGTGGTTTACTGTGTCATTAGGCAGCACAGTCTGTACCCTTGCATTTGGTCTTTCTCAATCTTCTATGATAGATTGTCAAGGAATCTGTATAGTTAGTTTGTCTTAGTTTGTAGTGTCTTCAGAATTGATTCCCTTTTTAAACTAGAAGGACTGAATCTACTGGGTCAGCCATGGAAAGGAATAAAAAGCATTGCCTTGTAAATGAAGGGGATGATAATGAAATGGTAAGTATAAATTATATATTCAAATATATCAAATACAGGATATTGCAAAAACAATGTTTATTTCTTTAAAAAAACTACATTTATTACAAAGGGCCATATTTAACAAGAGTTGCAAAAATTTGTTCTTTATCTGCCAATCAGATGTTATCAAATGATTTCTAACTGTAGTAGACCAGTAGAAAGGTATCATCTGATTGGTTGAGACAAATTAACAACTCAAATTTTGCACCTCTCATTGAATAAGCCTAAATAGGGATTTGTATTTCCAACACATTTTGCAAAGTACTAAATGTATGTTCAGAGTACATATATGAATATTATAACATCTTTCTATCCGTATTAACTTCTATTAGTGTTTGTTTGTATACTCCTAACTTGAAGGTAAACAATACTTTAATTAACCCTGAAATCTCCATAGATAACATGAACACTATTTCTTTTACCGAAAGCAGAAAGGAGCATAATGACTATCAAGTACATTGCCCGTGTGTATAGACATTGGGGTCTGTGAACCTATAGAACGTCTCATTAGAAATTGTTCATGAGGAATCGGATAATGCTGCAAATTGTAGACATCAGTGGCAGTGCAAATGGTTGCAGATAATTTTTTTAGAAATTTTGTTAGATTTATTTTTTTGAGACTTAATATAAAATATTCCAACTTCAGGTCAGTGCGTAAAACATTAATTACTGCAACAGCCATTTTGTGCAGTTTTGCATAAAAATAATTGGTTTTGCGTCAAAACTTAGTCATGGTTTTGCCATCACAAAATCCTAATACTCCCTTTGTTTCCCATTGTTTTTAACACCCTAGAAGAGGTATAGGCATCCAGTAGCCCTCCAGATGTTTGAGAGCTACTCCCAAAATTCCACTACAAACCCTGCAACAATAGAGGGCAGTCTAGGCATTCTGGGAGTTTTAGTTTTTAAATACCCTGGATTGCCCATTGTTTTGGCCATTGTTACATATTCCCTATACCAATATCCAGCTTTCTATGCAATTTGTATACATTTAACATGCAATTAGCCTTTGCAATAAATTGCCAATAAAATGCAGTTTAGCAGTATTATACATTTCTACTCAAATAGGACTTTTTAATTCCAAGCCTCAGATAAACATTAAAACATTATAAAGAATGGAATAAATTGTTCTAAAACAATTGCTAGAATATATATTTACAGAAATTCCTTTTCCTTTTCACACCAAGGCAGAATATACCAGAGATGTCCCACCCCCAAGTAGGACTACTCCCCTGAACAAATTTAGCTCCCTGATCGAGTCCCCCAGTGTATCATTAGTACCGAGAATAATTATTATTATTATTGTGGATTTATATAGCACCAACATCTGTAGCGCATTACAATGTATACATTCACATCAGGCTCTGCCCCGGAAGAGGTTACAATCTAAGTATGTCTTTATGATTGTGGGGGAAACCAGAGTGCCTGGAGGAAACCCATGCAAGCATGGGGAGAACATTCAAACTCCTTGCCACCTTGCTGCCCACAAATAATGATAAAAAGGAAAATGCTTGCAAATAAAAATATTTAATTTGGGTGGGAGTTTGGTTATGCTGCCTTGGTGTTCTAGGAAAAGGAATTTCCTTAAGGATAAATTCTAGCACTCCTTTTCTCACCAAAGCAGCATATACCTGAGATATCACAAAGCAGTAAGACCAAACATGGAGGGCACAGGAGTTAGGAGCCGCTTCCTCCTTTCGAAAAATATCCAGTCTGTAGTGTTTTAAAAACATGTTTAGTGAGGATGGTAGCCGCCCGGCAAATACTGAAAACTGTACGTGCTGTAGCTCCTCAACGAAATTATATTGTAAGGTAGGAATAATCAATCCAACCTCCCTGCCCCAGGTACTTTTCATTTTTAAACAGTTAATTTTTTGAGTATAGATATCCTTTAACACTACACATACGGTAATTGGTTAAAACTGTAGGCAACTACAGATGTGGTAACAAAAAATGCATAACATGTTCATGTATGCTGAAGTAAAATCTACAAAAGTACTTATACAAAAAAATATATAAAACAAAACATTATGTAGCACTTACCCCCGTAAGGGTGGCTGAATCTTCTTTTTGTTTCTCCTTTGTACCAGTGGTGACGGCCCCACACCCCTAACACAGAACCCAAACACTCACAAGAGTAAGATTTAAGTACACATTTAATGGTTTGATAAAGAAAAAAACACTTATTTTCCCTCAGACACACACCTTGTAAAAGGGCTTCTTAGTAAAAATGGAAACTTATAACAGAAATATATTGTTATATCGCAATGATGCATTAACCAAAAAAATGAACAATAATAGATATATAGGTAACTAGTGCCCTTGTATTGTATAGTCTACAATTGTATAGTGGTTCTATGGGCTTGGGTCAGCCGGCGTTGGGGCCCTTTGAATTGTTTGGTGGAGTGCTCAACTTCCAACTGGAGTATTTATAATCCACAAGAGGATGGCAATATAGGGTTTCTTTTTTTCAGAAAGGGGATCTCCATCCAAGGGTTTGAAACAGTGCAAAGTAAATTGGTTAAAACTGCTCACCAGTCTGATGTCCAGCACATGGTCCCTGTTCACAGTCTCTTCAGCTGCAGAATTAGGCAACAGCTTACTCAGTTCAAAGTTTAATGAAACCTGGCTGACACTTCTGATGATCTCTAGAAATCTCCTGCACACACTCCCTGTCCCTGTTTTTCCCCTCCTTCTCCTGGGCTGTGTCCTCACAGACTTCCCTTTTCTTTCTTTCCTGTTCCCCCCTCTCAAGAATCCCCCCCTGCAACAGAGCTTGCTGCCGAAGGCTACAATTATATCAATCGTAATACCAAAGCAATAATGTAATGTAATGTAATTGCTTACCTGTAACACATGTGGGGTCCAATATGTAGGTTGCACAAAAAGAAATAAAGAATTAGAGAACACATCAGATGTCAGAAATTTTGGATATATCAAGTCCAATAGCAAAACATTTCATCACTCTCGTAATGAAAGCATTAGATGCCTACAAGTATAAGGAATATAACAAAGGTAATGTAGGTAAGCATAGAGACACAGACTATAGCTGTGATCAAAAAGTAGGTTTATTCAGTGAAAAATGTTGCGCAACATGTTTCGGGCTCAAGGTGCTTTCTCAAGCGTCTGGGAACCCATACTTACGACATTTAAGTATAAGGAATAGTTTTTTATTGTTTTTGTGGGATCTATAGGTGGAAATAATGTATTATGAATAGCTTACTTAAATTTGAAGCAAAATGGATATTCTATCTCAACACTAGAATACCAGTAGGCCTTATTTGTATCTGGTATATTATGTGTTTTACAAATTGAATTACTATTGACTTAATATATTCAACAGCCCAGTAGGTTGAGGGGCAAATGTCCAAAATAAATTTGGGCTGCCACAGAAGCTTTTATTAAAGGAACACTAAACCCATTTTTGTAAGTATATTCCATCTGTTTCTATTATTCACAGGGAGGTGAGAACGCTTATTCCCACCTCCCTGTGAATAAATAGAACGCCCGGGGCCATGCTGTCCCGACCAAGCACCTATCTTAGGCACATGCACTCCAATACAAAAGATATGTGCGCGATCGGGACAGCGCGGCTGTCATGGCAGAAGCAGCTGTGAGTGGAGCAGCGGTAAGGTAAGTTACAGTGTCCCCTGGGATACTTGAGATCATTTACCATCCACCCCTCCATTTCATTAACAGTTTTCATTAGCCAGTGTTGTCAGTCCCTCAGATTGTTAGACAATGTAAGTTAGCCCTCCAGTTTATTAGCAGTGTTATGAGTCCTCCAGTTCATTAGTCAGCCCTCCAGTTCATTAGGAACACAGGAGAATTGGGTAAGTATAACTTTACATGATACAACTATATATCACTTTCACCATCAAATAATGGTGCTCATTAATATTAAAGGGTATGTACACTGGAAAAGGTGTTTTTTTAAATTGCCCATTATTGGAAACTATAATTCATCCCAACTGTCACTGAACCGTTTTTTTGTTGATCTGCAGTTTTGCTGTAGCTGGAATGGTTTGACAGTTGGTATGTGAGAAAATAGTCAGGTCAGTGGTCAGAGCCTGAGCAAAACAAGTACTGTATTGAAGGCATGCAGCAACACACACACCTCAGAGTAAGTGCTACTAACATGTATTTATTTATAGATTAAGATGATGCAAAGTCATTTTTTCAGTATACATACACTTTAAGGCACATCCTTAAAATATTTATCTGTAGCTGTTAATATCAATTTTAAAACTATATATATAGTATATATATATATATATATATATATATATAAAAATGTAGAAACACTCCAATGCACTCACAGGTCTTGTTTAGTGGAATCACGGTCTATTCAAACATCAAGTGCAGGCAACGTTTCTGTACCTTCCTAGGTCCCTTTCTCAAGCCAAATAGCCAAATATATATACAATATAAACAATTTGTTTAGACAGCACTCAATTTTCTTTCATGCTTTTATTATTTCATATATACATCTGCATCTCAGGCATCAAAACAACAACGTTTCGGGTCTATGACCCTTTCTCAAGCTCCTGAGTAGCATAAAGTAGAGAACTAGTTCATACAATCATTACTAGAGATGGACTAGAACTCGAACTCGAGCTCGAGCCGAACTATTCGAGTTCGTACGAATCCGGACTTCTCGAACTATCCCGGATTTCTCGGACTTTCGATAATTTCTGGACTTTTGATAATTATTGAATGTTTGAAAGTTCGAGGCTCGCAAATATGCAAGTAAAATGTCTATATACTAATACGCTAGTAAATATCGAATTAACAAATATGCAAGTAAAATGTCTATATACCAATATGTGAGTAAATATCGAATTAACGAATATGCAAGTAAAATGTCTATATAACAATACGCGAGTAAATATCGAAGTAACGAATATGCAAGTAAAATGTCTATATAGCAATACGCGAGTAAATATCGAATAAATGAATATGCAAGTAAAATTTCTGTTATTATCATCCTGGTGACGGCCTCTGTGAGGGCAGAAACATGTTGATGCAGTATTGCTGAATAAATTTGGATATGGTGAACTAAGACCTGAGAGTGTATAACAACATAAGCGATACATAACTGGAAAGCTAGATCAGCTGATGCATGCTTTATTTCATTCATACAGAATTTATAGGTGGATCTTATTGCAGTCTACAGAAAGATTTTATTTTAATTGTACTTTATTTCGTTTTCTTATCTAATTAGATATAAACACTTTAAATTTATAGCACTATAGCACTTTATATTGAGGCTGCTCCAGCAATATTATATGGAGTATAGGGGTATGTGTTCACTTTTATTTTATTTTTTTTATTTCAGTTTTATTTTTTTATTTCTTATTCTTATTTTTATTTTTCAATATTATTTATACATATTTCACATACATTAGGAATGGATGATATGTATTAATGGACTGAAGCTATATTCATTTTGATTTGGATTGTGGGTAGTATTGTTTTGTATAAAACTACGTATGATGTATAATGGCGGATATCCCTATGACTAAGGGCAGTGGGCCCAAAACTGGTGAGGGACAGCAGGAGTTTGCAATGTTTAATTCACATAATTAAAGTTTGCTTTTCCATTTAATTTTGGATCGTTGTGTGCAGTAATTCTGGAGTGTATCTGAGTCCTCAACTCGATAACCTCAAGATGGCATGACTACTCTAGTGGAGTAGGCTTTGATCTCTTAAAGGGACAGTTCAGTGGAAATTATCAATATTTGTTAAATTGTTAGTTTGTGTAATGGCTTTTTAGTTATTCTACATTTTCTCTTCCATTTTGAAAAATCAGTTGATTTCATACCCTTTGCTGTTCCCTGCTGTTGACATTAGTGAGCTGACATTTCAGGTTCTAACAGACCTTCTTCCCAGAATGCACCACATCCTTGGAATGTTCCTAACATTATTTTTTACTGATTGGCTGTTGGATGGGTCAAATATCAGATCTCTACTGAGCAACTGAATCAACCCAGGCGCTGGGTCAAGGGCAAGACCATAATCTCTACTAGGGGTCCTGCAAACAGGAAGTCAGTATTTCTGGCTATTTTTACTTTTGAGACCAATTTACCCTTGTTGTAACCCGCGAAAGAAAGAAACGGAGGATCCAATTACAGGATTGAACCTTCTCTAGGCAGTGGTGTAACTAGGAATCACTGGGTGCCCCTGCAAAACTATGATGGAGCCCCCATTAGTGCTTCATCCACATGGTTTTCTGGGAGGGGGCTATATACATCACAAGAAGAATAAGAAGATGGGCCCCTTGGCTCCCGGGCCTCCATGGCCTTGCTCCTCTGGTAGTTACACCCGTCTCTAAGTGCACAATAAGACGTCTTTTGATGTCCAAATTCTGATTTCTTTGTTCATCTTCTGAGGAATCAGATGTAAAACAGGGTACTTATATTTCTTAGTCTCTATGAAAGGAGGAGTTAACCTTTGGGTTAAAAAAAAAAAAGTAGGCCAGATACCCAAATCTTCTACCCCCAAAAAAGTTTTTTTTACTTGAAAATGTCTGAATCTCTCCTACACATCAGAGCAAAGTGCTACCAATAAAGCTGTTTTTAAACATAAGAATTTCAAGGGAATTCCCTATAGATTCAAATAATGCGTTAGCCAAGGCTGAGAGGACCGACAATAGATCCCATTTTGCAACTAAAGACCTAATCTTAGGCCTTAGAATTTTTGCTGATAAACTGGCATCTCTTGTTATTAGGACAGGTTGTGGAAGAGATATGGGTTTGCCCTTCAGCAGATTTTTTGGAGACTAGCCACCATCTCAGAGGTTGCTTCAAGTCTATTGGAAGAATTATCTTTCCTTTCAAGGATCTTTGGTCTCTGTCCCAATTTGATAGGAAGAAAAACTGAAGAGGTCTTTTGTGTGTTCTTTTCCAAGGTACTCTAAAGCCTCGTACACACGCTCGATTTTCGAGTGAGGCATGACCCCTAACGGCAGAGCGGTACACCCGACGAACGGCCGTTTTGGCCGAGAATCTGCCGTGTGTATGCGCTCCAATGAACGACTCCCAACTGAGCGCATACACATGGACGATTCTCGGCCAAAACAGACGTTCGTCAGGTGTACCGCTCTGCCGTCGGCGGTCATGCCTCGCTCTAGAAAATCGAGCGTGTGTACAAGCCTTTAGGCTCCAAAGATGAGTCCTAAAACTTCTAGGATTTTCTTGGTGTTATTTTGCTTTTATTTGAATTCTCTTTGCACATTCTTCTGTAAAGGTTACATGATATAGCCTTGTATATAGCCTGTTGTATAGCCTTTTCTTTTAAGTTGGTAAAAGAGAGGATTTCTGATTGTTTACTACCCAACCTACAGTACAGTAGCTCTTTTAAAAGGGTTAGAGTTGTATGTATAGATTTAGTTCTTGCACAGACATAGCTCTTAGTAACCAGTCGTCTAAATAAGGGATAATAGTTATCCCTTCCCTTGTTAGATAAGCTGTGATAACTGCTGTAATCTTTGTGAAAATGAGAGCCCGAAGGGGAGGTCTGTAAATTGGTAATGCTTTATTGAAGATTTTCCTTTTATCACTAGTCGGCGGGATATACATGAGGAAATTATTCGTCCCGACCAAGCGTTAGCTACTAGCGAGGGCTCGGTTGGGACAAATGACTGTCGGTGACAGCAACAGTGGCTACGGTCGACACTTCGTGCAACCAATCGTGCGGTCCCATAGGGAACCGCACAATCGGCAGTGATTTACCAATGGGCCCGATCACACTTTCAGGGAGATTCAATAAAAGTTCTTATAGTATAAAATGGTGCTAATTTTGCCCCAACCATTCAGATCTTATTTAACATTTGAAAGCTAACATCTGATTGGTTGGGGCAAAATTAGCACCATTTTAAATGATAAGAACTTTTATTGAATAACCCTGTTTGTCCGATCTGGGTGAATCGGTGGCCAAGCAAGGTCGCAGCCACCCCGCACACACAGTTAAATATTTTCAGCTGATCGATCGTTGCATGCCACTATTGGTCAGTCAGCCAAAAATGTCTTACCATGTGTGCCCAGCCTAAGAAACCTTTGATGGGACGGTCGATAGGGATATGAAGAAAAGTGTCTTTTAAATATCACTGAGCCTCTCCAGGATTCACATCATAATATAAAAGAAAACAGATTGGCTCCTTAATTAAAACATAGCTTTTATTATTATATATAATCGATTACGGTAACTCTCAAATTTTTCATTCAGTAACCCTCGAATTGGCGATAACCCTTGAATGTAGCATGCGGAAACCCAACAATTGCCAGATCGTGCAGGAAGTTAGTGTTTAAACAATGATATGATATGGTTATATGGACATGTTCCAATGCAGTCCAGCCAACACTCTAGCACACCGCTGTTGGCTCTTAGCCAGACAAATTTGTAGGTGCAATCCCCCTGCCCTCCACTCCTAGGGCCAGATAATCTTAATAGCAAAAGAAAATATAGGGGAGCACACTCCAATGGTGAATCCAACAATTTATTAATGTGACAACAACAACGACGTTTCAGGACGCCCTGCCCCTTCCTCAGGTATAACCAGAGTGATTCAACCCTCAAACATTTAAACCCAAGTAGCCCCACCCACAAAATTATGTGTCCTAGTGAATGACCACTCTGGGGCCAAAGTGAGGCTCCCATTAAAGTGCATACAAAAAAGTGCATCAAGCAAGTGAAGAGTGCATAATGTAAATATCAATGCTAGAAATTACATTACATATTATACTGTGACCATAAAAGACAATTTAAAATTTGACATAATCTTTTATAGGAGGCTCGGACACAAGGCACGTTAGATGGGGCGACGGTGGATTTTTTTTTTAACACCCCAGGATGCCAGTTACTTACTGCCAAAAATACATAAATGCCTCTCAGCGCCACCAGGGCGCCATATAGTGTCGGGTGTTGACTCCCTTCTACAACCACTAGGCAAATTTATTGACTTTTATCTACAACCCTTGGTGACTAAAAACAGAATCTGTCTAAAAGACACTACACAGCTCTTACAACACTGGGTCTTATTAAGGAAAATGCCTTTTTGTGTTCTATGGATATTTAGTCCCTCTACACCTCCATCCCACATTCCCTAGGGATGGAGGGAAGCCCTGCTTGACTGGGGTTATGAGGTTAAACTTGAGTACTTGTTATTGGATCTCATGAACATTTGCCTTACTAAAAACTTTTCTGTTTTGGCAGAACATGCTTCTTTCAGTCACAGGGCACAAGTATGGGTGCCAATTTTGCCCCTACATATGCCAATCTGTATGTGGCAAGTTTCAGGAAAAAAAATACGTTCTGGAGAATGTCATGTTTAAGGACAAAATGAGAGGTTATACATGGTTTGTAGATGATATTTTCTTTGTGTGGGAGGGAGATGAAACATCTCTAATGGGAAAGGGCAACTACATTAACTAATGCTCACCCAACGTTTAAATTTACACTGATGTATAACCAGCTGCAAATTAATTTCCTTGATGTATTGATTATAAATAACAAAGGAACATTGGTCACATTTATACAAAGCCCACCGACAGGAGCAATCTCTTATTGGCTAGCAGCAATCATCCTGCATGCAATATTGAAGGCCTACCTTATGGCCACTTTTTAAGGGTGAGGCTAATTGTGAGTGACAGTGACCAATGTAAAGTTATACTACAGGAAATGTGTGAGAAATTCCAGAAAAGAAGGTACAATGTTACCAGCCTCAAAAAAGACTGTGAGAGGGTTATGAGGATAGAACGAGCTTCCCTCCTAGTGGATAAAAAAGAAAGTTGAGAAATTTTGCAGAATGATGAGATGTTTGGAAAAATTTTCTCTTCCACCCCTTTATTTTCATATAAAAGTTCCAGAAGCATAGGTGACCAGAGAGTCCACACAGACTTAAGTATCAGTGAAAAAAAAGGAAAAATTTCCTTTTAGGTACCCTCAAGGCAGGAACCTTTCCATTTAGAAAATGTGGTGCCTGCAATGCAATCATCCCTGGAGAGGTTACCAATCATCCTAGTAAGGGGTATAAGATCCCTTTAAGAGACTTTGCGACATGCTCTACGAAAGGGGTGGTATATCTGTTGAAATGCCCCTGTGGGAAGGGATTTCTCGGCAAAACTGAGAGAGAAGCGAGAATACGCTTCAGCGAACATAAAAGGGACATCAACTACTACATGGGGAACCATCCAGATATTAGACCCCGGTGAGTAGGCACTTTTTTCAAAATCGGCATCGTGCCTCCCAACTTAAATGGCAAGTGCTTGAGGAGGTGAAGCCAGAAAGGAGAGGTGGCTATTATAGTAGAGCCCTGCTAAGACAAAAAGCTAGATAGTTTGATAAATTGCAGACATTGCACCCTACTGGCATGAATGAAGAATCAGGATTGAATAGCTTTGTTTAGGCCCAGGTATCAGCCTTTCAGCAGCGATAACAAGTTTGATATAGTATTTACTGATTGGTTTTAGACAATATGGTGTATTTTGATAATTGTATATATTTTGTGCATTTTTACTCAGACGAGATACTGCCATCTACAGGATCAAGACAGGAAAGTATTTTTCTGTGATTGTTCAAATGGACATTGTAACGGAGTAACACATTATAAATGTTTCCACTTGTATCCTTAAGTGGAGGTTTTTAATCACGAATTGTATACATTTTTATCACATTGGGATGTATATTATATTCATGTCACTAGGTGTCTTTTTATATGCTTATTATATTGGATTTTACACTATTTTACGATTATTCGAAATATGTTACTATACAGATTATGTCAAATTTTAAATTGTCTTTTATGGTAACAGTATAATATGTAACGTAATTTATAGCATTGATATTTATATTATGCACTCTTCACTTTATGCTTGATGCACTTTTTTGTATGCACTTTAATGGGAGCCTCACTTTGGCCCCAGAGTGGTCATTCACTAGGACACATGATGTGTGGGTGGGGCTTCTTGGGTTTAAATGTTTGAGGGTTGAATCACTCTGGTTATACCTGAGGAAGGGGTAGGGTGTCCTGAAACGTTGTTGTTTTTGTCACATTAATAAATTGTTCCCCTATGTTTTCTTTTGCTATTATGATATGGACATGTTCCCTAGACCATTTCCCAGGTGCCAGAGCCATTTACAGGAAGTCACCACTGCTATTTTCACTGTATTAAAATATAACTTTTCAAGCTATTTTCCCCAATTGACTTTAATGGGTTTGTTTCATTTTACTAAAGTTCTATAGTTCAGAAACGAAACGAACTTCAGTAAGTTCAGCCATCTCGTTATACTTATCAGTCAGTAACAGTCCGTCCATGCACAGAGATGGATAGATAGACAGAGTATCATAGGCTACTGTACCTTCTGATGGTTAAGTATAAGAAGTGCTAGTAGAGGGGGGCCTCGCACCCCTAACACATTTCGCCCTTAATGTATTTTTTTTTATGGCGCTCTGGCCATGTAACAAAGTCTATTTCTTCATCTAAGCAACCCGGACTCAGCGTTCCGTGCTAAAAAATGAATCTTGTCTCAGCATGCAAAAGTATATTATTAATGTCACGCCCCCCGATACTCATAGATATCTTAGCCAGACCGTTAAACTTCAGTCCATCAGTCTTACTTTTATGAAATTAAAGGAAATGGTGTGCAACACTGGTTAATATCGTATCATTAGTCTTTGGTCTGGATGATAATCTAATATTGGAGAGATGACTGGCCAGGTTCTGTTTCATTCTCTCTATATATAATCAATTGCATGGGCAAATTAGTACATAGATATTATTCTGGGACTTACAATTTAAGTATTGTTTGATGCCGTCCCATCAGTGCTTGTCACAGTCAATCTCCAGTCCATGTATTGGCAACACATACAGCCCCCACATTTGTATGTGCCTGTTACCCGGGCACCCCCTGTAAGGACACTGGTTGTCTCATGAAATAGCTGTGTACAAGTTTATCCCTCAAATTCTGGCATATCCTCGCTGTTAAAAATGATCTATCTGGCATTTATTAATGTGTGTCATTCATTAATAAATGCCAGTTCTTTATGAGCAATTGTCTCATTTGTTCCCATTGTGTGTTATATTGGGTAATGAATCTCAATGTATCAGTACCTGATCTTTATTTTTATTGGGCGTGAAAAGCTCACTTTGTGTATGGCGTGAGCTTGCAGAGCGATATTGTTTAAGTAATTTGTTGGGATAACTACATGTACACAGCTATGTAGCAATGAGGCTTCCCCCTTTAAAAATCTACCTGTCTGGTACAATTACATCTCAAATGGAGGAACTGTCCCCTTGGGATACCCTTTAACAGTGGAGGTGTATGCGCACTTGTATAGGATTAAACACATTCTCTGGTTTAGGAAAATATTGGGAGTGTTGGTGTTCAGTGTTCTCTTGAAGTCACTAAATTCCTGTGTGTCCCATTCCACAGGATGAAAATATCATCTATGAACCTGTGTCACACCTACATATGTGTGATGTGGCACACGTTCACTTCTAAGAAAACCCCCTCCTTCTCCCACCATCTGAGGAGCAAATTGGCATACAATGGGGCACATTTAGTGCCCATCGCTAACCCCCTATTTTGTAAATAGAATCAAATTTTATCAAATACAAAATAGTATTTGATAAATAGTTTTCGCTCTATTCTCCATGTTGAGAAAGTATGTCACTACTGTCTACCTGGATGCTTTGAATCTTCTGTATGAAGTCTCCTGAATCTCTGATATATGAGTCAATGCCAGAACATGTTTCTGCAAATGTCTGTCATCATATTGACAGGCCAGTTTCATTAAGCTTCCAATGCCAGAGATAATGGGATTCCCTGGCGGTCATCCCTATTTTTATGTATTTTAGGCAAAACATAAAAAGGCAGTCTAACTGTACTTGTTACCTTTAAGAAACCTGCTTCTTGACCAGAGATTATTCCAACAGTTTCTGCCTCAGTTATCATGTCATGAAGTATCTTTTGATATTTTTCAGTAGGATCTGAGGGAAGCAATTTGTAATTAACCCGATTGTTCAATTGTCTCCAAGTACAGTACAAAAAAAAAAATCTTCTCAGAATTTACTGCTGATCTGATGTTCTCCATTTTAAAATGTCCAATATTTTCCTGGATCATGGCTTTGCCATAACCCATGTTAAGAAATTTGTCTTTCATCTCCAACAATTGGATGTGGGCCTTTTCATTGTTGGTATTGTTCCCTTCAGGATCCTTTTGCGACTCAGGAAAATAACTTGCTGTGTGTATTTGTGTATTCCGGTCTATGGGTTTTGTGTATAAAGTTATACATATTTTGGGTCCCTCCTTATAAATTCGCAGATCCAAATAGTCAATAGACTCAGTTCATAGTTAGTTTGACTGGCCTATCCAGTCCATTTAATTCCTTAAAAAACTCAGTGCACTCACTTTCTGTGCACTGAAAGGATCTTCTATTGCTGTCGGGGAGAATGTCTCTAGTCTCCTTATACAAGTTTGCAATGGATGGACAATTTGCTGGAAAAAGGTAGACTCAAACCTAAAATAGTTATTCTCCAAAGTTAACAACAGGAGGTCCATCAAGAAGTGTATTGTGGTACACTTATAGGTTATAAAAGCAGCTGTTTGCGTAACCTCCGTCATAATGGTGCTAGACGAGGTGGGTGTGCAAGAACTGACGATCAGAGGGATATATTCAGCGGGTGAGGGTCGGGTCCCGAGATCAAACTAAATCATCAGAATAAAAAAAACAATAGCACTCCCCCTACACACCTCCGATCCCTTCCTCTCACTCCCAGAACCAAACCTATTAACCCACAGTGGCTGGGCACCCTAAACAGAATGGAGGAATCAGCGGGCAAACTACTAGCCACCACCACGGGACACGGGTAAGTGAAGAAAAAAACCACCAAGCAATGTAGGGGTAGATCACTTCCACTGTGCAAACTATTAGGATCAATCCCTAAAGTGCACCAAATGCCGCAAGTGCCATGTAATCCCTTAAAGGGTAACTGTGGACTTGAATTCCTCCAACCTAGTAAAAATTATATAAAAAGCCTTCCATCATACCTTCAAAATAAAACCTAAGCCTAGATAAAATTTGTGAGAAGTTATTGCTGGAAATGTTCAGCAATATAACTTCCTGCTTGAACACTTCCTGTTTTCAACCATGTGACCAGCTTGTAATCATGGGACCAGTCTCTGCCTGCATTAATAGGCTCCCCTTCTCAGCTGTCAATTTTTTCCCCAGGTACTTCCTGATTTCCCCAGCATTATGTCTTAACTGAGCATGCTTCTTCCCAAGGACCGAGAGGTGGGTCAGAGGTCAGGTGATGTCACTAAGCCTACTGGAAGCAGGAAGTTTGAACATTCACCTCAATGTAATTTCTCCCAGGTTCCAGCCAGAGATGTGATTGTCGGCCGATTTTAAAGGAAAAACTACAGGCTTTCATTTAACCCTAACACTAACCACAGTTGCCCTTTAAGGATCACAAGAATACTAGAAAAAGCTACCATAAGTGACTAAGGTATATAATAAAATAATTAAAGAGGCTTTGTGCTAATATAAAGGCAAGCAACCCACATATAAATCCTCTGACATGCTTAGGTGGTCTAACTTAACAAAAGAGGAAAATCAAGCATTACCTTCCTTCAAAGAGGACTGTAACTTAATTATTAGACCTGCGGATAAAGGAGGGGCGATAGTCCTATTGAACATCACCTATTATAGGAATTAACTTTTTTCCCAACTTGCAGATACATCCACATACAAAAGGCTGCATTCTGATCCACCCACAAAGTTCAAACAAATATTGGAACAAAGAATACAGATAGCTATGGTCAATAATTGGATTTCAGCTGAAGTGAAGGAATACCTATCTAGAACGATACCTAGGGTTCTAATTATGTACATGGTCCCCAAGATTCGCAAGCCAGTAGAGGGCCCTCCATGTAGACCTATTATAGCCACATGTGGGGCACTATTTCAACCAGTGACCACATATGTAGACTCATTCCTTCAGTCTTTGGTAAAAAACATGGAATCGTATTTAAGAGATAGCCAACATCTCTTTACTATTCTGATGGAATATGGAGGCATACTGGAGGGCACAGTCTTTATGAAATGCAATGTCAAAAGTTAATACACAATCATCCCCCAAGTACAGGGGGTGCTAGTGTATAGAGAAGCTTTGTTGTCTGGCCACAATACACCTCCTATTGGCTTCTTGATGGTCCTCCTGTTGTCGGAGAATAACTATTTTAGGTTTGAGTCTACCTTTTTTCAGCAAATTGCTGGCAGGGCAATGGGCTCGAATGTGGGCCCATTCTTTGCAAATTTGTATATGGAGCAATATGAGACCAGATACATTCTCCCTCGATAGCGGGAGAAAATCCTCATGTATAAGAGGTACATAGATGACCTCTCCTCCATATGGAAGGGCATAGAAAGTGAGTGCACTGAGTTGATTAATGAACTAAATGGCCTGGATAGGCCAGTCAAACTAATGCATACAGCAAGTTATTTTCCTGAGTTGCAAAAAAGGGTATAGTGTATTTCGGAAAGTACTATGGGTCCAGAAGAACAATACCAATGAAGAAAAGGCCCCAATCTAATTGTTGGAGATGAAAGACAAATTTCTTAACAGTGGTTATGGCGAATCCATGATCCAGAAACAAATTGAGCTGGCCCTTACCACCCCATTGTCCCATTGCCTTAGATCTAAACAGAAACCACACAATCAAAATTATATCCTCGTTGTGAGGTGAATATACTCCATAAAGCGCGGCTCTGAGAGATAGCGTTCAACAATACTGGGAAATTGTGTCTACGGACCACAATTTACCATTTAAAAGCTGTAGCCCCTGGGTTGCATATAGAAGGGGGGAGGGGGGGTTAAAAAATCTCCTTATGAGAACTGATCTCGCCAGTAAGCCTATACAAAATATACCCTCATGTCTGTCAGAGGCAAAAAAGGGTTGCTTTAGGTGTCAAGGATGTTTAGCCTGTAGGTACATCATTACTAGAGATGGACTAGAACTCGAACTCGAACCCGAGTTCGAGCCGAACTATTCGAATTAGAACGAATTCGGACTTCTCGAAATATCCCGGACCAGGATTTTCAATATTTTCAGACTTTCGATAAATATTGAATGTTCGACCGTGCGAGTAAAATGCCTATTATACCTATACACGAGCATCGAATCCGCGAGTAAAGGGTCCATGGTATCTAGGAGCGAACGCGAGCATCGAATCCGCGAGTAAAATGTCCATGGTATCTAGGTGCGAAAATCGAATCTACGAGTTAAGTGTCCATTAAAGCCTATACGTGAGCATCGAAATCCGCGAGTAAAATGTACATGGTACCTAGGTGCGAACGAGCTCGAAAATAGTGCGAGTGAGAGTAAAATTGATTTTTCAAATGTCCTGGATATTCGAACATGTTCCCCAGACCATTGCCCAGGTCCCACAGCCATTTACATTAAGTTACCATTGATATTTTAATATTTCTATTTCATTAGAACTTTTCAAACTATTTGACTCCCATTGACTTTAATGGGTCCGTTTTCAAACTTTCGAACTTTCCATATAGTTCAAAAGTTCGATAACGGACCGAACTTTTGAAAGTTCACCCATCTCTAATCATTACAGGCCCTGACTTTTCTCATCCACACAGTGGGCAACAAATGAATATTCGGTCGAGACTTAGCTGCCTCAGTCAATATGTGGTTTGTTTTATTACCTGCCCTTTTGGCAAATACTACATAGGAAAGACATTCACTTCCCTGAAAGATAATTACAGACAGGCAGTTAGGACATCAATAAGTTATACCACTCTGAAAGCTAATTGTGCCCTGACACCTCCAGTAAATATAGAGAACAATCAGTGGCAAAACATTTCAAACAGATTGTCCACACGCTGGCTACCCTAAAATGTATGGCCATTGATCAGGAGCCACAAAGGGACACAGTGGACAGAAATAGGGCTCTCCTCTATAGGGAGGCCCGTTGGATAAAAACACTAAGCACAATGTCACCATTGGGACTAAACAAACAATTTGTTATATCATGCTTTCTTTAGTCCTCCTAAATCAGTTTCTGGCTAATTTAGGGGTCCTTTTTTTTTAGCTGTTTAGCTGGGTTAGCGGTTCTCTTCTACTATGGTTAGAACCCCCTTTGTTCATTCCCCCTTGGACTATGGCGTATTGCATCAGCTAGGGATCTCTATTTATAGGGGTTTGTTTTAGCCTCACTTTTCCCCATCTTGTCCCTGTATATGTTCCCTGTTGTCTTTAATTATATTTATGTCCTGCATTAGCCGTACTTGGCTTTTGGATTGGTTCAGAGGCTCCCATCTTTAGTTCACTAGTGTGAAGCTGCCCAGCTAAGTTCAACACTCTGTTTTTTCTTCGGGTGTATATTAAAATCAAGGGACCCCACAGGTTAACTTGTGTCCTCCAGCTTTATGTGTGGGTTGCTCACCTTTATATTAGCACAGAGTGCTATAAACCTTTATATTATAAACCTTAGTCACTTATGGTAGCTTTTTCTAGTTTTCTTGTGATCCTTAAGGGATTACATGGCACTTCCGGCATTTGGTACACTTTAGGGATTGATTCTGGTAGTTTGCACAGTGGGAGTAATCTACCCCTAGATTGCTTGGTGGTTTTCCTCTTCACTTATCCGTGACCCATGGTAGTGGCTAGTAGTTTGCCTACTGATTCCTCCATTCTGTTTAGGGCACCCTTCCAGGGTGTGGAAGGGAGGGATTGGGGGGTCATGTAGGGAGAGTGCTTTTGTCCTTCTTATTCTGACGATTTAGTTTGATCTGTAATTCTGACGTCGGTCACTTCTAAAATAACCTGGATCTTACAGACCTCAAGACCAAAACGGAGACTGGGTCTTATGTCGGGCAAAGGAGTACTTACAAACTGCAGCAATCCTACAGCCCACTGGGCTGGGAATAAAACAATAAAACCTACCTATGGCAGGACTAAAAAACACAGGGGGACTGGATCAAGGAGATACATATATTCAAGGGAGTAGTCCTACTTGGGGGTGGGGCATCTCAGGTATTTGCTGTGAAAAGGAATGCAAGGTTATACACAAAATTCTTGTTTTTTGATTCATTTGTTTTAGAATTTTTTTAATGAGGTCAATTAGACAAAATTACAGAATTCAAATTCAAATAACAAGACTATAATAAGCAATAAAGTGTTTAAAGGGCATGTCCACCCTCAAAACTATAATCCCCCCCACTAATGGCCCCACCATGTAGTGTAATAAAATCCTTACCTCACATCCAAGCTCCATATGGTTCTCTTGTAGTCCCCCTCCAAAGTCCCAAAAACTGCCCACCAGGAGGATAGCAGAGTCCTCCGGGAGAAGTTTGGCATGCCCACTGCAGCCCTTCTCCCCCTCCCTCTCCCTCCCGTTTTGCGATCCCTCCCCCTAGCATAGAAACCCTTGGCCATATATTAGGGTTCCTTTCCCCAGCCCCAACCGCTAAAAAACATTTTTAAGAAAGTCCCCCGAACTCTTAAAAACTATAGCGGTTGGGGCTGGGGGAAGGCATACTATTATATAGGAAAAATGTTGTGTAAGGGTGGACATGAACTTTAAAAAAAAAAAAAGCCTGCATTGAACCAATACGGTTTGCTTGGTCTATTTTTAGCAGCGCCAACCCCCTGGGTTGCCTTGTTAAGTGCTACCCTTTGGTCTGGTTTCCCCTATATGATGCAAATTGCAAAAATAAAGATTAAAGGGGAAGTTCAGTGCAAATACATATGCTTTCAGAAAAAAGAGCAGTATTTTTTCATCCCAATGACCTTAACCTGCCAATTCAGTATTTGTCTGTGTATAAATAAATGCAACAGAAATACTGACTTCCTTTTTGCAGGACCCCTAGTAGAGACGGTTATGGTCTTGCCCATGACCCAGCGCCTGGGTTGATTCAGTTGCTCAGTAGAGATCTGAGCATCTTTGACCCATGCAACAGCCAATCAGTAGAAATGACTGTTAGGAACATTCCAAGGATGTGGTGCATCCTGGGAAGAAGAAGGACAGTTAGAACCTGAAATGTCAGCTCACTAATGTCAACAGCAGGGAACAGCAAAGGGTATGAACTCAACTGATTTTTCAAAATGGGAGAGAATATGTAGAATAACTAAGAAGGCATTACACAAACTAACAATTTAACTAATATTGATCATTTCCACTGAACTGTCCCTTTAAAGGGGAAGTTCAGTGCAAATACATATACCGTATATACTCGAATATAAGTCGAGATTTTCAGGCTTTAAAATTAGCCTGAAAACCTAATCTTGACTCGGGTCAAGTCCTAATTTAGATCCAAATGCTGCAATTGCGGATAGTAACCAGGTGGCACTGTGTTAAAATCCTTCAACTGCATAGAAAATTACAGGAGCTGATCTGCCTTTACACTCCTTCCTGCTTCCTGTAGTCAAGCTGCTGGACTCACTCAGCACTGTCACTGCTCATCTGGAGGCTGTAAATCTGATGGGTCTTCTCAGTTTGGGGCAAATGGCTGCTAGTTCAATGCAAGTGACAGCTTGAAACTACAACTCTTAGGTGACACATTTAACTATTGGGGTCAGAGTGCCCTTTATTATATGGGGGTCAGAGTGTCTTTTACTATATGGGGGTCAGAGTGCCCTTTGCTATATGGGGGTCAGAGTGCCCTTTACTATATGGGGGTCAGAGTGCCCTTTACTATATGGGGGTCAGAGTGCCCTTTACTATGCTGGTAAAGGGCACTCTGGCATGCTGGGGCATGCTGGGAGTTGTAGTTTCCAAACATCTGGAGTGCCAATGAATTGGGGGTTAATGGTACTGGATTTGGCTATTACTGTATGGGATTAATGTATGGGAATTCTGCTGTCCATTTAAAGGGCAACTGAAGCCACAAAACAATACAGAATCAGAAGGCAGTAGTGGTTATAATTACTACCCTTGACTTATACTCGAGTCAATCAGCTTTTACTAATTTTTCGGGTAAAAACAGATACCTTGGCTTATACTCGGATCGAGTATATACGGTACTTAAAGAAAAAGAGCAGTATTTCCATATCCTGATGCCACTTACTGTTTTCAGGACCCCTAATAGCGGTCAGGAACATTCCACCGCAGGAAATAGGGAGAGATAAAAATTCAACTGATTTTTCAAAATGGAAGAAAATATGTAGAATAACTAGGTATACATAATATAAACTAAGAATTTTAAAAATAATATTTTCCACTGAACTTTCCCTTTAAAGACAGGATTTTTTATTTTTTTTTATTTTTACCTCCTTTTGTTGAGGTATGCAACAAGGAAGCTTTGCCACTCCATGCTGAGCATGATTCCTCTTGTATAATAATGAACTTTTTACGAGATTTAGGGAAAGATTCAGAGATAGATTCTAGAAATTAGCGCACGTGTGAAGTAAGTTGCTTTATTCAATTTCTGGTTGTTTGTACGTGTTCCCCAGACCATCTCCCAGACCCCAGATCCATGTATAGTAATACCATTGCTATTTAAACCATGTTTTATCATTTTCTTTCATACATAACCTCATTCTGCATGACTTTCCTAGGGTGGAAACTTATCGTGGGACACCCTGTTAGTATAGTAGTGTGTTTGCAATATAGATAATCAGATTATGGCCACTGATTTTACCATATGTGTTTGATATTTGAACATGTTAAGGCGCAAAAGAGTTAATTTTTTTTTCTATTTAATTCTTTTCATTTGGTGTTTATTTTACAGGAGATGTTTGGTTATAGAACAGAATGTTGTCGACAAGCACTGTGTTATCTGGGATATTTGCTGTCACTTGGGTTTCTGAAGATCCTGTTTAATTGGAAGCCAGAGCTGCATGTCTTGTGTTCCTGCATCCCTTGCAGTTTGGAGGAAGCTGACATTATATTGCTCAAAACCACGGTATGTGCTTCATTTTAGGTCCCTAACCATTACAATCAGAAGTTAAGGGCTGCAGCTTGACTTACAGATTGATCTGGTAATCGTATAGGCTCTGCTGTATTTAACACTTTCAGTGCCAGTAGAGTATCACATTTTTCGACCGTTTGTGCCAGAAGAATATTCAGGATTTTTCCCTCAATCGGTTTAGACTCATTTTACAGTAGGACAGCCCCCAGTAAATCAGGAATATTATAGATTGTTTTTTCTCAACACAGTGTGTACTTACAGAATTTTGTAACTTTTCTGAAGATTTTCACTCAGAATGTAAAATTTGCAAATTTTCATGGATTTTCCTCATTTTTATTCATAGTTATCTTAAGGTTACGCACAAAAATGGTTATGGTTTCTAAAAGCTCAGATACTCCCGAGTACAACGATACCAGATATATGTAGATACCCCATTTTTCCTGTACAGGAGACCCCCCCAAACTAAAACTGCACTTTCAAGAATATTACACCAAATTGTATAACCTCTTCTGGCGGTTAACATAGAATATCTTCCAAATTAACTAAAATATCCCCACAAGAGAGATATTTTTAGAAACTACATACCCGCAGGATTTTATGAGTGAGTAGAGATGGCCGAAACTCACTAGTTTTTCGTTCCGTTTTTCGGATTCTCGGATCTTGGGAAAATCTCGAAGATCTGAAAATCCGAAACCGGAAGAATTTTTGATAATTTTCAAATGTACGGTACGATCATTTTCTAAAAAAGCCTCAAACGTTCAATCATATTTTCATGGATTTTCGAACATTTGATGCTATTTTCGAAAATTATCGAAAATAGCTCCGTTCATTTGAATATTATCAAAAATGCGTTCTGAAGTCCCGAAATCCGGACAATCCGAGGAGTTTCATGTCGGATCCAGGTTTTGTGTTGGTCCCGGATCCAATTGTAAATTATTTTCTCACATTTTCCTTTTTTTCTTCAACTGTAAAATCAGACACAATGCCAAATGCGAATATCAGCTAAAAACTGTAAAGGAAAGTTCAAAAGCATCTCAAATATTTAAGCCGAACCCCTCCTGAATAAAAAAAATGCCACATTCATGGGTGTACCCAGAGACATGGCTACCAACTAACCCAAAGTGGGACCAATGTCAAATGGCAGTAACAGTGAACAAAAATTAGCCATCTGTATTTAAACAGTCTGCAGTTTTTTTACACAAAGCACCCATGTAACTTGGAAATACCCCCACAAACATCTACACAGAAATGCTTATAAACAATTCTTTTATTCATACCATCAATAGTGTGGGTGCACTTCTTTGTAGAAGATCGCACTTTTAGCAGATTTTTCTGAAAAAAGCATGTACCGTATATACTCTAGTATAAACCAAGGTTTTCAGGCTTTAAAAAAAGCCTGAAAATCTTACCTTGGTTTATACTCGAGTCAATCTTCCTCCTACCTTGTCTGCCGGCCGCGCGATCCGCATCCTCGGTGCGCATCCAGATGATGTCACTACCCGGTGCCTCTCACTTTGCGGCGCCAAGTAGTGACATCATCCGGATGCGTACCGAGGATGCGGAGCGAGGAGTGAGTGGCCGCCGGACAAGGTAGGAGAACTATACCTAATACAGGGACACCAGGGCAACATCATAAGTGGCAAATACTTACAAATAAGAGTAAAACCTTCTTTATTTGTGCATAAAGAAAGCATGCTGGGAGTTGTAGTTTTCAAACATCTTAAGTGGCAAATACTTGCAAATAGGGGTAAATCCTCCTTTATTTGTGCATACATATGCACAAATAAAGAAGGTTTTACTCTTATTTGTAAGTATTTGCCACTTAAGATGTTTGAAAACTACAACTCCCAGCAATAAAGCATGCTGGGAGTTGTAGTTTCCAAACATCTTAAGTGGCAAATACTAACCCCCTCGGTTTATACTCGAGTCAATATCTTTTTCTCTTTTTTTAGCTAAAACTAGGTACCTCGGTTTATACTCGGGATGGTTTATAATCGAGTACATACGGTAACAACTTTCAAAAGGTAGAAATCATGCCAAAACCCCATGAATTTTAAAAAAAATTGCCAAATATCAATATCCCAAATGTACTGAATCAAACGGTATGCCATATGCATGGTTACACACGCGGAAGTGGAGACGACTAGCCATAAAGTAAGACAATGCATGATGATATTCAGCCAACTTTAAATTTGAACAGTTTGCAGTTTTTACCACAAAACACCCCCCTACAGAAAATACCCCCTACAAAACTATACTGTAGTTTGTTCATTCATATCATCAATGGTGTGGGTGCAGATTTTTTTTAAAAATGAACAAAAAAATACTTTCAAAGTAGAAATCATGCCAAAAGTAATGTAAAAAAAAGTTACCAACCAACCAACTCAAATGGGAAGCACGCACAAGTGCATTTACAAGAAAAAAATCAAAGTGCTCTGTAATTTGAACAGTCTACACTTTTTCAAATGAAAAAGCCCTGAAACATGAAAATACCCCACACCAACTATATATTTTTGGAATCTGCACACCTTCAGCTACATAACAGTACCATGTTTATAAACATACATTAAGAATTCCAGAGGCAGTAATTCATAGAACTCTGTGCTTTTAGGAGATTTTCTGAAAAATAAAAAAAGATGAGGTTGAAATCCTACCTACATTACAAGTAAACAAAACCTAATAAATGTCAATCTCCCATATGTCCTGAAGCAAACGGTATGCCATATTTGTGGGTGCACACAGAGACGTGGCCACCAACTAGCTTGAATGGGACACATGCACAAGTACAATTACAAGAAAGAAGTAAAAATACTCTGTAAATTGAACAGCCTATACATATTCAAAGGAAACAGCCCCAAAACTTGGAAATAGCCCCCGAAAACTATATATTTTTGGAATCTATACACTTTCAGCTATGTAACAGTGACATACATACATGAAGAATTCCAGACGCAGTAATCCATAGAATTCCATGCTTTTAGGAGATTTTGTGAAAAAATAAAATAAGACAATTCAAAGGTTGAAGCCTCCAATTTTTCAAAGGAAACAACCTTGAAACTTGGAAATAACCCCCCACAAACTCTATACTTTTGGAATCTACACACCTTCAGCTGCATAACGGTACCATGTTTTCATACATACATGAAGAATTCTAGATGCAGTAATCCATAGAACTCTGTGCTTTTAGGAGATTTTGTGAAAAAACCAAATGATTCAAAGGTTGAAATCCTACCTAAACCCACTTGACAAGTAATAAAACCTACAAAATGTCAATCTCCCACATGTCCTGAATCAAACAGTATGCTATATGTGTGGGTGCACACAAAGATGTGGTCACCAACTAGCTCAAATGTGATGCATGCATAAGTGCAATTACAAGGAAAAAAATTTAAAAAACGCCACCACCAACTTCCTACGCATACACACTACACTTTATAGGTATTTTAGTGAAAACCGGTTGGTAATGAGAGACGCACAAGTTTTTGCACACTTTACTAGCCCATAAAATTCAATTTGGTTTCTTTTTGGTACCTCTGCAAAATTTCCTAATATAGGCTTTATTTCCCTTGAAATCAGTGGAATCTGATTAATCTGCACTTACTTTGCCAATACCACCAGGGACATTAGGCAGTTTGGAGAAGACACATTTTTTTTGCTATTTATAGCATTATCATAAAAAAAAAAAAAGTTTCTTTCACTTTTTTGTATGTGCATTACACTTTTTTAAATGCCCGTTTTCCAAGTCAAAATCCGATTGGAAAAATAACTTCCCAGAAATGTTTTTTCTAGGAAGCGATTCTTCACTGCACTGCGACTTAAAAGCAGATTGTAGTTCTCCACCGGACCACCAATGAAGGTTGGGGAAAAACTTAGGGGAGACCCAGGTGGAAGTGGAAGTCCCCTGACGTCACTGGGGTCTCCCTTACCATGTGACTCCATTGATCTTCGTGGGACCGGTTCTCCTAAATCCGGCAAGTAGTTAGTTAATTTCTTTGGACCCCACATTGGTTTCGGACAAAAACAATGGGGGATCAATTGGAGTAGGTCCCCACTGGGAGCAGTCATTTTTTTTTTAGGCAGAGATAGACAGCACGTACTTGGCCAGATAGACCACCCAGCCAGACATGTACAGCATACATGCTTGGCACTGAAGGGATTAAATTACAGTTTGACCTTCACTCTTAAGCAATAACATTTTTGTATTGATGGGATTATTATTAAATTTTTTTTAATATTATTATATTTTATTTTAAAAAATTCTATGTTTTAAAGGAGATCTAAACAAAACCAAAACGTCCTACCAGCATTATTCTACACTTTGTCACATTAACCCTTTGTATATCATCGCAAAGGGATCAATGTGGCTTTAAGACTAAAATAGCCGGTAGCGGCTCTCCATACATTGCCTTTTGTGTAACTGTTACATTGCTAGTGTAGAATTTCTTAAGTCAATCTTAATGCTGCATTTGTCACCAGTAAACTTTCTGGGATTGGAATATGGTAATGGCTTTTTTTCTCTAGGTGGCTCTATTGCACCTTAACCACTGAATTTAACATGGCATGCCACCATTTATATGCCTATAGAGAACACATAAAGAAAACCGGAACAATTTCAAGAAGACATAGACACATTTTTGTCTTAAAGGACATGCAGAAACTATTCATTCTATAAAAGTAAAGTGTCCCTTTAAATACATTTTTGTCTAATGCCCCTGGAGAATACCTCTTCTTTAATACAACAATAAAAAAGACAATATTTTAGCAAGGAACTCCATTAACACTCAATCAGGGCGATGCACCAACAGGCGCATTGCTCCTGATTTGGAGTTTAAGTCATGCTAACCGATGTTATATCGGTCAGCGTGACTTAAACTCCTTCCTTGCGGTGGCTGCGTGGCTAACGCGAAAGTTAACAGCGCAGCCACCGCAAGCGATGTTATATGCCGAAATTGGCACTTTATTGCGGCACTTTCAACGCCAACTAATAGCTGGCATTGAAAGTGCCGGACTAGAACAGCGCCAGGTAGAGATGTTCCGAGTGCATATAACATCGCCAGGCTGTTTGCATCAGGTTGCCCTGAATATATATATATTAAAATCGGTATATTCCTTTAGTGCAATCACATAAACATCTAAAATCCCCACAAAGAATATATTGCATAAAACTGTTTCCAATAAATACAGAAATTCACAGCAACAGTCATAAAAATGTAAGTTCGTAGTACAGTCCTAAGAGTGTAAGGTTCATACCATATATAGAAGCTGACAGTATACACAAGACAAGGATCACGTGACCGGAGCAAGAGGACGCCGCAAGGTTGGAGTTCCTGAAAGTTCCTTACCCCGCTTGCTGCCTGAGATTGTGGCCAGTAAACGTGGGGTCTGCTGCTGGAAGGTTTCAGGAGCCAAGGTATTTAAAGGGTAACTGTGGTCTCCAATTCTTACAAACTAGTACGAATTATATACAAAGCCTTCCATCATACCTTCAAAATAAAACCTAAATCACATCTCTAGATAAAATTTAAGTTATTGCTGGAGAAGTTCAGCAATATTACTTCCTGCTTGAACACTTCCTGTTTCTAGCCATGTGACTAGCTTGAAGTCGTGTGATCAGCCTCTGCCTGCATTAATAGGCTCCCCCTTCTTAACTGTCAATTTTTTTCCCAGGTACTTCCTGATTTCCCCAGCATTAAGTCTTTACTGAGCATGCTTCTCCCCTGGGGCAGAGGGGCAGGCAGAGGTCAGGTGATGGCACTGAACCTACTGGAAGCAAGAAGTTTAAACATATACCCCAATATCATTTCTCACAGGCTGAAGCCAGAGATGTGATTGTTGGCTCATTATAAAGGAAATACTGCAGGCTTTCATTCAACCATAACTTGTTTGGAGACCACAGTTGCCCTTTAAAGTTGTCTTGCGTATACTGCCAGCTTCTATGTATGGTATGAACCTTACACTCTTTGGACTGTACTATGAACTTACATTTTTATGACTGCTGTGAATATTTCTGTATTTATTTGAAACAGTTTTATGCAATATATTCTTTGTGGGAATTTTAGATGTTTAGGTTATTGCACTTTATTAAAGGAATATTCCGATTTTAATATATATATATATTGAGTGTTACTGGAGTTCCTTGCTAAAATATTGTCTTTTTTATTGGTTTATTGGATAGGTTTTTTTTACCTACCTTTGTTGCAAGGTGCAGGACCCACCTTGTTTTTTAGCAAGGATTAGGAGACAGACTATTGTTTTTTATTTCTTCTTTAATACAAGTTGAGAAATTAGCCAATTAGCCAACAAGCCTCACTGTGATCAAAGCCTTACTGCTAATGTTATTTGAACAAATACTGAAACTATAGCTACGGGTTGAAAAGCGTCAAGTGGGGCCAGCCTTAAAGGAACACTAAACTGGTATTTTTAACTACATTCCATATGTTTCTATTATTCACAGGGAGGTGAGAACGCTTATTCCCACCTCCCTGTGAATAATCGAATGCCTGGGGGACACAGACAAACTTACCTTACCGCTGCTCGCATGCGCCAAAGATAGGCGATTGGTCGGGCAGTGCGGCTGTCAGTGCAGAAGTGGGAATAAGCGTTCTGACCTCCCTGTGAATAATAGAAACATATGGAATGTAGTTAAAAATACCAGTTTAGTGTTCCTTTATGTTGGATGTTATAAGAGATAACCTGATACTTTATCTTGACTAACTGACTTGTTGGGTTTATGCTACGTAACCTTACTGAGGGAGATAAGCATAGGAACTTTGCACTGTTTTAACTAGAGTTATAAACCTCTTTGTGCTGTTAGGATAGGATGCTTTACTATACTTAAGGTGTATGCCCTTTTAAACTATTTCGATTTTCTTCAGTGTTAGTCGCTACCTATATTGTATAATCAATGTTCAGGTCTCGCTACTAGCATCCTTCTCATGATATGTTTGTTTTTTTTTCAATTGTTTTTAATGTTTGCTCCCCTAAATACTGACCAATAAAGGGATTTTACTTTATATAACTTAGGAAGAGTGCCTCAAACAAATGCTTTGTTTTGTTTATTGTTATATAGATGATGTCAGATCAAATTCTAAAAAGTTTCCCTCACAATTTATCTTATATCCTACATTATAAAACCTTACCTGTGTGTGTGCCCCGACAGCACAAACTGTGCATGTTTAAGATTGTCCCTGCAGTTTCTATTGATTCACCACTGAGGGGGACTCTGGGCTTGGGACAATATAGGGGGACTCTGGGCTTAGGACACTGAGGGGGGACTCTGACCTAGGGACATTGAGGGGGGGACTCTGGGCTTGGGACAATGTGGGGGGCTCTGGGCTTGGGACACTGTGCGGGAACTCTGAACTTGGGACACTGAAAGGCGTCTGAGCTTGGGACACTGAAAGGGGACTCTGGGATTGGGACACTGGAAGGGGACTCTGGGATTGGGACACTGAGGGGGTACTTCTTACCTTGGGACACTGAAAGGGGACACTGGGCTTGGAACACTGAGGGGGACTCTGACCAAGGGACACTTAAGGGAGACTCTTGGCTTGGGACACTGAGGGGGGCTCTGACCAAGCGACACTGAGGGGGGACTCTGACCATGGGACACTGAGGAGGGACTCTCACCTTGGGACAGTGAGGGGAGATGCTGCGATTGGGACACAGAAGGGGGACTCTGGGCTTGGGACACTGAGGGGTGACTGACCAAGGGACACTGAGGGGAGACTCTTGGCTTGGGACACTAAGGGGGGGGCTCTGACCAAGAGACTCTTAGGGGGGAATCTGACCATGGGGCACTGAGGAGGGACTCTTACCTTGGGACACAGAACGGGGATTCTGGGCTTGGGACACTGAGGGGGGACTCTGGGATTGGGACACTGGGAGGTAACTCTGGGATTGGGACACTGAGGGGGGATTCTGACTGTGGGACACTGAGAAGGGACTCTGGCCCATGGGCACCGAGGGGGGACTTTGGCCCATGGGCACCGAGGGGGGACTCTGGCCCATGGACACAGAGGGGGGACTCTGACCTTGGGGCACTGAGGGGAGCTCTGACCTTGGGGCCCTGAGGGGAGCTCTGGGCTTGGGATACTGAAAGGGGAATCTAGACTTGGGACACTGTGGGAGGACTCTGACCTTGGGTCACAGATGGTGGACTCTGGGCTTAGGACACTGAGGGGAGACTCTCACCTTGGGACACTGAGTTGGGATTCTGGGCTTTTAGCACCTCAGTGTGTGTAAAATTAGGATGGTAATCAAAATATATTTTATCATGAAATTGAATCTGCCTGGGTATCACTTGAGCTGAATTTATTTGTTATATTTAAAGTTCTTTCTGTTTAATATATCAAATGACTTCAAAGTGTTGGTATTTGAATTAAGACAGCTAAATGGGCAATTATATCATTCAAATTAGTCAAGGCTCTTTATGTTCGGTGGTTATGGCCTGGTAATGCACCCTATTTCAAAATTAGTCAATTTGTAACAAACTAATAAAGTCCACTAGCTGCCAATAGAGTTCAAACTACTTTATTTCATAACATCCCAAAACACTAACCAGGTTCTGAAATGGACATGGCAAATCCCACCCCCAAAATTGATTGAGACAGAAGATTGTTCATGAGTAGAACTGTCAATTCTGAATGCCTTGACATACTCAAAGTTTTTTTTTCTTTTTACAGGGCGATTTTAAAATGTCCATTAAGAAGAAAATAAAGTTAATCAGCTCTGAATCACTGCGTGTTAAACTAGATGGAAATTCTGTTGAACAATCCTTAACCTTAGACAAGCTGATGATGAAATTATCCTGCAAAGTAAATATGTTTCTACTTCAAATTCTTTAAAAAAAAGTATGACAAAGTAACATACAGTAGTATTGGAGGTTGAATAAACACATTCATCCATCTAGTCTAACCTTTATGCCCTACACTCTCAACAACTTGAACAGCATGAACACAGTGAAAACTAAAAATAATAATTAAATACTATATCATTTCTATGAAATATACCTTTGAAGCAATATTACATTCTCATTCCTTGCATCCTATCTATCTGGTAATCAGCACAGTATCTGATTGTTTTATTTACTCTGCATAAGTCTCAATATTGCCCATCTACACTTTCCTTTGTATCTGTATGTTATCCTCCTAATTTGATTGTAAGCTCTACAGGGCAGGGGCGTCCTTTCCTCTTGTGGCAAGACTCTAGTACTTGTGTTTATTTATTGAATTTATATATTTATGCATTTGCCCCCTTGTATGTCTTTCTTGTATTTTGTTATTGTACAGTGCTTCATCCCCAGGTGGTGCTTTATAAATAAATAAATTATACATACACACACCTGTTGTATTCAGTTAGATCAACTGGACTTAAAGTGTAGTTCTTGAAGACGTTTCGCTAGTCATCCAACTGGCTTTCTCAATTCAGAATGACTTGTACAAGAATCTGTTGGCAATTAAGTACCCTGGAAAGTCCCAATTAGCATATCACAGCCAGGTGTTAGGGACCTTCTGAAAGCAAGGTGTGATTGCATTGTGGCTAAGAGGTGTTTTTAAAACTGCCCAGAGTAACATGTCAAAATAGCATTGTACATAGCAGACAGTTGGTGTTGAACCCCCCCCCCCCACCTCTATTTAGGTTTCTTTATTTTTTACATAAATAGCCTCCTTGGCACTTCTCTTGAACCAGTCCTGTTTCTTTGCCAAAATGTTGACATTACGATCTTCAAAGGTATGTCCTTTTTCCTTAAAGGACAACTATACTCACCTCACCCTCGCTCCTCTTCCTCCATAGCAGCATAGTACCCAGGGTGAGGACCTAAAATCGCTAAGTCCTCACCCTGGGTACTTTCCCTAACTCCTGCATTACTTACCGCAAATCTGCTTCGCCGGTCGCTCCATTCCTCCGCTCTTCCTGCTTCAGTGACAGATCGCGAGGCAGCCAATAGGAAGATACGCTCTGCAAGGAGGCGTGTCTTCCAATTGGCTGCCTCGCGACTGTCACTGACAGTAGAAAAGAGGTGGAACAGTGTGGATCGGCGAAGCAGATTTGCGGTAAGTAGTGCAGGAGTTAGGGAAAGTACCCAGGGTTAGGACTTAGCGATTTTAGGTCCTCACCCTGGGTACTATGCTGCAGTGGATCGGGGAAAAGTTGAGTATAATTGTCCTTTAAGATGCAGGTACACAGCTGAGTCCTGACCCAAGGAATTGGTTCTTCTTTGCTGGGCCATACGTTGGTGCAGTTGCTGTTTGGTCTCCCCCACATACAAATCCAAGCACTCTTCACTGCACTGCACTGCGTATATGATGTCGCTGTTCTTATGTTTCAGTATTGGGTCTTTTGGATGTACCAATTGCTCAGTGTGTTGTTTGGTTTAAAGCAGACCTTAAAGCAGACCTTTACACCTTACCCTGGGCAGTTTTGATAACACCTCTGTGCCACAATGCAATCACGCCTTGTATCAGAAGGCTCTAACACCTTGCTTTTATATGCTAATTGGGACTTTCCAGGGTACTTAATTGCCAACAGATTCTTATACAAGTCATTCTGAATTGGGAAAGCCAGTCAGATGACTAGCAAAACGTTTTCAAAAACTAAACTATAAGTCCAGTGGATCTAACTGAATACAACAGATTTGAGATGGCCGAACTTTCGAAAGTTCGGTCCGTTTACAAACTTTCGAACTTCTAAAAAAGTTTGAAAGTTCGAAAGTCCGAAAATGGACCCATTAAAGTCAATGGGGGGTAAATAGTTCGGAAAGTTTGAATGAACTTTCTGAAATATTGCAGTGTAACCTTACCTTACCAGGCCCCTGGGACCTGGGAGATGGTCTGGGGAACACGTCCGTGCGCGGGGAACAGCATAAAAACCGGACACTGCGCACACGCGTGCTACTTCCTGTTTCCACGTGCCGCTTTCGGTAATCCTCGAACGTTCGATACTCGAGATTAGAGCTGCGGGACCCCTTAAGCCCCAAAGGGCCCTTGTCAGGGCCACAATGGGTCCCTGTTTGAGCTGCTGGACCCCTTAAGCCTCAAAAGGCCACAATGGTCCTTGTAAGGACCCCGGAGGTGGTCCCGGTTTCAAGCTGTGGGACCCCCGAACGTCCGGACGTGAGATTGTAGGCTGTTCGTCATTCCGCGAGCGTGCGTTTTCGGGAATCTCTGGCCGTTCAGGGATTTTCGGAAATGGCCGTTCGAGGATTCGAAAGTCCTCGTACATTCAAGAATTCTCGAATGTTCGTGGATTTTCGAAAATAGTCCCGCAAGTCCAGAAAATCAAACTAGTTCAAACCCAAACTAATTTGAATAGTTTGAGTTCGTCCGAAGTTCTAGAACATTTACAAGCATATACATTCTTTCCTATTTTAACAATTCAGATTTAACTAAACATCTCTCTAAACATATTACATTACATAAGCATTTTGCAGTATTGCACAAATACAGCTACAGATACATTAAATATACAAATAACCTTCACATACTGTGTGAAGCTTCTGACCAAAAATTATAATCCTTTTAATTTACTGATTTTCTCCAGTGATTACAGCTCATTTCTTAACATAAAAACCTTCCGTCTGTTTTCCCAAAAAAAAAAATATATATATATTTATACATATAAAATTAAGCAAAATAAGAAAATAAGAAGGCAACAAACTGGAAAGCTCATGTGTAAGACAGTGTACGGCCCCAAGACAGATACTCTAAGTCCTATTACCCACCCTATTAGGGGTACAGACAAAGAACTGAAAGTCCCTAAGCCATATCTATATCTATGGGGGATACTAAATAAATTAGTGGGGGCCCCACTCTAAGAAGCTATTTAATATATATAATAATTATGTAAAATGCCACATGGTTACCTAGTTTTAAAAATGGATTATATAAATGTCATGGATGTTTGGCGTGTAGAAGTGCCCTGACTGTCCCTGACTTTCCACAACCCCATAGTGGACATTGGATAAAAATCAATCATAGGCTACAGTGTCTTAGCCAGTTTGTGATATACTTTATTACTTGCCCATGTGGCAAGTACTATATGGGTAAGACCACTACTACACTATGGTGATCGTCTTGCTAACCATAGACAGGCCATTCGGGCAGCCCTGAAATCTAAGCCTACCAGACCCGATTGCACATTGGAGGGTGGGGATAGGTACGGGGAACAATCGGTTGCAAGGCATTTTAGGAAGGAGGTGGATGGCCATAGACTTCGAACCTGAAAGAGAGGGCATTGATCGTAAAAGAGCCCTTTTACAAAGAGAGATAGGTTGGATCAAAAGACTGGATATATTGTCCCCTATGGGTCTCAATGAACAATTAGCCCTACCATGTTCCTTATAAATCTGTAGGTGTATATATTCCCCATGACTCCTATGTACTTTTTCTGGACAATTGTATTATTATATGGCTTCTTAGAGTGGGGCCCCCACTAATTTATTTAGTATCCCCATAGATATAGATATGGCTTAGGGACTTTCAGTTCTTCTTCTGTACCCCTAATAGGGTGGGTAATAGGACTGTCTTGGGGCCGTCCTCTGTCTTACACATGAGCCTTCCAGTTTGTTGCCTTCTTATTTTCTTATTTTGTTTAATTTTCTGTTCCAGCATGTGGAAATAGGAGATTATTTTAATGTTTGGCACTTATATATGGGCACTGGCACTGGCACACAAACCATGGCGCGCACTTTATACATGAGGTTTTTATATTCTTCACTCTTAACCTTTTTACTTACACAGTTTTGCTGGTAGTGGCTCTGGGATTCCAATGGTAGGTGACTTTTGGGCACTTTCTAATTGATCTAACAGATCTAATTGTCCGATCTGCGGGTGATGGGGGGTGGCTACCCCCTCCGTAGTGGATTGGTTGGTCCCTATAGCAGGGGGAGGGATACACCTTCCCGGTGGTAGGGAGTTTTAACGATGACACGGGTATCACGTGGGGGAGCAGGCTAGGTGGGCGTGTAGTAGGTGTGGTGTTCGCTTTTAAATGCTGCTATTCTGATTGGTCCTGTAACCCTGACAACGGCTTGTTGTAGTAGGGCCGAAATGGACCTGCATTTGTTTGCAATAAAAAGTTTGTCTTAAGTCCTTGGAGTGCTCTGGACTATTTCTATATACATTTTCCTGCAGCAGCACCCAGGCCTTTCGGATCAGATCGGAGTGTGAAGGATCCCAGCTGTGTATATATGTGTGTGTGTGTGTATATATATATATATATATATATATATATATATATATATATATCGTTATCAAATCAATGTAGTGTAAAGATATACTTTATTGACTGTGCTGAAATGTTATCATAACATATATTTTTAAAGTCACACAAGTGTACCCTGGCACACCCTTTGAGAAACCCTGCCATATACACTTGCATTTGTTATTAACAATATTATTACAAACAAATAAATGAAAGCAAACAACATATTTTCTTAACACAGTGACAGCTACACCTGGATGAACCAAAACTACAGTATATGTATTAATACCAATAATCCACAATATTTTTTTCCTTTTAGAAGCTTATCCAGCACATTTTTAAAGCTATTTAATGAACTTGCCATTACCACATCTGCTGGAAGACAGTTCCACAGTTTCACCGTTCTCACTGTAAAGAAACCTTTCCTAACCTAAAGATAAAACTCTTTTTATAATCTTATAAGGATGACCTGGAGTTCTCAGATTGGTGAACAATGCACCAGAGAGTTTATTGTATGGCCCATTAATATATTTATATTACGTAATCAAATCCCATAGGGGAACTATGGGCTCATTTAAAACCTTTTATTTTAAATGAAAGGCCAATTTCCTACCTTTCAAAGGAGCCATCAACCACCTCTCTGCATCCTCCATAGCCCAAAATATAAAGAAATTACTGACCAGAAAGATAATGGGTGGGAGGATGACATGTGACATTCCAAAAGCTGCTCCTCCACCTTGCCGCCTGCAGAGCATAGCCTCAGACTTCACAGTGTGTTAGGGAAACAGGAAGTCCTTCCCCCTGGAGGACCTGGAGTCCTCATATATAACATATTGGTGAACAATGCACCAGAGAGTTTATTGTATGGCCTATTAATATGTTTACATAACGTGATCATATCCCTGCACCTCTTCTCCAGTGTAAACAAATTTCTTTGCATATTCCAGCCCCTCCATTCCCCTTATTTTTTAGATGCTTTTCTCTGAACTCCTTTCATTTCCAAGATGTCCCTTTTGTATATAGTATTGCAAAATTGCACCTCATATTCCAAACAAAGCCTTACCAGTGCTTTGGAAGGAGGGAGAGTAATATTTTTCTCCCTTTAATCTAATTCCCTCTTTATACAAGACAATCAGGGAGATTCAATAAAAGTTCTTATCGTTTAAAATGGTGCTAATAATGCCCCAACCAATCAGATCTTATTTAACATTTGAAAGCTAACATCTGATTGGTTGGGGCAAAATTAGTACCATTTTTAACGATAAGAACTTTTATTGAATCTCCCTGAATGTCTTGACCACTCTTGCTGATTCTGACACTGCTTGCTACAGCTAAGTCTGTTATCTACTAGAACCACCAAATATTTTGCTAACAGAGATTCATCTATCACAGAGCCATTTATGGGGTAGATTGCACAAGGATTGTTTAACTCCAAATGCATCACCTTACATTTATCAACATTGAATCTCATCTGCCACTCAGCTGCCCATTTTGATAATCTGTCTAGGTCTGCTTACAGCAATTTCACATCATTTGAATTCTCCAACGCTCTGCATAGTTTTGTGTCATCAGCAAACACAGAGACCTTGCTCTCAATACCCCCTTCTAAGTCATTTATAAACATATTTTAAAAAAGTGGCCCCAGTACAGAACCCTGTGGCACTCCACTTAGAACTTTAGCCCACATAGATATAGCTCCATGTATGAGGTCCAACAACCAATTCTCTATTGATGTACAAATATTTCCTCTATAACCATCTTAACACCATTACTTCTCTGTTATTATTGTGGATTTATATATAATCACATTTATTTGACACATACAACCTATCAGTGTGTCTTTATAATTGTGGTGAAAACCGGAGTGCCCGGAGGAAACCCACGCAAGCACTAGGAGAAAATACAAACTCCTTGCAGATGTGTCCATGGGTGGATTCAAGCTCAGGACCTCAGTACTACAAGGCATCAGTGCTAACCACTGAGCCACCGTGCTGCTTTTATAATACTATTGATATACTAAAAATATTTTGAGTTGAAATTGCTTTGTTCAGCTATCTGTATTTCATTTCCATTAGCATTTAGTGCTTTCTTACACTCCTTATTACATCGTTTATAAGCAGACTTGTTCTGTTCCAACTGATTACAAAATTCTAAAAGCTATTTTCTTTCTTTCCATGTCCCTTTTTACCAGAGCATTAAGCCATGCAGGAGCAGACCTATTTATTTCATTGTTTCCTTAAAGTATAAATTTAGAAATATAATAGTTTTAAGGAATTGTTCACTCTCAAAGTGAACTATTCCTTTAATATATTGATTGAAGCCTGGAAGGTTAATGAGCTATGCTTCACCTCTTGTTCTTCAATCAATAGCGCAGGGTCCGGGAACAAAGATACGAAGAAACTTAACTTTTGCGTGATCCACTGCGGCCACGCTGAAATCTCCGTCTCCTGTACAGCTATAGTGCGCATGCCCCACAGTCTACGAGCAGGAGTGATTATTTTAAAAGCATATAATTAGGTTTCCTAAAGTTCCTATGTACACCATCAGAGCAGTGAATACAAAGTATACACACAGTAATATTGTGTGTGAAATTTATGAACTTGGTCCAGGGTATTGCCGTTATACAATACCAATTTAGAACACTTGAATTATTCCCATATTTTTGTCTGTATGTAACAAGGGCCTCTGAGATCTGATTGTTTTTCTGCAAATTTGCTCCTAGATATTATTTTGTTCATAAAACAACCTTCTTCTTACAAATGGGCTAAAGTAGATATAGTATTTGTCATTCACAAGATTAGGTAAGAAAGAAGTCTGTGGAAGATGACATAAAGAGTAAATACATGAACAGTATAAAGATAAAGTGCATGCACATGACCAATTTCAAGATAATACTTCCAGCCCACTGATTTAGGATGCGCATGCGCTTCATGTGCAATGTAGTGCGATTTCCCAATATTGCGCTATGGAAACGCACGCAATTGCTCAAAAATGTGATGACATACGCTCCCAAAAGTGGATTTCAGTGCAACGCACTAAAGCACTTATTGCCCTTATTGTTGAATATATATTAATAAAGGGCTAAATCTAAATTAAAGAGAAGCATGCTGATTTTCTAGCATGTTTGTTTGTAGTGTCCCAATAGTGTAGTGTCCCAGCCGAATTATTGTGACGATCCAACTACAATTCCTGGACCAGGTGATCAATCTTAGGGCTACGCTCACACTAACGCATTTTTAGCTCGTTTGCGCACGCAAAAATTCCTGTGATTTCCGATGCTCACGCGTTTGCAGCATTGTTTACACAAACAATTTTTACATATGTTTTTATAATATTAAACAAAAAGGCATGCGCAAACGAGTCACAATGCTCAACAACACACAGAAATCACACACAATCGTGTGCGATAACCTTCCCAATTGCGTACGCGATTTAGTAGGTTGTAGTGGAGCCTCAGCCTTACTCAAACATCAGCCCCTGCCTACCAGCCCTACAACAGTGTACAACTGAGCTTCAGTCATAAATATATTCATGTATAAGTTAAAGATATATAATGCTGATTAAAGAAAAACAGATTTCTATTTAACAGATTCGATACATACAAGTTCAAAAAATTCGATTTGTTTGGAATGCAGCTAATTGCAAGTTTCAGAAAGTTGGGTAAGTTAGTTTATGATGTTTTATCAAAGGGATATTTGAAGTTTTTCAGTAATATGTTGTAAATGCTAATATATACTTTATCATTTTAAAGGGTATTGGAAGACAGTATGTCATGTTCAGACATTCACAGGAAATTTTGCTCAGGTTTAAGTAGAGAAGAACGAGAGATCGAGTAAGTAAATGTTAAAGGGAAAGTCCACCCTCAAATGAAAAATTGTATATAGGTTAATCACCCCAAAACAGCAATTGTTAGAAAAAGAAGAGATGTATTACAAATCTGAAATGCTGCCTGATGTTCTGTTAGCCCTCTTTTTGCTTCCTAGTTCTTCTGGTAAGCAAATGTAAGTCATGGGTGAAACAGATGACATTACTTTCAATGACTGAATGCTATTTCCATAGCTACCTTCTCTGACCATGTGCGAGTTTGTAAAAGAGCATGGAGAGGAGGCAGAATCCTTTTGAGAAGCGAGGAAAGGGGGGGAGAACATTTTGCCTTTCCTACACCTGTGTTCATGTATTTTTTTTTTTTATTGTGTGGTAAACATGCCTTTTAAATAGAGATGGCTAAACTTTGGAAAGTTCGGTCCGTTTTCCGAACTTTCAAAGTATATAGAAAGTTTGAAAGTTCGAAAACGGACCCATTGAAGTCAATGGGAGTCAAATAGTTTGAAAAGTTCTAATGAAATACAATTATAATATCAATGGTAACTTAATGTAAATGGCTGTGGGACCTGGGAAATGGTCTGGGGAACATGTTCCAATATCCAGGACTTACGAAAACTCAAATTTACTCTCACGCACGCTACTTTCGTGCTCTCGCGTTCGAACATTCAACAATTTTCCCATAATCCTCACGGATTTGAGAATTCGATATTTACTCGTGTATAGGTACAATAGACATTTTACTCACGGATTCGATATTTACTTGCGTATAAATGTAATACACATTTTACTTGTGGATTTGAGAAATCGATATTTACTCGCGTATTGGTATAATAGACTTTCCAACTTTCAATAATTATCGAATATCGAAAATCCGGGTCGGGGATAGTTTGATAAGTCAGAGTCCGTTCGAACTCGAATACTCGAACACTCCTGCAAAGTACCTAGGGTGAGGACCTAAAATGCTAAGTCCTCACCTCCGGGTACTTTACAAAAGTCCTGCACTACTTACTTGTAATCTCTCTCGTCGCTCCAGTCCGATCCTCCCAACTGGCACTTTGAGTGACAGGTCACGAGGCAGCCAATGGGAAGACGCGCTCTGCAAGGAAGCGTGTCTTCCCATTGGCTGCCTCCCGGACTGTCACTGACAGTGCCAGCGGGGAGGATCTGACCGGAGTGATGAGGGAGATTACAAATAAGTAGTGCTGGACTTTTGTAAAGTACCAAGAAGTGAGGACTTAGCGTTTTAGGTCCTCACCCTAGGTACTTTGCAGGAATGGATTGGGGAAATGGTAAGTATAATTGTATGGGATTCATGTATGGGAATTCTGCTGTCCATTTAAAGGGCAACTAATTTCTACCCTCAGCTTATACTCGAGTCAATCAGGGTTTTTTTCAGGTAAAATAGGTACCTCGACTTATACTCGAGTATATACGGGTATTTGTTATAATGTGTGTCGGAAAACACCCTGGGGAATTTACAATAGTAATGTTATGAAATCTTCCAGTATGTAAAAGAGCCTATTTCCTGGCTAGAAAAGTATTCCCCCAATGTTTTGTTTTTAATTGAACAATCAATGCAAATCAACCAATGGTAACCAATAATGAAAACATTATTTATGTACAGACAAGAAATCTGTGGATTCAATTCATGTGAAGTTGAAATTGTTCCCATATGGAAACTTCTATTTAAGGAGGTAAAAAAGTTTCATATAATTCTATTACTGTATGTCAGAATGTATTAAAGGATAACTGTATTGCCTCAATGCATTTTTTTTTAATAATTGCTTTAGAAAGAGTAAAGGTATGCAGCCCTCCCCATACATTTTTTTCCTCCTGATTTTGAGCCTCTCTCTGCCTCCAATTAGCCATGCTGTGAGGGGGCATAACAATTCTGTCTGCCTCTAACTGTCACTCAAAGCTAGCATGGGAGAAAACACTCCTCCACCCACCATTGATCAGCTTGTTTATGTAGGCTGTATCCTAGCAACAGGACATTTCAAGTCTTTAAGTGATTTTTAGGGTGATGCTAACTTATGTAATAAGCAGTTGCATGGGTTTGAGGTGGGTTTTGTGGCTGCAATTTTTTTAATTTTTGTTGTCACACAGCCACCACAGGCAATGCGATTAACGGTGACGGTTTAAAGTAAGATGGCGTTAAATTCAAGCAAGAGTTTAGACAGAAACACAGTGCGCTAGTTTTATTGACTTGAAAAAGAGATAGCCCTGCAAAGTGGGAGAAACTCTTGGTGCATCACCCTGTATATCCTAATTCCCAAAATTCTTTTTATATTAATCAACATGAATAGAAATTCAGTTTTTGTTTTATTTGTATTAATGCTAACCTAATTATGCTTGTTTATTTTTAAAATCACACATTTTTTTGCACAGATTTTGAACCCATTTTATTTTTGTGAAGCTTATTCGATTATTGTCTGGATTTCTTTGGGATTCTTGAATTTTTCCTTAGTCTTAATAGGCCTGACTGTGTTGTCATTAATGGTTTTTGTCTACATGCTAAGAAAGGTAGGTTATGGAGATTTTTAGCATTTGGGCAATTTGGGCCTTTTCACTTCCATAATAATAACATAATTATTTGTTTATTTGTTTTTTTCCAATCATTAAGCAATCTATCAAATTAAACCGTATGGTTAGCGCCCATAACAACGTCATGGTTACCTTACTTAATAAAAACGGAGGTAAGAACTGTGTACATTTTTACATTTTATTTTCATATCGGTGACATTTAAGCAGTTGGTAATGAAGTGTATTGTATTTCTTAATTTGGCTTGAAAGTTTCTTCTCTTTTATTCTTCTGCTTTTTTAAAAAAAAAATAATCGCCCACAGCTTCGAGCTAGAGACATTAAATTTGTCACAGACGTGTGAGAAACATAAGAGAATGGTGCTATTTTTTAGATAAGCAATCAGTGGAATCCTTCCCATGTTAACCACACATTTCAGGAAAGTTTTTCACTATTCTGGGTCCAATCTTCGAATATGAACATTCCAAATTTTTAGGGTCATGTGATCAAATCAAATTCCAACAGTGACTTTCTGTATGAAATGCACCTGAGTTCAAGGCTGCACTAACTGCACTGTGTCTCTCTGCACTCTTCTGGGCACCCCATTATACGTGCCAACTCAGACACATGTTACACACAGACTAGAACACATATAACGCAGACACACTTTAGCTTACACATTTACAATTACACTAAAAAGTGGGAACCCAAACACTGGTAAAATCATTGGTACAGACTCTGATAACTGTGTGGCAACCAGACACTGGTATCTTACATAGGCCCTGTACATTACATAGGCCTTACTGTATTTTTTTAAAAAATATTTACAAGTCTGGTTCTGGGCAATAGGGCATTTTTTAATGTGCTTCTGAGCAATGGCGGGGAGGGGGGGTATTTTAAATTATGTACCAGTCTGTGCTTCTAGGCAAAATGAGCATTTTATACGCAGGGTTCTGTATTGGGGCCGCTTCTATTTAATCTATTTATTAATGATTTGGAAGTGGGTATTGTCAGCAAGGTTTCTGTGTTTGTTGACCACACAAAACTTTGTCGACCATTAAAAACTTCAGAGTGCAATCTTTGCAGGGGGATCTAGATAGATTGTCACATTGGGCGGCTAAGTGTAATGTTGAGAAATGTAAGGTGATGCATTTTGGACTTAAAGGGTATGTCCACCCTTTAAACTAACTTTTCCCATAATATAGATATTGGTTCCCCTGACCCAACCTCATTACTATTAGAGCAAGAAAGTCCCCCAATCTTTACTTACTTACCTCTCTCCTTTGCCGCACAATCCCGGCCCTCTGCTTGCATAGAACTGCAAGCAGGAGGCGGGACCGGCAGCCGCGTCCGTGATTGTGAGGCAGCCAATCACTGCTGGTAGTGTAGAAAGGCGAAGGAGAGAGGTAAGGTAAGTAAAGATTGGGGGACTTTCTTGCTCTAATAGTAATGCGGTTGGGGCTGGGGGACCAATATCTATATTATGGGAAAGGGGTTTAATGCTAGGGGGAGGGAGACCAAATTGGGAGGGAGAGGGGGGGGGGCTCTTCTGCACATGGCAAAATTCTCCCGGAGGGGAGACAGGAGGCAGAGTCCTATATGGAGTCCTATATGCAGTACTCCTGGTGGCCAGTTTTTGTGACTCTGGGGAGGGATTACAGGGCATCCATTTGGATCTGGGATGTAAGGTAAGGATTTTTATACACTACAGATTGTGGCCAGTAGTGGAGGGGGATTATAGTTCTGGGGGTGGACATGCCCTTTTAAAAATCCTTGTGCTGCTTATACTATAAATGGCTCTGTGTTAAGTGAATCCCTGTTGGAAATGGATCTTGGAGTTTTGGTGGATAACAAACTTAAAGGTAGCAAGCAGTGCCAGGCTGCAACAGCCAGAGCCAGCATGGTATTGTCTTGTATAAAGAGAGGTATGGATTCAAGGAAGGAAGAACGAATATGGAACGAAGATGGGCCCGAGAACGAAGATGGGAGCTAACTTACCTTTTACGTGATCCCCTGCAGCCAAGCTGGAATCTCCGACTGCTTCAATCTCCTGTACAGCCATAGCGCGCGTGCCCTGCAATACTGATTGAAGATCGGGAGGTAAGGCACTGCTCCTTAACCTCCCGATCTTCAATCAGTATATTAAAGGAATAGTTCAATTTGAGAGTGAACTATTCCTTTAATAATATTTACCAGTCCGTGCTTCTGTGTGCTTCTGGGCATTGGGGCATTATTTAATATTTATCAGTCAGTGTGTGCATCAGGGCAATAGGGTATTTTATAGTATTTACATGTCAGTGCTTCTGGGCACTGGGGTATTTTATATTTACAAGTCAGTGTGAGCTGCTAATTATCAACATATAGGGCTATGTATTGGCACATACACAAAACAGACACACACGGGTGGTTGCTGGGAGTTGCAGTCTAATGTTTAACCTTTTCTACCATAACCATTGGTTTGTAAAGGTAGGAAAAGTTGAATATCAGACCACAACTTCCAACAACACAAGTGTGTCTGAGGGTAATATCAATGGAATAGTTATGTGGCACATGCATAAAACACACGCACAGATGGACAGACAATTACCTATACAAAGCACAATCCACTTACTGGAACAGGGAAGGCAAAGGCAGCATTTAGTAATTCAAAAATACCTCGATTTCACTAATCTTGGCAGTTACTGCACCAGTGACCAGTTTCAAAATCTTACACTCGTTCTTTAATTTTTCCATCTATGGCTCTCTCAAGTATTTAAAGAAGAACTATAGTTCTTATAAAGTTTTTTTGAAAACAGTTAAAAAGAAAAGTTCCTGGGGCAGGGAAGTAGGATTGGTAATTTTTATCTCCCAATATCATTTTATGATCAGTGGCAGCATGAGGAAAACTGTTTCTGCCAGCCTTCCTGAATGCTTCAGCCCTATATTTAATACAGGAAGGCCCAGGGCCATAATCTCGCAGATTATGTTTGTCAGAAGCAAAAACAGTAGAGGGTCGCACTCCAAAAATAATTAGATTTATTATTGACCACACATCATATCATGTTTTGGGTGGGGAAACATGATTCCTCAGGTGATGCTCAAGAAGCAGTGTTCCAACAGTGAAATAACATAACCAATCTCTAAGACGGCCCCCAATGGGTTGTCCGTACCTTCTGATTGGTTAAGAGAATAAAGTGACAAAAGTGCATAATCAAGTGCATAATCAAATTATAAGGTGCATCTTCATGTGCAAAATAGTAGTACATATATATATATCACATAATACAAGTATAAAAATGCATACAAAAGTATCATAAAATCAAACAATTGTAATAATGAATCAATGTATCATCTTAATAAAGTGCATTCTTTTGAGTTCAAACCTCTTAAAAATAAAGTGCATATTTTTCAATTGTCTCTTTATAATTCAGTGTTTAGTATCTAGTCATACATTTTAAGAAAAAGAAGAATCATAAATGACAAGCCTGAAAAGTGTTCTCTAAATATTCCACAAGATGGTGCCACATTTAAAGGAAAACTGAAGGTAAAAAGCATAAAACGAAACTGTTACTAAAAAGGCAATAGGGAAGTTACATGTTACAATTAGATAAAATATGTTAATATCTCATAGAATAAATATATAACAAAGCAGTACAGATCATAATATCAAATATACATTAAAGGAAACATGACCAATTAAAATCTTTGTTTAACCCATTACGTGCTAAAGTTTCCAGTCTATCGATCCAGTATATCTCTCTTTGTAGTCATTTTCTATTATGATTACCTCCTCTTTTTTTGCACATGAAGATGCACCTTATACTTTGGTATGGTACTGTTTTTTCCCCCCGAAACGTTGTGATATGATGTGTGGTCACTAATAAATCTAATTATTTTTGGAGTGCGACCCTCTACTATTTTTGCTTCTGATATACTTGTTCTACAAAGGGTTGGATTTTTGAGGCGTAGGCAGTAATACTTGGATAGAGTGCAGAGGATCGTATATTTTCCAGATTATGTTTGTGCTGTAGCTCCTCAACAAAGAAATATTGGGAGGTAAGAATAATCAATCCTACCTTCCACTCCCAGGTACTTATAATTTCTAAAAAGTTAATTTTAACAGTATAGTTTTCCTTTAATGGGTGTGGTATAATTGCAGGCAGAGAAAGGGCGTGACCTATAAATGTTGCGAATACAAGTCCCCTAATCTTATGAGACCCTAGAGACTCCCCTGCTCTACACATTCATGGAAAAAATCAAACAGATATAATGATTTATATAGAGTGACAAATATTTTTTGTTTTCCAGTGATGGAAGAAATTCCATCAAGATACCTGGTTCCAGGTGATGTTATTATTCTGACTAGAGCTGATGCTTATTTACCTTGTGATGCCATCCTGATATCTGGAGGATGTGTTACTGATGAAGGAATGTTGACAGGTAATACAAATTATGTCACTATTGTATATCAGCAACCTTTATTGTGTGTTCTTAGACATTAACATGAATTATTCCAGAGGGTATAAATAATAGGGAAATTATACGTCTTGTGGTCATAAATAGTTACTTTTTTTGGCAAAAACTCAACAAATTGTTTGAGTAGTAAGTGTATTTACTGGTTAAAACAACCACAACATCAATATAATGTTAACGTTGTTTTTGACTTACGGCCATAGAAATGGTAGGATCTACTTTGGAAAGGAATGTTAGTTTGTGTTACTACAAAGAATAAACAGTGTGCATACTTCACTTCAATATGTTTTATTTCTTAAAATGTGCTTATGAAGAAAAAGCTACTACAAATACAAGTAAATGCCGTCTCCACTTAATAAAATCTCTCTGGTCTCTTACAGAAAATTCAGACTTTGTAGTAAGATGTGCACATTAAATATAAATGTCACATATCTGACAGGTACCATAAATCTTTGGTTCCTCCGATTTATAGTTTTATTCAGTCCCTTGGTAACATTTTATCTAGTATGGGGAACTGGCAACACTCTAATCACACTGTAAATACCTAGTTGCTGGTTAGTATTTGAAAACCCAGGGATACTAGGAAAAAGGCATCAAATCAAGGTGGCTGTAAGTAGAATGTGTTTTTAGATTTTGCCTTTAGGTCTCCTTTAAATCATTCTAGGTGGAGACTAGTAGACTAGTAGTAGCTGAGTCACAATTAAATCCTAAATTACTGTGCTGTTTACCTCCACTGGGTAATATTTTAACCAAATGTAACAGGTTTCATGTGTTTCAGCATAGCATTTCTTTGGTGCAGTCCAAGTGAAATTCTGCACTTACAAGACTTGTTAAAGATCAAATTGATTGCATATGAGCATAGAGTACAAAGTGCATCAGGACCTGTCAAAAGAACAGCGGAGGAGCGCGAGACCGGGTAAGTTCCTTTCTTTCTCCTGACTCCTGCAGGTTTTACTGAAGAATGGGAGGTAAAGACATAGCTCCTTTACCTCCTGTTCTTCAATAAAACTGAAATCTTTGAAATTCACTGCCTTGGGGGGATACCCTGGCAGTGCGCCAATTGCCTATCTATGACAAGCTCCAGACCTGGGACATATGGGCATCGTACTTCCTCCAACTTCCTCAGCACCAACAATCTAAAAAAAAAATGTTTCAATGGCGGCAGGGGTGCTGCCCTGATTTATTTTTCTCAGGTTGCCTTATTAGACATACGCCCCTGTTTCTACCTCCCTGGGTTGCCGTTAGTAAAAGCAATGACGTCAAACATTTATGCAGTGGCTGAAGACTCACCACTAGATGCCCTGCATGCAGAGCTTGATTATCTCTAATATTATTAGATACTCACATATACATGCAGCAACAAACCACAAGCTAACTTCCACCGAACTTTGACTGATCATAGCTCTTAGTTACCCAGAATGGTAGGAAAAGGATTTCCTAACACTTTTAAAAATGGACTATGTATGGCAAGTCCAACACCAAAATTATAATTAATATTGAAAGTTTTTACCCACCAAAACCCAGATATAGTTCTATTTAAAATGATCCCAGGCACTACTAAACATTCTTACCAGCTCCCAATTCCTTGACTCACATTCAGTCTCCTCTGCAGCAGAGGACGTTAGTCAACAAAAAACAATACTTTGGTGACAAAATTATATATTTAGTCGACCAAAAGAAATTCTGTGGGAACCAAACATACATTTATCAACAAAAAACATACACTTTGGTGACAAAAGTATATTTAGTCAGCCAAAAGAAATTCTGTGGTAGGGAAACATACATTTTGTCAATGAAACCAAAACTTTGGTAACAGAACTTTATTAAGTCAACCAAACTAAATTCCGTGGTAACAAAACATATATTTAGCCAATAAAAAGAAATTTGGTGGTTACAAAACACATTTAGTCAACAAAAATTAATGTTTTGGTGACAAAACTGTATTTGGTTTACCAAAATATACATTTAGTCAGCAGAAAAACAACTGTAACACCAAAATATATATTTTAATGACCAAAATCTATTTCGGTGAACAAAATGTACAGTGGATTGAAACAGAATTTTTTGTATATATAAGAGTAACATTATGAAAATTTTGTAGCCTAAGTGTTTGGTTTCAGTACACAAAATGCAAGGAAAAACAAGAATACTTTTTGTCTTAAAAGTACAATTTTGTGCAATGTTAATGGTAAATGGCAAGCATTCCCTTTTTAATGTTTGTTAAAAAATAAATAAACTGCTAAATTGTTTACTTTCCCTTTAATCACTTCAAAAAATTTGAACAGGTAATGACTCTTTTTCCCATAATATCTGCAGTAAGAAAATATGGTTAAATTGCATTTTCAGTTAATTTTGGCAAAAAAATTAAATCTGGTAAATGGAACATGTTTCCTTTAATCTCTGCTGTAAGGAAAGACTAATAAAACGCAAACTCTGTGTTTTTTTTCTTTTGATTTCCTTACTTAACAGACATCCCACCCTGCCAAATGACAGACGGGAAGGGGGAGTGGCTCAAGCAACTTCATCCAGGGGTGGGGCAGAGGCGGAGTTTGGGTGTGGGCATTCCGGGGGCGAAGAATACAGGTGCTTGCGGTCGTGGGAGTTTGGGCTTGTATTGTGACTGCTGGGAGGGGTGGGATACCTGACTTTAGAGTTGTTTTGATCTAAATTTTCTCTTGAAGAAACTAACTAAATAAGAACTACAGCCTCATCTATGTATCTAAAGAAAGACTGCATTTCACAATATAAATAATTAGAGCGATGCTAAATGGTCTATTTACAGGCAATATTATTATTCTTATTGTGGATTTATATAGCGCCATCATCCTCCCTAGTGCTTTTCAATTACATGTATCCATTCACATCAGGCCCTTCCCCCGAAGAGCTTACAATCTAAGTACATTTATTTGACACATACAACCTATCAGTGTGTCTTTATGATTGTGGGGGAAACCAAAGTGCCCAGAGGAAACCCACGCAAACATGGAGAGAACATACAAACTCCTTACAGATGTGTCCAAGGGTGGAAGTGAACTCAGGACCTCAGCACTGCAAGGCATCAGTGGTAACCACTGAGCCACCGTGCTGCCCAAAATTAGCATAAAACGCATGCTACTGGATGTATTATTCTGCATTCACTGCGCTATTTCCAGAAAACCCTGAAAATAATGCAGCATAGCCTATGCAGTATAGGCAGCGTTGAGTTTTGCGCTACCTTGTAAATCACGGTAAGGGATTTACTCACTGCGTGATTTTAACGCCAGCTATATGCTGGCTTTAATATCCATCGCAAATGCGATATTGAATCACGAGCGTCTGATGCGCAGGTGATTTATACATAACCCACGCATCCAACACTTATATGGAGATAAAGTCATGCTAACCGGTAGCAGTGGCGTAGCTACAGACCTGTGGGCCCTGATGCAAAATTTGGGAATGGGCCCCCCAACACCGCCGCAAACACAAATCTGTTCATGGGGGATTTTAACTACCCTGACATAGATTGGAGTAAGGGAACTGCCAGCACCTCTAAAGGTATAAAGTTCTTAAATTTTCTATATGAGCATTTTCTTTCACAGACGGTAGAAGTTCCTACTAGACAGAATGCGTTGTTGGATCTGGTGATATCTAATAACCCTGAGCTCATTTTGGAGATAAAGGTAATGGGAAGCTTAGGGAATAGTGACCATGATATAGTGTCATTTAATATAGGTTGCAAAAAACTAAAGTGCACTGGGTTAACAAAAACTTTTAACTTTAGGAAAGCTAATTTTATGCTTTTAAAGGAATCACTCCTGCTCATAGACTGGGGGGAACTGTTTCTAGGTAAAGAAACTGAGCAGATGTGGACCACTTTTAAAGGGATATTAAACTATTACATTTCCAAATCGGTACCTTTAGGTAACAAGTGTAAAAAAAATGAGGTCCAGTCCTGCATGGCTTAATGCTCAGGTAAAAAGGGAAATGGAAAAAAAGAAAAGGGCTTTTAAAATTTTGAAAACAGAAGGCACAGAACAGGCTTACAGGGAGTACAAAAGCTGTAATAAAGAGTGCAAGAAAGCGATTAAACTAGCTAAAATAGAAAATGAAATACAGATTGCCGAACAAAGCAAGTCCAACCCCAAAATGTTTTTTAAGTATATAAATGGTAAAAAGATGAGGACTGAGCATGTGGAACCATTAAATAATGGAGCTGAGGTGGTTGTAGAGGATGCCGAAAAGGCTAATCTGCTAAACCATTTTTTTACATCGGTTTTTACTGGTGAGAATCCTTGTCCTTACGGTAGGGATTGTAGCAATATGCAGGGAAGAAATGAAGAGTTTTCACATTGGATAACGGAGGAAATGGTACGGAAACAATTAGACAAAGTTAATATCAATAAAGCGCCAGGACCAGATGGATTGCATCCTAGGATTTTAAAAGAGCTTAGTTCAGTTCTAGCTAGACCACTGTTTCTCATATTTTCAGATTCACTTTTGTCTGGGGATGTGCCGCTGGATTGGAAAAAAGCCAATGTAATACCAATATTCAAAAAAGGTAGTCGTTCACAGCCTGGTAACTATAGACCTGTAAGCCTAACATCAGTGGTAGGGAAGGTGATGGAAACTTTGTTAAGGGATCATATCCTTGACTTTGTCTCCAGAGATCATCTTATTAGTAGTAGTCAGCATGGATTTATGAGAAATAGATCATGCCAGACAAATTTAATTGTTTTTTATGAAGAAGTGAGTAAGAAGTTGGACTCAGGCACAGCAGTGGATGTGGTATATTTGGATTTTGCAAAAGCTTTTGATACTGTGCCACATAGGCGACTAATGTATAAACTGAGGACTGTTGGCCTTGAAGAAAACATTTGTTCATGGATAGAGAACTGGTTATTGGACCGCAAACAGAGAGTGGTGGTTAATGGAGCTACATCTATGTGGGCTAAAGTTCTAAGCGGAGTTCCTCAGGGTTCTGTACTGGGGCCGCTTCTGTTTAATCTGTTTATAAATGACTTAGAAGGGGGCATTGAGAGCAAGGTCTCTGTGTTTGCTGATGACACTAAATTATGCAGAGCTTTGGAAACTTCCAATGATGTGCAAGTGCTGCAAGCAGACCTAGATAGATTATCAAAATGGGCAGCAGAATGGCAGATGAGATTCAATGTTGATAAATGTAAGGTGATGCATTTGGGATTTAATAATCCCTGTGCCACCTACACCATAAATAACTCTGTGTTAAGTGCATCTGAAATGGAAAAAGATTTGGGGGTTCTGGTAGATAACAGACTTAGCTGTAGCAAACAATGCCAGGTAGCAACAGCTAGAGCTAGCAAGATATTGTCTTGTTTAAAAAGGGGAATAGATTCAAGAGAGAAAAATATTATTCTCCCTCTTTACAAGGCACTGGTAAGGCCTCATTTGGAATATGCGGTGCAGTTTTGGAATCCCATATACAAAAGGGACATCTTGGAAATTGAGGCAGTTCAGAGAAGGGCAACTAAATTAATAAGGGGAATGGAGGGGCTTGAATATGCAGGCAGATTAGACAAGTTAGGGCTGTTTACATTGGAGAAGCGACGTTTGCGTGGGGACATGATAACCATATACAAATATATTAATGGCCCATACAATGAACTCTCTGGTGCGTTGTTTACTAACAGGTCATATCAGAGGACACGTGGACATCCTGTAAGGTTGGAAGAAAAGAAGTTTCATCTTCAGGTTAGGAAGGGTTTCTTTACAGTGAGAACGGTGAAACTGTGGAACTGTCTTCCAGCAGATGTGGTAATGGCAAGTTCATTGAATAACTTTAAAAAAGGCCTGGATAAGTTTCTAAAACTAAAGAATATTGAGAATTACTGGTATTAATGCATATAGATCTGGTTGATCCAGGGATACTTTCCGATTGCCGTCAGAAGGGAATTTTTCCCCCCTTTTTAGCTGGTTTTTTTTGCCTTCCTCTGGATCAACTGTTAGGTAGGGTTAAAAAAAAAAAAAAAAAGTGAATAGGTTGGACTTGATGGACGTATGTCTTTATTCAACCTTAATTACTATGTTACTATGTTACTAAATCGGAGCTGCAAACCAAATAATCATTGGTAAAATGCTTTGTATATAACCACTGATAAAATAGTTGGCACAAAGACTGGTTAAATGCTTGGCATGCATGCAGACACTGATAAACTGGTTGGGAAACTGGCACTGCACACAGCCAGGCACTGGTTAAATGCTTGGCACACAGATATTGGTAAAAATGCTTTGTACACAGACCACTGGTAAAACAGACCGGTAGTTTTGGAACCTTAGCACAAAATGGGGCTCCTTCTTGGCCAAGGGTCCTGGTGCGGTCACATCCCCCGCACCCCTGGTAGCTATACCCCTGACCGGTAGCGAACCAGTTAGAGTGACTTTAACTCCATATATTTACCCAGTGACTCTGGGTAAATCGGCCCTAAAGTTTGTAATTTACAAGCCTTTTTTCTGCAGAGATTAAAGGGCAATTATCATGTACTACTCTTTTTGTTGTAGAAATGAATAGAAAAATGGCAAAGCATTTTATTATTAGACATAAGAGATTAAAATGGGGATGCATTGTAATTACCATTTTTAAATGAGAAGTGTATCATATACCAGATATTTTTTATTAGAGTTTAAAGGGAAATATATTATGGGAAAGAGAGTCATTACGTGTACACATTTTTTAAGCAGGATTTAAAGGGAAAGTAAACAATTTTCAGTTTCTATTTTTTTTAATAAAGATTAAAGCTTACTGTTTGCCATTTTACCACCAGATTTCTTTTGGTTGACTAAATAAAGTTCTCACCAAAATGTTATTTTTTGTTGACTTAATTGTGTTTTGTTACCATAGAACTTCTTTTGGTCGACTAAATATCGTTCTGTCACCAAAGTGTTGGTTTCTGTTCAGTAAATGTGTTCTGCTACCACTGAATTTCTTTTGGTCAACAACATAAATTGTCCCCAAAGTGTGTTTTTTGTTACAAAATGATCTGGGAACAAACTGCACCCCATACAGAGGACTGAGAGGAGGGTCAACTGTTAACAGCAGTCAGTCATTGGCTGTGACATCATTGTTAAAGCTCTCACAGACAGCCACTACCAGGAAGTGAAGGTAGATGCGGCGGGGGATCGGGTGCAGGTAAAGGAGCACCTGGAATCCTTTAAAATAGAACAGTCTTTGGGTTTTGAGGGGTAATAATTTTAAAAATAAATTTTAATTTTGGGTATTGGAGATGCCCTTTACAATCTTAATTGATTTTAAAGTACATTTTTGGTCTACAGATGTCCTTTAAAAACATTTATATACTAAAACATGTACTGACAGACAGATGCAGAGAGATCTACAAACTGATGACACAGAAAGTCACAGAAAGAAACAAACACAGTGAGAGACAGACATGCAGAGAGCCTTCCCAGAAGCCTGAAAGGGCAGGGTGGGATGTCTGCCCATACCTTGGCTAGTATCTGATGATTCACAAAATATCGCTCCACTGACTTCAGTCACCCCACATAACCTAGGTAGGGTCAATTCCTCTCACCTTCATACCTTTTACTATCCGTTTTCCCTTTCCCCTTTTACAAATACCACCACCCCTTCCCCCCAGTGACGACAGACACATGGATTTTGGATAATTGGTCACAGCTTTATTATATATATAACATACATCTTTAAACTTTGATTAATCCAAAAAACATTAAATACAACAAAAAACATAAATGACATAAGTTAATTAACAATTGTTAGAACAAGCAATTCAGTTATCCGAATCCCTGCCAGTCCGCCAGTTAACTTGATGCCTGCCAGCCGGATAACCTGGCTCGTCAGGCAAATAACCATACAATCTGCCATGTGAGTTCCCCTTACAGTATCTAATTAACTGGATACCACAATGACCACTGGCCACCCACCTTAAGAGTTAGACCAGTACTCAACCCAATATTTTACAATGCCTGTAGCTATTCTGGCAGACTGGCAAGGATCCCACCCGAGCTGTGACAAATTTGGCCAGGGTTGGATCCCTGACAGAGGTATTCCCTTTCAAGAAAGCATACTACCCTTATAAATATTCTTAACTATGCTGCTTGGAACAATCAGTGACCAATTCCAGTTGCCGTGCTAATCTTATATGTATACTGTGGAAAAAGTGTGGGAGGGTGGGATGTTCCTCTCCTGGGGACAGTCAGCGGGAAAATGGTACCCACTCCTTTTCTCTCCCCCTTACTTATTACTTTTTGGGCCAATCCTTGCAGTTGCTATTTCCAAACTGGCCAATCCCTGTACGCCCTGCCCCACCTGGTCATGTCTCCCCACCCCTAGCTCCATTTGGTCCGGGGAACCCCTGGAACAGCAAATAATTTCAAACTTTGTTGACACAATTGGCTGCCATTGCTGAACAGGAGGGTCAATTTCCAGATGGGTGGTAACCCTACTAAGGGGGCAGGCTTTTGGGGTGCACAGGCTCCTGAGGTATAAATCTGTCCCTGTATATACCGTATATTAGTAGTTTTTTACAAATGATTTGCAATTTTTGAATCCTCACAGTGTGATGCATTTTAGGAGAAAGTGTTCCTGTCACAAAAACTCCTTTACCATTTGTTGACAACGATGTCCCATGGAAAATACACACTGGCGAAAACTATATAGGACATGTGCTTTATTGTGGAACAAAAGTTATTAGAATAAAACCAGCAACTGATGGGCTAGTGAAGGCCGTTGTACTACAAACAGGTGATTTCAGTTAAATATTTAGTATTATTAATTCATTCTATAGCTTTGAAGGTTTTTAAATAGATATTTTTTTCAATGAGGATTGTTATTTTCTGTAAGGGAATATGCAAAATCATGTCCCCAGCATTTTTATTAAATGACGAATAAAAAGAGAAATATTTTTTACATTATTAATACTAAGCAACGTATAACATTTTGAATTGAAAAATTACAAAAGTTCATCAGTTTCAATGATTTCATGAAACTGTCCCATAGCCCATATGGACCAGAGACCACAAAATTACCTTTTTATACAACATTTAAGATAGATATTCCTCCCGATATCCACTGTCCTCACAATAACAACATCACACCTTTAATTCATACTACACAAGCTTCTTACTAGTAGAGATGGACAAGAAAATCTTACTAGAAATTTCGAACTTTCATAGTTCAAACTCTGACTTTTAGAACTTCCCAAACTACAAACTATTTCAGGTTTTCCCAACTCGTGGATGTATTTTTCAGAATTATCAAAAGTTCGATAATTTGCGTACCATTCACTAATCCTTGATTTTATCATAACCCTCAAACATATCGTTTCAGCGATAACCCTTGAATGTATCGTTCGATTTCGGTAACCCTCAAAAATCTAATATATCTTTCAATATCTGTAACCCTGAAATGTATTGTATGATTTTCAGTAGCCCTTATAGTATAGTTCGGAAACCCTCGAATTGGCGTTAACCCTCGAATGTGGCATGCGAAAACCCAACAATTGCCCAATTGTGGGGGAAGTTAGTGTTTTGAATTTTGGTGATATGGACATGTTTCCCAGACCATTTCCCAAGTGTCAGAGCCATTTACAAGAAGTTACCATTGCTATTCTCACTGTATTTAACTAGAACTTTTTAAACTATTTTTCTAAAGTTCTTTAGTTTCCAAACTAAAGAACTTTAGAATTTTTACTAATGTTCTATAGTTCGGAAACAAAACAAACTTTAGGAAGTTCGACCATCTCCAGTTACGAGCATAAGGAATATTTCTTTTTAGTGACATTGTGGAAAAGGTGTGTGAGTGTGTGTGTGTGGGGGGGGGGATTAGAGAAGTCCTTTAAACAGGACCCCCGGATGCTTCCCTACTAAATACAAAGATACAGTCAGGGAGATTCAATAAAAGTTCTTATTGTTGAAAATGGTGCTAATTTTGCCCCAACCAATCAAACCTTATTTAATGTCCCTATAGCAAACACAGGATTACATGTTGGTTTCCATTGCTATAAAAATAAATTTGAAACTATAGTAGACACTACTTACTATAATTCAAATTTGTAATGGCCAAACATTTATATCCCCTGGACTAATAAAGCACAACACTTACTGTCAGAAACTTACAAATTTATCTAGTAACTTTATGGGTGAAAGGGAACTTACACGATTTTTCAATATTTGGGAACAATGTTATCTTCTTCTTTTTTAGGTTTCAACACTACAAAGGGGGATCTTGTGAGATCAATTCTGTATCCAAAACCAGTAAAGTTTAAACTCTACAAAGATGTATTTTATGCTATACTCATATGTACAGGACTTGCCATAACTGGAATAGCATATATCGTAGTTTTAAATGCTATAAATGGAGTAAGTATTTTATCTACTGTTTTCTGATTTTTGCTCAGTGCGTTTCATACTAACTAGTATTGCACATAGCAATGGTTTACTAGTTGGCTTATCATACCCAATCACAAACATTACATTAAAATTATTTCAATCTTTAATTAAAACACCACAATGTAAAAAGTATTAGTAGGGCTTTGATGAAGGGATTGGCAGCAGATGGACCACTTTAAAAATCATTTAAAATGCAGCCAATGCAACCAATGGAATAAAGGTTTAGAACACATTTTGGTGATTTTGTTTCATTGGATTGGAATAGGGGATGTACTGGGGAACGATAGCTACTCTTGGTGCATCGTCCCCCTAATGAGTATACATTCCAGGAAAAGGCATTTAAAAAAATATCTGATGAAACTGAAGCTGACAACAGCGACCTTAACGTGAAAAGTGTTATTGTGCATATTGTGATTTAAAGGACAATTATACTCACTTTCCCTCTGCTCCTCTTCCTTCAGTCAGTACCTTCTACCCAGGGTGAGGACCTGAACTGCTAGGTCCTCACCCCTGGGTTCACGTAACTTATGGCAAATACTTACTTATGCACTACTCCGTTAAAGGATATCAAGGGTATCTCCACTGAGGAAAAAGCATTTTTTTTTTGGTTTATTTTAAAGTATACCATGCCCCAACCCTCCCCAGAATTCCCCATCGTTTGTTTGCAGCAGCATGGGAAAGTTTTGGTAGCTCCTGGGGGTGTGTCTTCCCCTGTACTTGGAGTGCTGTCACTCAAAGTGCATCATCATGGTAGCAGACACACCCACTTGGCTGCAATAAAGAAATCCTTTCCTCCCTGACTCTCTAAGTTCATTTTTACAGCTGATCATGCAGAGAGAGACAGGGGAGGAAAAGTTAAAACCCTCTTCCCACAATAGTGTAACAAAGGCAGGGGAACTTGTGTTTTAATAAAGATTTGTTTGTGTCTAACTAACTCTGAGAGGGGTGGTTGGAAAAGTGATCTAAGATTAATTTTATAGGGGATGCTGGGAATATACGGCAATCTGGTATGGGAGGGGGTGGGAGAGATACACAAGCAGATATGAGAGTGTGTGTGAGTGTGTGATCGACCAACCAGTAGGATCACACAGACATAAGTCCCGACGGATCCTCACACGTTCTGCATATGCACTAAAGGATCTACCGCACCGGGGGTACTAGTATCCCCCCTGTAAAGTATACTATATTGAGCACAAAGCAGTAAAAATTTGAATTTATTAGGCCATAAAACCAAACTTCACAAACAATGAAAAATGACTCCCATATACCCACCTTCCTCAACAAACGGGGCGTCCACCGTATAAAAATATATTCCCCTCAAAGCACCAACTTGTCACACAAATAGGAAATAAACAGAGATTAGTAGCAGATACAATATAGTGTCCAATGTTGACAAAGTGTCCAAATGAAGGTAAATTGTAACTCTTAAGTCCCATCCACTTATTACGACTGTATCCAGGTGCTACACATCGAGCAGGCACGTATCAAAGCTGATCTCTGTTACAATACAATTGTCCCGTTCTCTCTTGTTGCCATTTCCCACTGTGATGCCTGCTAGCCAAGTATGACATATATAACAGTATCCATATGCTGCTAACAGATACAAATATAAAAAAGCTGATACAATTACCACTTTATATGTGGAAACCCCCGGGTTTATGCCATCCTCCAGCGGGACTATGTCTCCCGAACCAACTTCCGAGGCACGCTGAACACCGTCTCTGCTCACTACTTGGTCATTCCGCTCCCAATCTCTATCTCGGTACTGTCTTCACCCGCCAGAGTAGGTGGTCCCGCGCAGGGGTTTCCGGAGTACTTCAGTGTTAGACCGCAGACACAGCAGGCTGGGAATATACAAGCTAGATAAATCCAAATTCCTATAGATACAATGCTGGGCTGAGGGGATCACCGACGCGCGTTTCACCCAACTGATTGATTACACATGTGGGCTTCCTCATCTCCTCTACTTATATAGACTACATTTAAAGTGATAGTTACCAATAGAGTTCTAAGTGTGGTGGAGAGGTTAAGTGAACCTAAATTGAAGTTATACCTCACTCCATCTGTTATGTTATTCCCTCACCACTTAGTAGGGAGGATATCTATGGGAAGCACTGCTATTAGTGATATATGTGTATTTTGACAGAATCTTATGGCTGTACACTTAGTCCTATACCTCACTCAACACCAAATAGAACCTCATTACTATTGCAAAAAAGGTTATAAATACCTGCAATTATGTTTAAACGTTAAACACACTGTGGCTAGGGCTCTTTGTCAAGACTCCTCAAGGCTTATAGGAAACTTGCTTATGAGAGCTCTTCATTGAGCCCTCTGGGCATAAGGGTTTTTAGGCACTAAAGGAACACGCGCGTCAGATATTTCCCAGGCAGGCAGTCATACATATCTATCCTTACAACCCAGGTGACTTTTAACAGTGGAGATACCCTTTAAGCCCCGCCCCCTCCTCCCCGGTGGCGACGAGGTCAATAGGAAGACATTGCAATAAGCGTGCCTTCCTATTGGCCTCATCGCGCAAGGAGAGGAGGGGGTAAGTATTTGCCTTTAGTTAAGCGAACCCAGGGGTGAGGACCTAGCAGTTCAGGTCCCCACTCTGGGTAGAAGGTACTGACTGAAGGAAGAGGAGCAGAGGGAAAGTAAGTATAATTGTCCTTAAAATCACAATATGCACTATAACACTTTTCACATTTATGTCGCTGTTATCATCTTCAGTTTTATCAGATATTTTTTAAAATGCCTTTGTCCCACTAGTGCGTGTTGGAGTGCTCATGTCCACTATTGGTTCACATGCGTGCACAACATTTCGTGAGGATCGCATGCATGCCATAACATAGAGATGACACTGAACGCAGATCACATAGAGTATCACACATAGCAGCAAACATCCTGTATGCGCTGCTGTCAGATCACCATAGCCCGGAGCAAAAGGGGGGCCCATGTCCCCTGCAGGCATGTCTACCCTAAGAAAACATGAAGCTCACGTAGTTCAGCCCCACAAACCCCGTTTTTGTTTTAATTCAACCAAAGATGCTCACTGGCTCAGATATTCTACTTACAAAACTGAGTCTCCTCTCTTCATCATGGTAATGGCCATCAGTCACGGCCTTGTTACAGCCAATGGCTAGTGCCGTTACAGAATGAGCCTCCTCGCAAAAGCTTTAGAGGAGGTGAGCTGGTGTGGCCGTGCCAGGGAGGGATCGGGGTTTTGTAAGTAGAATATCTGAGCCTGAGAGCATCTTTGAAACAAAAATTGGTTTGTAAGGTAAATTTTTTCTTAGAGGTATGGACCGGCCCTTTATAAAAACCTTGCTGCAGTTTGGCTGGGTTGGGTTGAACTGCACCAAACTGTTTTTTTGTGTGGTTTGGAAGGCCCCATCTAAAATCTTGCTATGGGCCCTGTGATTTCTGTGATAGTGGGACCTAGCCCATAGTGTATTTCTTGCAACTACATGCTCGTTGGTAATTTCTTTGTACATCCTCATACTAAACATATAATTGATTAATTGCATGGTAACATGCCTATGTGGACTTTCATGGCAAAACAGACTTGAGCTTAAGGGTTAAGAATTGATCAACACAGGTCAGCCATCGTCAATATGGCTTATTGTGATGGTAAAAGCAATATACCAAAGATAAATAATAGTCTCTCCCTTTCTAATTCAGTAGTAAATTAAAAACACAGGGTGATAGTCTGGATCCCAACCAGACCATCAACAACTGCTCCAATAGGAGCGTCTAAAAAAGATAACCAAAAAACCCTTTAAAAGAGAAAGAACAAACCCAGAACAGAGTTAAAAAGTAAAAAAGGGGGAATGCAGTTTTATTCATAGACCTTTAAGTACAATATAATCCCAACTATATAGACCTTCTAATACATTATTCTAAAATTGGCTGGCCAGCCACAATCAACACAATAAATCAGTACTTGATACAATCTTGAATTATTATTATAAAACAAGATTTTCCAATTTTAGGAAACTTATGCCCAAGTCCAGAGTTGGTGACTTATTGAAATTGTAACAATGTCTCTCAGATAATTAGTAACAGTTAAAGATCGATACTTATCATTCCTGTGTTTCAAAACTCTTTGTTGTCACACATCTTTCAATAAAGTAGATACTGGGACGTGACTCCGATGGATCTCTTTTTTGCCTTTTTATACAATAGAGTTCCCTGACACCTTTTACAGATCCTTCTGCGAGGTCCCTGGTTTTGGGGATTCCCAATTTCTCCACTCCAATATCGTGATGTTATTAGAATCCACTCACTCTGCGGCTATAGTACTTGATCTCCGTTCCTTTTTACAGACCTTCTGGTGGGTCCCTGGTTCGTAGTGAAGACGTTAATAATCCTCCGATCCCTTTTACAGACCTTCACACTGGGTCCCCGGTTCGGAGTATCACAAAACCGCTTAGCAGAGTGGTTCTTGGAGTTAGAAGCAAATTCCTTTTATGGACCCGTTACCAAGTCTCCAGTTCGAAAAGTTTTAATTCACTTTTTAAGATGTACACAGTCACCTTTTGGTCCATGTCCCATATGTGGTTGCTTAATTGAACGATAGGTATAGTAGTGCAGGCATACATTTCTTAGCAAGATTTTCAGCTGGGGTGTTCAGACCCACTTAACTTAGCGGTTCCAGGAACACGCTCACCTGCGTCCTTCACCAATGACGTCAGCCACCCAGAATATGCAGCTAGCCATTTCCTTAGTGAACAGTCCATGCCTGCACTTCTATAGAATTCTTCAGGATCAAAGTCACTGGGCACTTGTACATAAACAATCGCAACACGTTTCACCATATAGGCTTCATCAGGCGAATATTATTATCAACCATTTTGTTTTTTTACCACAGTTTATATAGCTGGCAACCTCCCCTTTCATTACATCTAACCCTCCCCCTTAAAGGTACATCACACCAATCCATATTAACCCTACCTGACTTTTCCCATATTGCTATTATCTATAAGGCTATTACTAATGGGGACCACAATACTATAGTTAGCTATTGGTGACAATATGGCTTATATCTATTAGCTATTGATGACCCTCTATAATTATTCCTATAAGTCTACCTTGATAAACCTTAATAACTCCCCCTAAAAAATCTATTTAACAGCAGGAAAAATAATTTATTCCTATACATTATTCTTTTGATAAAAATGCTGCAATCTCAATAGCTTCATTCAACCCTTTAGGTTAAAGTGAGTCAAACTCATATATATACCTCTGTTCCATTCTAATCAATGCATTACTCAAGTCCCCCCCCCTCTCCCATTGAATTTGACACCATCTAGAACCTTATAGTGACTACCTTCAAAGCTCCCTTTGTGACGATTTAAATAGTGCTCATATATATATGAATTTGATAAACCTTTATTTTTCTTATCTAGTGCTCTCTATATACAACTTCTGTGCTCACTAATACGAGTACTGACCATCCTGTCAGTTTTCCCTATGTAGACCCTGTGACATGGACAAACTATTTGGTAAATTACTCCCTTAGATCTACAATCAAACATATACCCTCCTGTTTTCCCCACACTCACATATTTGCAATTGATACAAGATCCACATGTTGTCATCCCTTTCCTCTTCTGTTTAACATCATCTCTATCCACCCTAAGTTGGCTAGGTGCTACTATTTCTTTTAGGTTACTCTTATTTGTAAGTAAATGTTGGCCTCCTTCCTATCCATTCCCTCAACTCACTATCCCCTTTCAGAATATACCAAAATTTTCTAATAATTCTTTCAAATTTCCAGGTGTTAGTTTCATATTCCGTAATAATTCTAACTAATTGCTTGCTGTTACCCTCTCCTATTTCTTTATTCTTTACCTGTAACAGCTCCTGTCTTTTTACTTTCTTTACTTTCAAAAAGGTTCCCTTCAATATATCTTTACTGTACCCCTTTTCCTTAAATCTATTAAGCATTATCATTACTTGTTCTTCATAGGACTCCTCCTCTGTACAATTTCGTTTTACACGTAACAATTGGCCATAGGGCACATTATCCTTCCAAATTTTTTTATGGCAACTCCCATAATTAATATACGAGTTGGCATCCACATTTTTCAAGTTATTTTCTGTCACCAATCGATCCCCATTAACCTTAATTTTTAAGTCCAGAAAAATAATAGCTTCTGTACTCTTTTCCATCTGAAATTTTAATGAATCAGAGGACATGTTAATTGTCTTGAAGAATTTTAACAGTTCATCTTGGGATCCCTCCCAGACCATTAGTACGTCGTCTATGTATCGTCTCCAGTACCTAACGTACTTTTGAAAAGCGGCCTGTTTATAGAGGAAATATTTCTCCCAAGCCCCAACAAACAGACCAGCATAGCTAGGGGCGCAAGAAGTGCCCATACCCGTGCCTGTAGTTTGCTTGTAGAAGGTATTAAAAAACAAGAAATAGTTATGCTCTAATATAAAGTGCAGCCCTTCTACTAAAAATTCTGTGATCTGTTCATTTATACCTCCCTCTCGTGCAAATACCTGAATGGCTTCTATGCCTTCCCTGTTTGTAATAAATGAATATAAAGAAGTTACATCTAAAGTTACTAGAATATAATTTGTTTCCCATTTAAAGTTATTTAAGGAATTTAAAACCTCCAATGTGTCTTTTAAATAAGAGGGAACCCCCCTTACTAATGGGGCTTGGAAAGAATCCAAGAACCTAGATAGGCTTCCTACCCCCGATATAATTGGCCTTTCAGGCGAAGATTTCAAACATTTATGCAACTTAGGCAGATGGTAAAATACTGCGATTCTAGGGGTAGGATTTTAGATATAATTAAATTCATTTTTAGATATAGTTCCCTTACTCATATGATGTTCCAATCACCCTTTTAGTAACCGTAGGTATTCCTTGGTTGGGTTTGTTTTCAAAATCATATATGTCTTTTCATCTTTTAGAATTCTATTAGCTTCTTTAATATAGATATCCACATCCTGCACCACCACCACCCCACCCTTATCAGCAGCCCTAATTACAATTGATTTAAGCTTTTCTTTCCCCAATAGTTAAATTATCATTATTTTTGTAATTATCATCTTTAATCTTCCTAATTTCCCTATTCACCATAGCCCTGAAAAGCTCAATATTACTCCCTCCCAAGATAGGGTTAAACGTGGATTTCTTCTTAAAACCTGTATTGCATACACTAGGTCCAATTTCCCCTTCTTTTTCCAAATCCAGTAAATCTCTTAGAGTTCTTACCTCCATTTCAGACGGGGATTCTAATCCCCTATCTTTCATACCTTCTTTTAATCCTACCTCTTTCCATTTATTCCTCTGTCGAAAATATTTTTTCAAACTTAGATCTCGCATAAATTTTCAAACCCCAGTATACATATCAAATCTACTAGTATCTTTCTTTGGTGCAAATTTAAGTCCCTTTCCTAGCAAATTTAACTCATGCTTATTTAAAATTTTACTGGACAAATTAAAGATACCTAGTTCCCTAAGTTTGTTCTCTCTCTCTCCCTGTTGGAATAGTTGAGGATGCTTCCCCTCCCCCTCTGGAAACCAGTGGGAGGGGATATCCATTCCCCCTCATCCTTATTACTTGAATCATTTCTTCTTCTTTTAGAGTTTTCTCTGTTGGGACGATCTTTGTTGGGACTAGCTATAAACCCTCGTTTTTTAGGACGTGCCCCCATATCTACTAGATATTCTTTCCCTCTATCCTTATTACTCCACCCCATCGATCTATGATTCTGTTCATATTCATTTCCCTTAACTCTATCTTTTTCCAGAGATAAAGGTGTAAACCTATTATCCAACTTAAGAGGAGCCCCTCTATATATTCATTTCTACTTCTATCCCTAGGCATGTTATGCTCTTTTCTACTTCTATCCTTCCAAGAAGCTCCATAACTAATCTTTTCTTGAAACACGTTGTTGCTAGCATAATCCCTCCTATCTCTTTCAAATTTCCTTCTCTTAATATCACTAACTTCTTTATCTACTCTACTCACTCTAATATCCCACTTCTCCTCAAATTCTTTCATTAATTCTTCCCCCCTTCCTTTTTACCAATATCCCTTGTAACTTCATTAATCTGCTTTGCTATCTCATCTAATTCTTCCTTTCTTTTTTCAATCAATAATTGTATTCATTTCAAGGAACAGTCATTTAGAGTTTCTTGCCATTTATTGAAAAATACTTTATCCTCTGTCCCAAATCAGTGTTTTTATGAATTCTTAGTCCCCTTGGGACCCTTTTTGCTGTAAAGGATTGTTCCAACGAAAAACTGTCCCACCACACCTTACATTCCTTAACAACCAGTTTTTCCAACGTTTCATACATAGCCATATTATCCAACTCATTTTTCCCTTTCATGTTATCCCAATCCATAAAATTTCTTCATTTATCCCAACGTCTTTGAATAAAACTGGCAATATTTATAATGCAGAAAGTAGTTAAGAGGAAAAATAATTAATTAGATTATATCACAAGTCTCTTATGTGGGAAGCTATTAAGTAACAGGGATCCACCGTCAAAAACCTAGCGTTTACGTAATCAAATATATACCAAAGATAAATAATAGTCTCTCCCTTTCTAATTCAGTAGTAAATTAAAAACACAGGGTGATAGTCTGGATCCCAATCAGACCATCAACAACTGCTCCAATAGGAGCGTTTAAAAAAGATAACCAAAAAACCCTTTAAAAGAGAAAGAACAAACCCAGAGCGGAGTTAAAAAGTAAAAAAGGGGGGAATGCAGTTTTATTCATAGACCTTTAAAAAAGCAATATGCCAGTAGCAAAGCATTTTTACTTTTGGACATACACCTGCCCAATGTTACATTATTTTTAAGTTTGACCTGACCTGCACTATAAATCCAAAGTAACCTTTCCAATTCCCTGTAACAATGCTGGACAGAAAATGGATTTGTGACTGACATTATGTCAATAATGTCAGTGGCAAAATGATCAGTTCTGTTAACTATACTACAAAAAAAGTATGACCTGTGCCGTCTAAATCAGATATGGTAAAGCATTATTTAAAGTGTGGTGCACAATGGGGTGAATAGTATACTCAAAAAACACTGTTGAATAAAGACATTCTCATTAAAAGACCCCACATAAATTGGAACAGCCTGGTATAAGTAAAGAATGTTACTTATTTGTGTACGGCATTGATAAACTTTCTCTTAGTGAGTATATGGATAATCGGGATATGTCCAATAGAAGGTTGGGTTATACAGGTATGTATAAGTGTGGAAACACAAGCAGGGAGATTCAATCAGAGCCGCAGACTCTGGGCAAAATTCCTGTATCTGATTTACCAGAGGCTGCGCGGCTCTGGGTGAATCTCACCCACGCGTAATTATTTAATGCTATCTGAAGTGTTGGCAGTTAGTATGGGGGAATATAGTCAGGTCAGTGGTCAGAGCCTGAGCAAAAAAAGTACTTTAAGGCAGCAACACACACACCTCAATGCTACTAAGAGGGGAAAGGAGTGCAGCATGCATGTTAGTGTATAACATGTAATACCATCAAGACAGGGAATAAACTTTGTAATATACATATGAGTAAATCATTTGACATAATAGAATATATTAACTGTACATCGGTATTTGAGATATATCTTCAAACCTGCAATATGCTGTATGTAGGTTGTACAACATGTATGCTTAAATCTAGAGTGAGTGAACATATTAGGTCTGTTACCAAAAGTGATATAAATAGTCCGGAGGGTAGACACTTTATTGTATACAATAATGGCAACATTAATAAATAGCAAGTGCAGGGTACCAGAAAAAAAGGATAGATTCAAGAAATTACTGAGGCTAAGTATAAGCAATTTATAGCAATCCAGTCTCTCTTCATATTCAAGCTCCCCCAATCCCCTTATTAATTTAGTTGCACTTTTCTGAATCGTTTAAATTTGAAAGATGTCTTTTTGTACGCAGGATTCCAAAATTGCACTGCATCTTCTAAATGAGGCCTTACCAATGCTTTGTAAAGAGGGTGAATAACATTTTTCTCCCTTGAATCCATACCAGAAATAAGCTTATACATTAGTCACCTATGGGGGACTGTATCAAAAGCCTTTGCAAAATCCAAGTATACTACATCTACTGCTATGCCAGAGTCTAAGGGGCATATTTATAAATGATCGCTAATCGCTATTGCAGGACATCGCAATGGCAAAGAGTGCTATTTTTGCCTTATTTATCAAACCGCTTATTTTCGCCTTTGCGGAAAAGTATCGCTGTGGCGATGTGTGGCGATAGTTTTCGCCTTATTCATTGCGTTAAGTGGGGTATCACTGCGAAAAGAGAGATTGCTCTCTAATGTAATTTCAGAGCTATTTTTGACACTTTTTTTATTTAAAGCTATTTATAAATAGGTGGAATTTTCCCTTTTTGCCCATTTTCTCCCTTTTAATGCATTTTTTTGCAGTGTTACCAGAATTTACTGGAATTACTGGAATGTTCCATTAACATGACTATTTCTTACATAGCACTATGGGATGTTCCCATATTAATGTATCTGGTTTGATAATTAGCTGCAGTTTGCTGAAAATAAGCAATACTAAAAAATGTGTCCTATTAAGAAAATAGAGAAAATTCGCCTTTTGAGTTTTACACTATTTATATCTTTGGCTAAAGAAAACATCACATGTGTTAGACTATTTTTAAATAACAAAGATAGGTGTTCTGTGTGTATTAACCAAATTAATACTACTTTGAAAAACCACCAGGGAGTATTTCCGGTACCTATTTACCATCATATGTGTTGAATATTTCCAGCATTATTAGTGCTACGTTTTGCTACATAATTTTCGATTTTGATGAAAATTCGCTTTTTTATTACTTTGATGAAATATCTGTTGTATTCAATTAGATCAACTGGACTTGAAATGTAGTTCTTGAAGACGTTTCGCTAGTCATCCGACTGGCTTTCTCAATTCAGAATGACTTGTGGCAATTATGTACCCTGGAAAATCCCAATTAGCATATCACAGCCAGGTGTTAAGGGTGTGATTGGATAGTGGCTAAGAGGTGTTATAGGAACGCCCAGAGTAAGGTGTTAAAACAGCATTGTCCAGTTGATCTAATTGAATACAACAGATATACCATGACCTGGATGAATGAGAACCTTCACAAGCAACTTTGATGAAAGTAAAAGTTGAAAGTTTAAAAAATTGTGGTAAAGGCTGGTGGGGAAAATAGCAAAAATAATGCCCCTTTATAAATATGCCACTCAGACCCCCATTTGACTTTATCAAAATCTTTGATAAGCAAAAAAATTAACCTTAAAAAAGCAAAATCGCAGATCCTATTACAGTAAATGCTGGAAAATAGTCTAACACCCCCCTGAGTACTTATTAGTATTGAGAAACACTCCACAATGTACCGACACCTTCATTGACCCATTGGCAGGCTAAATAAATGGCCACTTACAGTATGTGTGATGAATTGGAATGGCTGAACTTAACGCAAAAATACACTCAATATGCTTGAGCGGTTACCGCAGCGATGTACGGCAAAAAGCGAAATGTAGCGGTAATGACCTTTCGCCATTGGTTATTACGGCTTTATAAATAGCAAAAAGTCCATATTAGGCGAACGTTAAAGAAGGCGAAAATTTAACGAACCTTTATAAATATGCCTCTAAATTTTAATTCACTTCCTCATAAAAGCCAAGCAAGTTAGTTTGACAAGATCTATTCCTCCTAAATCCATGCTGGTCACTACTTATAATTTCAGTCCTTGAAACATAGGGGAATATTTATAAAGGTTCGTTAAACTTTTCGCCTTCTTTAACGCAGCCTAAAGGTTTGTTAAACTAACGCAGTCTTTTCGCCAAATTTGGATATTTCGCTATTTATAAAGAAGTAATAACCAGTGGCGAAAGGTCATTATTGCTACATTTCGCTTTTCGCCATACATCGCTGCGGTAACCGCTCAAGCATATTTATCAAATGGCAAAAAGTGTACTTTTCCCCCACAATTTTATTAATAGGACACATTTTGTATTATTGCTTATTTTCAGCAAACTGCAGCTAATTATCAAACCAGTTACATTAATATGGGAACATACCATAGTGCTGTGTAATATATAGTCATGTTAATGGAACATTCCAGTAAGTAATGATGTTTGACGAAAATTCTGGTAACACTGCAAAAAAACCAACAAAAGGGAGAAAAGAGGCAAACAGGCGAAATTTATAAATGGCGTGAAATTTTAAAAAATGACAAAATAGCTCTTAAATTACACTAGAGAGCAATCTCTTTTCGCAGTGATACCACACTTAACACAATGAATAAGATGAAAACTATCGCCACACATCGCTGCAGCGATACTTTTCCAAAGGCAAAAACGAGAGGTTTTTTATACATAAGGCAAAAATAGCGCTATTTGTCATTGCGATGTCCTGCGATAGCGAAATATGCCCCATAACGAAAAATTTTGACCCAACCAAACAGATGTTAGCTTTCATTGGTAACTAACATCTGTTTGGTTTTGGCAAAATTAGCACAATTTTTAACAATAAGAACTTTTATTACATCTCCCTGCTTATCATTTAAGATGGTGCTAATTTTGCCCACTGTCTAGTTGGTTGCTGCAAATTAATACCACCAAGTAACTTTTTGTACCTCTTTTTTGCCTCAATTCCTCTGTGTTCATACCAAAACCTCATAACACATGTGTTTTTTAAATTAAATTTAATTCTTCCTATTAATAATAGTGATTACATTTGTTTTATTTAGGACTTTTGAGTAATGTTTTATTTTTCTCTTTTACGTTTAAATACTTTAGGCCGCTGTCAGGAACATTGTGCGAATGATACTTATCAAACTATCAGGTGCTGTTCCTGTCACTCTGCCGCCATCTTTGACCATTGTCACCCTCTTCTCCCAAAGACGACTGAAGAAAGAAGGGATTTTTTGCATCAGCCCCCCGCGAATTACTTTGTGTGGACAAATAAATCTTGTCTGTTTTGATAAAGTAATTGTCATTTATTAATTACAATATTTCATTTTGCCCAGGGGTGTATCTGCCATGAGAAACTCTGAGGCATCAAAGTCCCACACTCACATAGAAGTCTATTAAGCATGCTCCAGCAAACAGGACAACATGCTCCACATATGGTGGCAGTGGAGAGTACCTGTTAGTCAAGACAAAATTCAAAGAAAACTGCACTAGTAATGATTAAAAAGAAATGGCAAATCATTTTATCAAATAATAATCTCACATAAATATTCTTTACCACAATGGTAGCTTATAAGAATCAGATATCACATTGTGGTTGAAAAGCATATTGACTCACAAGTAATTTAAAATTACTATTTTCTCATACACCCCAGGATGCATTACTAGTACTGGATATTAAAAAGTTGTAATCATTTACAGGAATTATGGTCAGGTGCAACTTCAGATGCAACATCAGGTGCCCCTGAGGAAGTGGCGTGTGAAGCCACAAAACATGTAGGGCGGAGCTTTGTGTTACTTTGGCGTCCTGTGTACAATTCACCGTTCCTGTTTTTAAATTAATTTAATAAAAGTGGAGTTTTATACTTTCTGGACTCCGGTTGCCTGCCTGGACTTCCTTTGTTTGAATGCAAAGGAATATATGTGATGATAATAATGTGTATTTTTGCCTAAACATTACTGCAATATATCATGTTTTTTTTTATTTTAAAGAATAATATTTCATTTCAGACTGGTACATTAACTGAAGATGGTTTAGATTTGTGGGGAATTTTACCTTCAAAGCAGAATTGGTAAGTTGGTCTACAGCCATAAAATTAAAAATATATATATATATTAGTCATTTTGTAGTTTTTATGTGTATGGAAATTATATTGTGCCAAATAAATTATCTTGAGATAATTAAGACAGTCTATCAGGACAGTCTAACCTGGCTAAATGAACATTATCTTTGGTAGTGGTACTTGGTGAAATTTACTATGGTGAACAGTGATCATTATAATTAATTTACTTTGTTTAATGTCAGTTTTCAGGACATATACAATTTTAGACCTGGGATCTCCCTTCCATGGGGTCCTTTGCTTGGAGCAATGGCCAGTTGTCACTCATTGGTTGTATCAGATGGGAAATTATGTGGAGATCCACTAGACCTGAAGATGTTTCAAGGATTAGGATGGGTAATGTTACAGTGAAAGGGATTTGCAAATGTAATAAAGCAAAATATTCTAATCTGCTTTATCTGTCTGGTTACACTGTACAAAACAATCAGGGAGATTCAATAAAAGTTCTTATCATTTAAAATGGTGCTAATTTTGCCCCAACCAATCAGAAGTTAGCTTTCAAATGTTAAATAAGATCTGATTAGTTGGGGCAAAATTTGCACCATTTTAAACGATAAGAACTTTTATTGAATAACCCTGAATATTTAATATTCTAGCTGTCTGTCTTCATTTATCTACTTTATTAGACAATTGTTGGACAATTCATTCTGTGCCATATTGGAAATTGGGACTGTTGAGGAAGGCCAGACCAATGGGTAGAATAGTTACCACTTTTTATAGAGATTCAATTTATTTTCTGGGTTAATCTTAAATTTTTTATTAATAGTTAATAAAATAAATGACACTACAATCTTAAAATCACAAATTATAAATTATGGGGTGCCATTTGTTCTTAGATTATTTAGTCAACAAGAAACATTACTTTGGTGACAAAACTAAATTTAGTCAACCAAAATAAATTCTTTGGTAACAAAACATACATTTAATCAACAAAAAATAAGATTTTTGGTTAGAAAACTATTGAGTCGACAAAAATTTTTTGGGTGGTTACAAAGCACATTTAGTCAACAAAATATACACTTTGTTTACAAAAAACAACTGTAGCACCAAAATATATATTTTGATGACCAAAATTTTTTGGGAGTTTGTCTGTGAGGGTGGGTTTGCTTTGAACACCATCAGCCCTTTAGTTCCTTACACAGTGAAGTCAGCCCTTCAGTTCATTACCCAGATTAATAAGCCCTCCAGTTCATTACCCAGCATTATCAAGCCCTCCAGTGCATTACCCAGTGTAGTCAGCCCTCCAGTTCATTACCTAGCTTAATCAACCCTCCAGTTCATTACCCAGCTTAGTTAGCCCTCCAGTTTATTACCCAGTGTTATCAGCCCTCCAGTTTATTACCCAGCATTATCAGCCCTCCAGTTCATTAGCCACTGTAGTCAGCCCTCCAGTTCATTACCCAGCTTAATCAGCCCTCCAGTTCATTAGCCAGTATATTCAGCTGAAAAATGTAAAATGGCAGTAATGGTCTTTAAAATGGGCGTTACCTCAAAAAGTGCCGCGTGGCCGTACTCCTTTCTTTTGTCCCTAATTGCCCTTTCCAAATGTTAGGAGGCATGCAGAAATGATTTTGTGAACAGAATTGACATACTAGTTCTACAGGAATTATTTGGTGAATATTAAGATTGTTGTGTTTTACAAACATTGGGGCTGATGCAGAACCAGTAATCGCTTTGTGAGATTTACTGCATCGCAGGATCCAGGTCAGGTAAGAAGCACTGCTTTGCATCTCTGCCTTACAGAGGTTCATTTCTGTGCTACACAGAGTGCTACACAGAATGTTGCCTATATTACATAGGCTGCACTGCGTTGTTTCCAAGAATTTTTGGAGAAACACCTTCTTATAACAGAAGGCATCTTGCAGTCTCATGCTATATATATAGCATTGCCCACAAAATCTAAGAAACAAGAAGTAATTTCTTACTCCCAGGTTCCCCAGAGTAAGAGGCGGAGATATGCAAAATACTCCTTTATGTCCCTTAGCTTATCATGTGTCCAGAACCACTGGCTTAATAACATGCAACATAGCCTAATATATAGAGCCAATCATCTGACCTGCAGACATGTTTTGATCTTGTTAGATCTCATCGGTGCATCAAAAGGCAGATAGAAAGCTTAGAGAGAGGGGGGCCAAAAGGAGCAAAAAGCCCTCCACCAAGCATAAAAATGGAGAAACACCTTCTTATAACAGAAGGCATCTTGCAGTCTCATGCTATATGAATAGCATTGCTCACAAAATCTAACAAACAAGAAGTAATTTCTTACTCCCAAGTTCCCCAGAGTAAAGGGTGGAGATATGCAAAATACTCCTTTATGTCCCTTAGCCAGCAGTTCTGGACACATGCATAAGCTAAGGGACATAAATGAGTATTTTGCATATCTCCGCCCTTTACTCTGGGGAACCTGGGAGTAGGAAATTACTTCTTGTTTCTTAGATTGACTAAATGTGTTTTTGGGGTTTAGATCTAGTAGCAGAGGGCAGCTTGTGACAGGAAGGTCTGTGGTATAATGTGTGATTTTGAAGTCATGAAGCCATATATAAATTTTTGCTTTCTTTTCCTGAATACTATTTACAGTATATACACATAGACATCAGGAGTGTAAGTGCAGGAGAACACCCACCCACCCCCACGAGATTTCAGGCCAGGCCCCTGACCCAGCCCCCTCTCCTCTCCTCCACTGACAGAGGTTCACATGTATGAAGGAAACATACACACGATTGGACCGGACCCGAACTTCAGGTTCAGTTCCGGAATTTCGGGTCCGGCCTTTTAATCAGCTGATCGTTCATACGTGCGATCAGTTGTTTGAAAACAGCTGATCGTGGAGGTTACGGTGGGCCCTCTTATCGTCCGCCCCCCCACCCCCCCAATGATAGACATACTGCACTTTGAAAACTATTTTATTAACAAAGTTTATTGCCTTACAGCTCAGGAGCCTCTCTCTGTGGGGGTTTAATGGCAGTTTAACAAATAATAAGAAATCTTAGGAGAAGTGAAGAGAAATGTACATTCTGGGATAAGAATATACATTATAAATCTCTGATGTTTTGCAGGAACTTGAAGATTGTAAAGGAAACTGGAGAGCAGATGAGAAATCTTGCTCAGATGTAATAGTTAAACCTGGAGCAAAAGCACAACCAGTAAGTTTTAATGTGTGTTTATAGTTCATTTAGTAACTCCCCAGTACTGAGTATATATGAGACCATATTAAAATCAAAGAAATCGTCTTAAATGGAATGTCCAGTCTAAAAAAAAGTAACCTTAGAAATGTTAACCCCCCCTCAAACCTCACATTATCTGTACATTTCTATGATGCCCCTGAAGTTCCTTACCTGACCCAGTCCCTCGCTGATCCTCCTTTGCGGTGGAGAGGAGCTCCACTTCCTGGTTGCTATCGGTAAAGGCACAATTTGTCGTTACACCCAATCGCCTCACTGCTGCGACCAGGAAGTAGAGCAGCTGTCAGAGGAGAAGACCTCTGCTCCTGTTTTTGCTTGAAATTTGCTTGAAACAGGAGCAGGGGGCGGCACCCAGGTGGTGAGGGACCAGGTCAAGTAATGCAATATATAATGCAAAGTGGGGTTTGGGAAGGTGATTAACGTTTCTAAGGTAACTTCTAAGGCTGGACATATCCTTTAAGAAAAACTGCATCTAAATAGCCTACAAGAACTTATGATACTAAAAAAAGGCACAGTTGGATTCATGAATAAATTTCACACCATTTTGGCATTTCACAATTAAAGAAATTTCAACGCTTAGAGCCTTTGAAATTAATCATGTTAATAGTGAAATTTCTTCTCGTTGTCCTTAGTAGGTCTTAACACTGACATTTTGGCTACTGACTTTCACAAAAATGTTGGAGAAATAAAATTGTGGGATTTTGTCAATCATTCCTTGCTATATGTGAAAACACATGAAAGTGAATTTACTTAGTTCTATTAACACTCATGCAGCGCTCCTCTCAGCTCTTAACCTTGTGCTGATTTACGATTGGTTAGCGCAAAGTTAAGTCTCGCTTTGCGGCAGCTGGGCGAGTACCGGAAGAGGCAGCCATCGCAAACTGCTTTGCGCATAAGTATTTAACGCAATCTAATAGCGGGTGTTAAATACATATGTGCACAGCCTCTGATAAATCCGGAACGGGAGCTTGTGCCTCTGGGTGAATCTCCTTGGAAGTTTTTAAACCATATTTCTCCATTAGTGCTGTCTGCTAATTGTTGCTTTCCATTGCAGGACCTGGTCTAGCATAAAACTGGTCCTGATAACTAATCTATATTTAATTTTCATGTCACTTACCCAGGTCCCAGTAAAAGGTATAACCATTCTCCGCCAGTTTCCATTTTCTTCTGTTCTGCAACGAATGTCTGTTATAACCCATGTGGTGGATGAACAGAGACTCACTGTGTTTATGAAGGGAGCCCCAGAGAAGGTGGTCAGTTTTTGTAACATTGAAACAGGTAATAACATGCACAGACAAAACAACAATACATTTTAATGAAGCCAATTCAGTCATTACAACCATGATCAGATTGAAATAAAGATAAGATACTACAAAGCTTTAGCATTGTTTTGTTTTGTGTAATACAAAATTTCTAAAGCAGTGCAATTTCACTGCGTTGGTTTTCTTGCATTTTTTACGCTTCGTAATGTAAGTTACACCAAATTGTGAGAGTGGTATTTATAAAGCGGCTAAAAGCTATTATTTTTAGTCCAGCTCTCAAATGAAAACTTATATACAGGTAAATCATCCCCCAAAACCCTAAACTATAATAGTTTGAAATCTGAAATATAGAGTCTAACCTGAAATCCTGCACAATGTCCTGCTGGCCCTGTTTCTTTCAGTTGAGTCGACATCACAGCCAATTATGAATGTTAATCCCCTATCTGCCTCTTCTGAGCATGCTCAGGCTCAGTATAGGTCACTAAATTGCTCAGTTTCCATGAGGCATCAAAAAGCTTAGCAGGCATACAGTAATGAATTCATAGGACAAACTATGATATATCAACATATTTTAAAGAGACCATTCTTTCTAAAATATGTTATTATGAAAGTGGAGTTGTCCTTGGACTGTGATTTTTATAAGAAGTTTTTTTCAACAACTTACAACGTTGTGCGGGAAAAAGATAAAACAAAATTTGAACTACAGATATTGAGGATAATATATCAGGTGGTTTTAGTCATGGTGTGACTTTTTTTCATGCCTTTGCAGAGTTTTTGCCTGGGAGTTGTAAGAACTATCATAACTACCGCCTCATGCTTATATACAGGGCAAGGAACTACTCTTTGACTTCTAATATCCTTATAATGTACATTTGTACGTTATTCACTATATACTGTAGTACATAAGTGCCATATTTTGTAATGGGAGGTGCAGTGGTATACATCCTTATAAAAATCACTCAGCTATGTCACTAAGTGACTCATTTCTTATATCCCACTGCCCCTCCCATTCCAGTGTTTATGCCTGAACAATGAGACAACAGTCTGAAAGTAAGTTACGTGTAAAACAAAAGAGTAACTTTAAAAGTAGAACTGTGTTTTTGGGATTTCCAAAAGACATTTGCTAAACTTACTTTGTGTCCTTTTTGTGTTGTCACTTTGGTCTTCACTCCGTTATCATTTCAGGTATAGGAGTCAAGAGATTTTGGGCAGTGAGAAGGTAAGTCAGAGAGGCGTGTGACGTCATAAGCTCACATTCTTTTTAATCTGGGTTTCCTCTCTTGGCTTTAATTCAGAGATAAATGTGGACTGGAGTACAGCCCTGAGAGGAAACCCAGATTATAAAGGATGTGAGCGCATGCCTACTTATTCAATATATTCTCCCAGTCAGGCCGGTTGGAATTTTCTTTTATCGGCCAATACAATTCTGTAATCTGCAGATAATACATCGTAACATCTATTGGCTACATGATCTGTGCAATTATTCATAATGTGAGCACTTGCAATTCATAAAAAAAGTTGATTGCATGCTCTCCGCAAACAGATTGCAGTGTATACAATGCCACCACCCACATTGTCATGCACTGTGCTGCTGTTCTAAAATGCTAATGCATTTTAGAACAGCAGCACCCAATAGGATTGTACGACCCATGATTGTACCCTCTATGGCAAAGATGCCCAACCTGTGAGTGGCCAGAGAAAGGGGTGGGGCTTGGGTGTTCAAGGGAAAGGTGTGGGTGCATTGGGGCAGGACTACACTTGCGGCCTGGTAACTGCATGGGGGGCCGTTAGTGAGGCCCCCAGCAAGGCTCAGGTTGAGAACCCCTGGACTGTTGCCACGAACAGGGAATAGTAATCGAGATTAGAAATTCAGTTAATAACGATTTTGTCAACTCTAAAATTCAAATTTATTTGTAGGTAAGATGGGGCACCGAGCAAGAGTGAACTTTGGGCCCTCTTTTACCCAGATACTCTCAGCTACGCAGACACACTTTCAGTCACGCGGACACACTCTCAATCACGCAGGCACACCCAGTAACACAGACATGCTCAGTCACACAGACATGCACAGTCACACAGACATTGTCAAGCAGACACTGTCACGCATTTACGCTCAGCACAAGCAGATGGTAAGCACGCGAAGTGTGCGCCAATATATACATGTGTACGAACCAGAAGTCCAGAAGAAGCCGGGTATCCTGAACCTAAGCTACATCTGCTATTGTTGTTTTCATCACATGGGGTTCCTTGATACAATGTGGAAGTGGAGGGCAGTGCATCCACTAAACATGTTGGTCGGGTTGAGCTAGGGCTCAAGGTGGGGTTGAGAAGAGACCTGAATATGAACTATACTGTTTTTGGATCCAAGCTGTTCTTTGCATTTTGTTGCACTTGCCCTTTTCAGGACACTGTTATTATTTTTTTGACTTTTTAAACTATATTAAAGAAGACGACGTGAATTTTGTATAACTGATCGGTAAAGAGATTTTTGCATTCATCAATTGGCACTAATCACTTCCGGATTATCAATTTATGACAGGATAATGAACTTTGATAAATGATATCAATTATATTATTTATTGAATGTTTATGCCTCAGTCCTCGGCCACAGTCTCACTATCGAGATTCTTCATGTACTTACATTAGCGATTGTGAGAATCGCAGAGCAGTGAATGTCAATGTGATTGGCCAAATTTCTTGTTTGTGCGTGTTTTATCAAGAACACTTGTTAAAGGGCGGTTGTCGCTCGAAACATGTAGTGTGTTTGTGCAGTTGGTTGAATAAATATTACGTTTTTCACAGCTCAGCCTGTGCAGCTTGGGTTCATCACATCTACTATCTACAAACTGTGCTTTTGGAGATGAGTGGAATACTCCTTTGATGTGAATTTTGAACCACTATCTGGGTCAGCATCACACTTCACCATTTGTTTATATGTTATGATTTCCTAGCCAGCTTAAAGCTGAGCACACATTTTGACAATAAAGGGCCAATTTGGTTGGATCTGACAGTATCGCCCCTTTATCGTCAAAGTGTGTAGCACAGAACCAAATGTTATCGTCAGCCTTGGGAACACTCGCGTCTGAACAAAAATTTCCTCCAGTCGCAGTCGGCTTCCTATACTAAAATATAGGGAGTCGGCCGCGGTTTGTAAGAAATGTATAGTTTGGTAAGTTTTGGTAAGGATAATCCACGCAGTCAATTAACTTTATTTCAGTGCACTTGTAGCTTTATACTGATTGAATAACTGCTGGGAGCGGGGAAGCAGAAAGTTGAGACTCAATACATGGACACAGGTGTGTGACACGTCACACTCTTTATAAGTTGTTTGAGTTGCTGAAAGGAATGTGTCAGTCCCTAAAGTTCTCCTTATAATTATTTATATTTATACCCCAGAATGTCTGCACTACTCAGCATTCCCATAAGGTAAATGGAGGCTTTGGGTAGGTGAATTTTGAAAAGGAGGAACAAATCTGAGTAAGAATGAATGCATTTAAAATGCCTACAAATGTTGGACCAGTAAAATAGCTCTAAATATACGAGTGTCACCTCTCCAATTACAAGATAATCTGGAATGTAAATATGTATAAGCAAAGGAACTGGGTTCCTGAACGGGATCAAAATAATCATGCCTGTCTCAATATGTTGTAATGATAATATGGTATTATTAAGAAACAGAATAAAACATTATTTCTTATCATCCATCTCTTATAAACAGTTCCTTCAGATTTTGAAAACACACTTAGCTACTATACAGCACAAGGATTTCGAGTTATCGGATTGGCCTATAAATACTTTATTCCAAAGGTGCATTCAGTAATTGAAAAACTTGAAAGGTAATTATGCAATGACTTTTTGTTTTTATTAACTGTCGCATCATAATAAGATCTCAAATATACAGTATATATCAAGGCTAAGTTGATGCTAACATATTATTATATTAAAACTATTGCCAAGTTGTTTGTATTGCTTATTTTGGTTTTTTACTTTTGCGTTCTTCTGCAAATTAAATTTTTTTAAAAAGAGTATAAAAAGATATTTCTTGCCTATCAAATCAATTTCTAAAGAGAGATGTAGATATAATCAACTGAATCTGTGCAAAATTACAATTATGATGTAGTAATGCAGGGGCACTTCTGGGGTTTTTGGCACCTGAGTCAAAATTTGTAAAAAGGCGCTTCCAACATCTATTAGGTTGTGTGCATAGTACGCGCCATTGTGGTGGAGTGGGTGGGGCTTCTGGTTTTGGCTGTGGTTAAACACTTGGTAAATTCAAGCTTTACAAGGGAGTGGGGACACAGGCACAATCTGAATGGAGATTGCAGTTCAGTACCTTACACTGGACCACGGAGGAATTTCGATTTGTTACTATAGTAAGCGTTCAGTTAACACCGGTTTATTATAACAAGAAGTGAACTAGTGATCAGTGCTGTTCAAGTGCAAGTTCACTTCCTTCACTAGACCACCAGGGCTGTTTGGGGGAATACCAGTTGAGGCCTCTGATGTCACGGGGACTCCCTTACCCCTGGTGCTCTGCAGGGTAACGGGCTCCCAGCACTGCAGAGGTATAATACCAGTAATCCCCACATCCGTTTCAGGCAAAACCAATGGGGGATTGAGGGGACACTTGAACGGTGCACCCCGAGCACTCCCAACACACGCAATATATATATATATATATATATATATATTTATATATATTTTAAAGGGGCAGGGTTTTTTTTCCTCTGCTCCTAATCCTATACTCGGCCCCGGCCGCCACCCAACAATTGAATTGCCCTGTCTATGCCTTCCTGCAGGCCCAATAGGAAAATATCCAAGCCAATCTCTGTCTCCCTGCGCTAGTTGCGGTTGTCGCCTGCTTCTGGCCTGTAGCCCGCTTTTTTGTTTGTGGGCGCTGTGCCTTAGGGGCAGCCGCCCCTCTGCGCCTTATAGGACAACTAAAGCCACAGAACAATACTGAACCAGAAGGCAGAACACCTTGATACAAAACTAGTGATCTGTGCCTTACCTCTCATTTTGTTACAGGCGCTGGGAAATTTACCTAAATAACATATGGTTTGTGCTTTACTTTTCATCATTCTAGTAGCACATAATTTGGTCAACGGCCATTATGTTCTGCACGTGCTCAGTCCTTAGCTATGGCAGAAATTTGTTACAGTTGGTCACACCCACTAATAATCTCTAGCCAATCCTTTTACAGGACAGATAAAGCAAGGAAGCATGTGACTGAGGTCAGGAGGTGTTGTCTGACACTGCACATACACACTGATACTTCAGCCTGTTCTTAACAGGCTTTCATTTACTTTTTTTTTCAGATTCTGGAGTATAAAAAATTGGATTTAGTTTTCCTTTAATAGTGCTTTTCCTATGAAGCATTACCCTTTTGGCTGCTTTCCATTGCAAGATGCATACTCTGTAGGAGAGACGCCATTGTGGTGTGGGGTATGTCCAGTGGGGCCAAGCCTGCCTGGCTCTACCTCAATGGTGGCCAACTGTAATTCAATAGTCGTGCTGCTATGAAGCAGTAACCCATTGCCTGCTTTCCCTTGTTGTATGCAAACTACAGTATAGGTGAGATTTGCCAGTGTGGTATGAGTTGTGTCATTCATTTGTAAAAAATGTAAATATAATAACTAGACATATAGCTATGTGTACGGTAATATTTAAAATAAAAATGTATTATTATATCTCGAAAATTTAAGCAATTTTTTAAACAATTTTTTAACAATAAAATAAAATAAAAATAACTTTAAAAAATAAACATTATTTACAAATATATATATATATATATATTTTTTTTTTTTTTTAAAGTCAGACGACAACCCAAGTTGTTTATGTCCCACCTTATTCCCTCCAATGCTGGTTCTTTGGAGGAAGATCATAAGTGAATTGGGATTAAGATGTCAAAGCACATTTCCTATAGCACCACATGGGTGATGCAATATCGCACCTGCTCACTACTAACACATACACGCTTCCACAATGCAATAATGTTACGTATGTCATTTTGTGACTTTATTGGATCACAGTTGGCAGGGATGGTCTTTGATATGGGCAACCTGTGTGCCCCCCTGGTTGCATTACCAGGGGGGGGGCACAGCCGGTAGTCTTAGGTCACAGAGACTTGTAGGTAAAAGTTCTGCAAAGCTACAGTCCTGCAGATCAAATTTCCTCATATAATGGGGTAGGCCCCATGTGCAGGGCAATCCACTCATTATCAGTGGCATAGGAATCACCATAGTTACCATAGTGGTTGCTATGGGTCCTGCAGACAAGGCTGTACACACCCTCACCCACAAACCTTAAAACATATCTCCCAACCATTCCTGTTTTCCCCGGGATTGTTCCGTTTTCCCCTGCTTTTTCCGGCGTCCCGGCACACCTGCTTTGTTCCCGTATTGTCCCTTATAGTACCAGACGGGCAGTTTAGTTCTGAGTAATCCTGCTTCCAGCTATTTACGCACATTAACTTCTACCTGCTGGGCAGAGTCCGGTCTCTGTAAAGTTTCTCTTTTAGAGTAACTTCTGGTTTTGAAAAACTTTACTTAGAACTAAACTACCCGGCCGTTACAATAAGGGACAATGCGGGTACATAGCAGGTGTGCCGGGATGCTGGGAAAAGTAGGGGGAAACGGGAGAAACTGGGACTGTTGGGAGATATGGGTAAGTATAGTGGTTCTGGGGTTTGGGGGGTGCTGCATGTGTGCTGCCCTTTAGGAACAGATTAGCAGCTAACCTTTCCTCTCTTAAAAGTGTAAGTCCACCCCAGAAATGAACATGCTTTGTTACATGCAGCACCCCCCAAACCCCAGAACCACTATAATTACGTTTGCATTAGAAGCTTCTAAACTTACTTAAGCAAACAAAGAAACCGTAGGTGTATTATTACTATATGTAGATATGTAATGCTAACAACTTACCAAGCTATATTATATACTTGGGTAAAATGGGAAAAAGTCTTTAAATTGGGCATAATCTAAAAGCAGAGTATTCTGCTTCCTGGTCCAGCTCAGGTTTTGGTGCTGCAGCCGTGCATGGATTTTTCTGCAGTGCCACACTCCACCAGTACCACACTCCACCATGCACCTTTGACTCAACAGATCCAATGGTGTGTGCAGTATGTGATTCATACTAATTGATAATTTTTTTGGCATGGGGGGGCATTCTGCCACCTGGGGGGGCCCCATCTGACATTTCGCTATGGGGCCCGTGATTTCTAGCTACACCCCTGCTCATTATATAAGTGCAAGTAGTGGCAGCATCTGTTAACGTGCACTACTAGATATGCAGAGTGCAATAATACCAAATGCTGCCACTGCCTACTAGTGATGGCCCACTATCCGCGGCGGATTTACCTCGTTCGCAGACGGCACATATTGTGGATTTTACGGTTTTCTGCCTTCCGAACTTTTCCGACCGCGTTTTCAAAAATTTTCAAAATTACGAGGATTTCTCGTATTTTCGAAAATACGGGATAATATGAGAAATCCACGTAAATTCGAAATTTCGCTGAATTTTTGCATTTTTGTATGGAGCAAGCCAATTTTTGGGTCCGTATTTTCGAAGAATCCTCGTATTTTGTATTTTCGAAGAATCCTCATATTTTCGAAGAATACTCGTATTTTTGAAGAACGGATTTTGCCGAACTTTCATTTTAATAGGTTTTAATGGGTCCGCTCGCGGCTTTTCGAATTTTTTCGAAAATTCACGGATCCTCGAGCAGACCGGATTTTGCAAAGTTCGAACATCTCTACTGCCTACACTAATATAATGAGTGGATTGTCCTGCACATGGGGTAGGTAATAGCCTAATAGGGTTATGCAGCTATTACCTACCCATGTGCAGTGGAGCAGCTAGAGGCCGAAATTCATTGCAGAGGCAGCACAGTGGCAGCAGTTCCCAGTAGTAAAACGCGACTGCACAATGAAGTGAATGCACCGATGTGTGTGGTGACATCACTGGGGAAAGGAGATTTGGGGCACCTCTTTTAGTTGAGTTAAAACATTTGGGGCACTTTGCCAAAAATCCGGGCCACAAATGTTTTAACATAGCGACGCCACTGAGTTAACATTTCTTGGAGACGTTTTTGAAAAACTAATGCAATAGACAACTAACTGGATTAGTGAAAGATTTTAAAAAATATGCAATTCACTAATAATGCAGCCAGCGAATTGTATAAGTATTTGGCCAATAATTTGACTAAATATTTGCTAAGAATCAAGGTTAATAAATAGCTCAAAAAAATTGCATAGGATTCACTTACAGTCTTTGCTGCCACCAGGGGCTGCAACCGCAGCTTCAAACATGGTGGAGTAGCTGGAGGGGCTATCCTTGCTTCTGCAAATGCATGTTCTGCATTTTTAAGTTGAAGTTTAAAAAAAAGCATTTATTATAAGAAAAACTGCATTAGTGAAATATTTAAAAAAATATTTATTCATTAGGCTTAGGGCCTCACTTGTTGGCTGCAGCTTGAGGCTTTATCCTACTCCACTGGTGCCTCATGTGGAGGTGAGAAGTGGGAGGTAGACTTGTCCTCTAAAGGTTAAATTACTGTTCTGATGAATAATCAAAATTAGTTTTTTTACTTTGGTTGCCCTTTAAATATGCCTTCCATGGGAATTCAAAGGGTGGGTTAGTAGGTGTGCATAGCTGTGTCTGTGTGTGGTTGGTGGGTATTTTTTTATTGTATAATGTGGGAAAGAATACTTTAGATAATAGTACACATGTTATACTGCATATCTGTAACAATTTTATCTTGTGGCTCAAAAACTGAGGGACAAACAATGGGGACAATAAATAGGAATGAGAAATAGAAAGAACTGAGATCTGTGAATAATAAAAAAGAAACTCCCCTTGTACAAGGATCCTAATAATAATAAACCACTACGCAATGTACATTAACTATAAATAGAAATGGCAACTTTTATTCACATAGCATAGAAAATTTGTTTTTTTACTTTGGTTGCCCTTTAAATATGCCTTCCATGGGAATTCAAAGGGTGGGTTAGTAGGTGTGCATAGCTGTGTCTGTGTGTGGTTGGTGGGTATGTTTTTATTGTATAATGTGGGAAAGAATACTTTAGATAATAGTACACATGTAACTGCATTATCTGTAACAATTTTATCTTGTGGCTCAAAAACTGAGGGACAAACAATGGGGACAATAAATAGGAATGGAAATAGAAAGAAACTGAGATCTGTGAATAATAAAAAAGAAACTCCCCTTGTACAAGGATCCTAATAATAATAAACCACTATGCAATGTACATTAACTATAAATAGAAATGGCAACTTTTATTCACTACACATCTATTGCATTATTATTCTGTAAATATACATATAACACCTCTTAAAGTCACCCAATACCCTACTGTCCTCTTCTCTGTGTGTCACCCATAAAATACAATGATAGAACAATTTCAGCTCCAAAATGTGGGTTGTGATATTCAACTGTCACTGAAAGCACAAATTTCAGGTCCATTAATATGGCTCCCTGCTGTGTTCTAGTCCACCTGAATAAATAGAAATAAGCCACCCACTGTTCAAATACCATATAGACAAGCACAATATATCAGGGGCTGCTGCAGTGAGAAGAAGTTATACTTTGTCCATAGTGACTGCTATATACGTTTGCCCGAAGTTAGTATGACTGGTACAAACAAGTTTGCTCACAGTGATTGGTACATATATGTTTTATCTTACTGTGCCAGGACTCAAGCGATGTCAGGCAGACAGAATCAGGAGTCAGAGGACACAAGGATACTTTTGTGGCGGTTGTGCCATATTACAGGTTTTTTTTAGTGCCACCACCTCTCTTCATAAAGGATATGTACACTGTAAATACAAGTTAAACTTAGTGGATAACTGTGGCTTTAAACTTTAAAGCAGTGTAGTTTTTTTTTCTATTCCCCTCCCATAGTCTACCCTTACGCTGGCTATTTGCTGCAGCTTCCTTGGCCCCACAAGTGTGGTAAAAATTTGTTTCTGGTGCGCCTTCCATATCCTTTAATGGAAGGCACACCACCTGAGCCAAAAGGCACAATCTCCCTTAAGGGAGAGACTCCCCTTAGTAAATCTATTTGGTAATGGTGTTTTAAAATGTCCCATACATTACAGGGAGTACAATAAAAATGTTTGATGTTTTGCAACTATAACAGGATATCAGTTCAGTAATATAAACCCAATGTAAATAACTAGCTCCAGTGTTCCAACCAGCTGTACAGACAATCATGTTCTTTCATAATAAATATAGCAATTATATTAATAAAGACTATCCCCTTACACAAGTCCAAATGTTCCCATATGTAAATATCTATGGTAATGGAGTCCAATACATTACAGTAACATACAATATCTGCAACTATAACAGGATACCAATTCATTAATACTATACAAAGTTGAATGAGATACATAAATACATAAATACAGGGTTATGATTAGAAGCACAGGTATCATTTATGTAAGCAGTTTAAAGTGATTCTATAATAAATGCAGCCAAAGTCACATGCGCACATTCCTTATGTTGGCCATACACTGGCCCGATATTACTGTAATTTAACTTTCAGCATTGAGTTTGGATTGGCCTGGATTATTTCTCTTAAGGGGGAACTGAGGTCTCCATACAAGTGGCCTTTATTAAAAAGGGAAAAAAAATTAAAAAGGGCACTGTTCTACCTTTAAAATGACTCCAGGATCTTGCTTCTAGCTTCAGTTTATCCATAGTTACAGTGTATAAAAGGTGTTTTTTCTTGCTAGTACTAAATTGTTAGGACCTTCCATACTGGGGTTACCTTGACATAGTTGAAAGGCTTTTCACTTTTATGCATAAAATTGTAACTAAAACCCCCATGTTTTTACTGTTTGCACTAGCATAGGTATTATGAGCCCAGGAATGTGCATTGATCATCTCTTTTCTTGTTCTAATGTTTTGGTCAGATCAGTAGCACTTCCACTATTTGTTATAAAGTAATTATGCCACAGGAGTGCTCCCACAGCCCCCTTTTGTGTAAGTACTGTGATCTGTGACATCACCAGAATTTTGGGGTCTGTCTCCAAGTTTAAGATTGGAGCATACCCACTGCTGGGACAGACCATCATCAGCTACATCATTTTTAAAGTTTACCACTAGAGATGGCCAAACTTTCTAAAGTTCGGTTCATTTTCGAACTGCTGAACTTCATTAAGAGTTCGGAAGTTCGATAGTTCGAAAACAAACCTATTAAAGTCAATGGGAGCCAAACAGTTTGAAAAGTTTGGATTAAATACAGATATAATAGCAATGGTAACTTACTGTAAATACCTGGGAAATGGTCTGGGGAACTTGTCCATATCACCAAAGCCTTTTCCTCACGATCGGGCAATTGTTGGGATTCTGCATGCTACATTCGAGGGCTATGGCCAATTCGAGGGGTTACCGAATGATACATTCAAGGGTTACCAAAAGATATATTTGAGGGCTACCGAAATCAAAGGCTACATTCGAGGGTTACTGAAATCAAATGCTACATTTGAGGGTTACCAAAAGCTACATTCGAGGGTTACCAAAATCGAAGGCTACAGTCGAAGGTTACTGAAATCGGAGAATACATTCAAGGGTTACCGAATACGAATGCTACATTCGAGGGTTGCCAACTCGAAAATTTGTAAAAAGTAAGTCAGCTTATTTGAAAACCCAAATTGGTTCGTAGTTCAGATAGTTCATATAGGTCAAGTTTGTACACAATACATCATGTGACTGTCACAGACCAGGAACTAATACTATAAATGGTACACATGGGCTGCCCATGTGACCCTAATGAAGCCTAAGCACAGAGTGCTTGAAGGTGAAATAAATGTCAGTTGGAGATTAGAAATTTTCCATCTTGCCTGATAGGTCCTGATACCGACAATATTCAGCAAATTCTGTCAGATCTACTGTCAGTGTCACAGCTCTGACTTTAAAAGACACTAATGATAATGTAGTGCAAAGTGGATTTCTCAGTAAAAAAGAACTTTGCCCAGACTGTTTGCCAATATTGTAGTCAGCAATAATGATGCACTTTCGGTTGCAGAGAGTGTCTCCTATGGACCCCACGATTGGCAGTTAATATGCTTGGACCCCACGTTGTTAATATGCTGTGCCTCACCTTCTACCCTCCCCTCCTCCATATTTTACTGTGCAGAAGGGTTCTGTGGTCAAGTTCCGTTATGTGTGTGCTTTTACCCATTTACAAATAAAGGTAAAGTTTTAAAACCTCAGATGAAGCCCGTTGTTTGCGGTGTATATGTTTCAAGGAATGCAACACCATGTTGAAAGGCCGCTGACTTGGAGCTTCTCTAATAGAGGGAGTAGGTGGACGCTCCCCTTAATCTATTTTCTGTATAGGCTATGGATTGCTAAAGTCGAGAGCGCCTGTACATTTATGCCTGCGATCATCCATTATCGATAACTTGCAGTATCGCTAAATTGCGATAACACATGTTTTAAAATAGGGCCCCTAGACCTCTTAAAGGCCTAAAACTAAATTTGTCCAAAGGACATATAGGTGGGCTGGTCCTTTGGGTCCCAAATTGTGTGAATACAGGGTTGGCTTAACAACAAGTGATAGTCCACCACACTAAAAGTCACACACAGAAAGCTCAAAAGCAGAAAAACTCCTACACTGTCAGGTCTTCACTAAACTCACTTTAACACACTGACAAAATGGCCCCTGTCTAGCTGCCTTTTATACCCAGGGGGTTATACCCAGGGGGTTAACTAATAAAAATAGCTGCCATTGGTGAATTTGGAACATGTAAATCCTCAAAAATTCTTGAATCTTCGAAAATATTTGAACGTGGGTTCAGAAAATACAGAAATCGTAATTCCGGAAAATCTTGGAGATCTTCCGCAGAACCAGGTTGGGATCCGTGATCCGGTACATTTGTAGTTAGTATTCTAGATTCTGAAAGAATTGTATCCAAATGTTTATTTTCTGGAAATATCTGATTGTAACCAATTTTGACAAGAAAAGAATGTGATTGGTTATTATACCTATCAAATTCTTTCTGGAAAAAAATCTGATTATAACTAATCAGAATTGGTTACAATCAGATTCTTTCCGAAAGACCATTTCCAGACCATTTCCCAGGTCCCAGAGCCAATTACATTAAGCTACTGTATCATTTTTACAAAATCTTTGAAAAACTCCCTAAAAATGTGAATTTTTGAAATTTCTCAAATTTTCTAACACGATTTGGAAAAAATTTGGAAAGCAGAATTCTGGAAAATCTGCAGCGGAACTGAGTTCAGATCCGTGAACTGCCCATCTCTATTGACCACTGGGCCTAATGGTAAATCCATCCCTGTTTATAGTTGGAATTGCTTTACTTTATTATATTAAGAATAATTTACAGTATTTGCATCCTTAGTATTGTGTAGAGATGTCTTGTACAACACTAGTTTGGAGAAGAAATTACCAGTCTGAAAAACTAAATTTCATACTTGCTGAAATTTCCACGCAATCCAAAATTGAAGTCAGAATTTCTGGGTGAATGTGCAATTTTGAGGCCGCTGGAATTAAACCTGGTGTGTTTACGAATCTTTGTTATTGTGTATCCATTACATGCTGATTTATAGCTTACTATGAATATGATCTATATTTACTATATATGAAAGCTTTACATTGCTTTCTTGATTAATTTCAGAGAAGAGGTTGAGTCTGATCTTGTGTTTCTGGGATTTTTGATTTTGGAAAATCAACTTAAACCTGAAAGCAAGTCTGTTATCCAGGAACTGACCAATGCAAATATAAGAACAGTCATGATTACAGGTAGTGTATTTCCCAACTGTATACATGTGAGTAGTAAAGCAGAACTAATGTTATAATCTGTATCTGTATTTTTAATCTGTTTTCTCATACATTCCAGGTGACAATCTCCAAACAGCATGTACTGTTGGAATAACCTCTGGTTTGGTGCCGGACAATGCCAACCTATTTATAATTGAAGCTAAATCTCCCCGAGCCAATGGTTCAGCATCTATTACCTGGAACCTCATGGAATCAAACCAACAGCATGTATGTTCTAGTAAATGAATTAGAAACGTAGTAACATTTCATACTGTATTATAACCCATTGTGCCAGTTGAGCGGGTATCGCAAAAGTTACTCGGGCAGTCGACGCAATCAATCCAATTTGCAGTTTGGGCTTTTTTTTATTGTGACTAAGTTACTTTCCTGGATTGTGCAAATTGCATAATAATTCCCATAAGAGATCTCTATTGACCACTGGGCCTAATGTATCCATCCCTGTTTATAGTTGGAATTGCTTACTTTATTATATTTAAGAATAATTTACAGTATTTGCATCCTAGTATTGTGTAGAGATGTCTTGTACAACACTAGTTTGGAGAAGAAATTACCAGTCTGAAAAACTAAATTTCATACTGCTGAAATTTCACCACGCAATCCAAATTGAAGTCAGAATTTCTGGGTGAATGTGCAATTTTGAGGCCGCTGGAATTAAACCTGGTGTGTTTACGAATCTTTGTTATTGTGTATCCATTACATGCGGATTTATATAGCTTACTATGAATAATGATCTATATTTACTATATATGAAAGCTTACATTGCTTTCTTGATTAATTTTCAGAGAAGAGGTGAGTCTGATCTTTTTTTCTGGGATTTTTGATTTTGGAAAATCAACTTAAACCTGAAAGCAAGTCTGTTATCCAGGAACTGACCAATGCAAATATAAGAACAGTCATGATTACAGGTATGTATTCCCAACTGTATACATGTGAGTAGTAAAGCAGAACTAATGTTATAATCTGTATCTGTATTTTTAATCTGTTTTCTCTACTTCCAGGTGACAATCTCCAAACAGCATGTACTGTTGGAATAACCTCTGGTTTGGTGCCGGACATGCCAACCTATTTATAATTGAAGCTAAATCTCCCCGAGCCAATGGTTCAGCATCTATTACCTGGAACCTCATGGAATCAAACCAACAGCATGTATGTTCTAGTAAATGAATTAGAAACGTATAACATTTCATACTGTATTATAACCCATTGTGCCAGTTGAGCGGGTATCGCAAAAGTTACTCGGGCAGTCGACGCAATCAATCCAATTTGCAGTTTGGGCTTTTTTTTATTGTGACTAAGTTACTTTCCTGGATTGTGCAAATTGCATAATAATTCCCATAAGAGATGTTTAACTAGAGCAACAGCTCTCCCTGGTTATGCCTAAAAGTTGACCAAGTTGTTCTACATATTTTTATTCAGTTTATTAAACCAGCACTTTTTTTCAATTAGAAAACTGAATCATATAGAGTGGTGTTTGGGAGCAAACTATTTAATTGAAACAATTGATGAATCTTTTGTAGAAAACAGCTTTGAAGATTGGGTCCATTATAAATGAAGTCTCCCAGGACAATAACACTGCATCAGACAGATATTATTATGCAATGAGTGGAGAAACTCTTCAGACTATAAAACAACACTTCCCTTGTATGGTGTCAGATGTAAGTAAGAAAACACAATTCATTCTAGCCTGTAGAGATCTGTAAATGAATGCATTATACAGTTTATACTTTTGGAGGCTTTCTTGCTTGAGAAATTCTATTTACTTTGCAGATCCTTCTAAATGGAGTTATTTTTGCCAGAATGGCCCCAAAACAAAAAGCTTCACTTGTTGAAGACTATCAAAAAATAGAGTAAGTTGATGGATTTAAACAACACATAGGGGCTTTATTACATTTATATACTGTATCTATCTATTTATTTGTCTGTCTGTCTGTCTGTCTGTCTATCCAAAGTACAGCAGTCTCACTGGACCAATATGTTTATAACCAAGGGTGCATCTTTGATATGAATAATCAAAGTGAATAATGAGATGAAATCCGCTGGATTCTATTGATTTATTGCTGTACACAATCAATGAATTTCAGCAAAGTAATGACCATAATCAGGATACATTCAAATCACTTCCCATTTCAGCACCCACCCATATCCAACCCCTAACATTTCCCTAATTTCCCCCCCTCATACAGAGCAAGCTGTGTGCAGTCCAACATCTAATACAAACACCTGGTTTAAAAGGATTAGGAGCGGCATCATATTGCAAATACTCAATGTTCCGTATACAAAGTATCTAAAAGGTTACTTAGAATGTATAATTTCCAATGTTACAGCTGTTACTTAGAATGTATAATTTCCAATGTTACAGCTGTCAGATGATTACAAGTACTTCCTATTTAACCATTAGAGGCCACCATAAACCCAACCCAAAACTGAAAAGCATCTATAAGAGCCTCATTAAAAGCATAATATATGGTGATTGCTCTGCCCCTAGGGTGCCTGCATAGCAAGGAATTTAATCCATCATGCCTCCTTTATCAGGAGGACATAGTCTCGATCCTGCCCTTTTTTCATGGGCTGAGGATTGATGTCCATCCACTGGGCCTGTCTTATTATCTGTCTGTGCTTTGCATTTCCATCTCCTGACTGTTATAGAAGTTTTACTAACATAATAAAAGCCCCATGTGTACCTACCATTATTTTAATCCCCCCTCCACTGGTGCACAAGATGATTCTCCACCTCTAGGGGTTGAGATCCCTCCACACTCCAAGCAGTGGCGTAACTAGGAATCACTGGGCCCCCCAGGAAAACTATGATGGGGCCCCTATCAGTACTTCACCCACAGTGGTTTTTCTGGGAGAAGGCTAATCTTTCATAATAAAAATAAGAAGATGGGACCCCCTTGGCAACCTGCCCCCTCCCCCCTGCAGTTGCTTACCCTGCTTCCTTCTAGTTATGTCCCTGTACATAAGGTCTCTGAGAAGGGTATTTTGGGGCTTAAGTGTGGTTTCCCAGCTCAAAACCAGGACCCCATTTTCCTGGTCCTATTAAGGAATGTTGTGGCCTCTACTAGGATGTTTTGAGGCTTAAGTGGTCCTGCAGCTTGAAATTGGGACCCATTTCCCCAGCCTATTAAAGCCCTAAAAGGGGATAACGAAGCAGGATGAAGATCCCTGCTGGACTCAATGACACCAATATTGTATGCCAAAGTGCTTTTATTGTACTAGTAGCCCTTGTAGGGACTGCAACAATCCTTGAAAGGACTAGGGAATAGGGGAGGGGGCAGCTTCGAGTTGTTGGACCGCCTTAAGCCCCAAAAGACCCCTTTTTGACTGGGTGTGGGGATCTCTAAGTTGATCCAAAGCTTCCAGTAAAGTACACTCCAGCACACCTCCTTTGGTACGGCCTTCAGTTAAATAATGTTTACTAGAGCAACACTCTCCCTGGTTTGCCTAAAAGTTACCAAGTTGTTCTACATATTTTATTCAGTTTATTAAACAGCACTTTTTTTCAATTAGAAAACTGAATCATATGAGTGGTGTTTGGGAGCAAACTATTTAATTGAAACAATTGATGAATCTTTTTGTAAAAACAGCTTTGAAGATTGGGTCCATTATAATGAAGTCCCCAGGACAATAACACTGCATCAACAGATATATGATTCAATGAGTGAAGAAACTCTTCAGCCTATAAAACAACACTTCCCTTGTATGGTGTCAGATGTAAGTAAGAAAACACAATTCATTCTAGCCTGTAGAGATCTGAAATGAATGCATTATACAGTTTATACTTTTGGAGGCTTTCTGCTTGAGAAATTCTATTTACTTTGCAGATCCTTCTAAATGGAGTTATTTTTGCCAGAATGGCCCCAAACAAAAAGCTTCACTTGTTGAAGACTATCAAAAATAGAGTAAGTTGATGGATTTAAACAACACATAGGGCTTTATTACATTTATATACTGTATCTATCTATTTATTTGTCTGTCTGTCTGTCTGTCTGTCTATCCAAAGTACAGCGTCTCACTGACCATGTTTATAACCAAGGGTGCATCTTTGATATGAATAATCAAAGTGAATAATGAGATGAAATCCGCTGGATTCTATTGATTTATTGCTGTACACAATCAATGAATTTCAGCAAAGTAATGACCATAATCAGGATACATTCAAATCACTTCCCATTCTACAGCACCCACCCATATCCAACCCTACATTCCCTAATTTCCCCCCTCATACAGAGCAAGCTGTGTGCAGTCCAACATCTAATACAAACACCTGGTTTAAAAGGATTAGGAGCGGCATCATATTGCAAATACTCAATGTTCCGTATACAAAGTATCTAAAAGGTTACTTAGAATGTATAATTCCAATGTTACAGCTGTTACTTAAATGTAAATTTCCAATGTTACAGCTGTCAGATGATTACAAGTACTTCCTATATTTAACCATTAGAGGCCACCATAAACCCAACCCAAAACTGAAAAAGCATCTATAGAGCCTCATTAAAAGCATAATATATGGTGATTGCTCTGCCCCTAGGGTGCCTGCATAGCAAGGAATTTAATCCATCATGCCTCCTTTATCAGGACATAGTCTCGATCCTGCCCTTTTTTCAGGGGCTGAGGATTGATGTCATCCACTGGGCCTGTCTTTTATCTGTCTGTGCTTTGCATTTCCATCTCCTGACTGTTATAGAGTTTTTACTAACATAATAAAAGCCCCATGTGTACCTACCATTATTTTAATCCCCCCTCCACTGGTGCACAAGATGATTCTCCACCTCTAGGGGTTGAGATCCCTCCACACTCCAAGCAGTGGCGTAACTAGGAATCACTGGGCCCCCCAGGAAAACTATGATGGGGCCCCTATCAGTACTTCATCCACAGTGGTTTTTATTATCTTTCATAATAAAAATAAGAAGATGGGACCCCCTTGGCAACCTGCCCCCTCCCCCCTGCAGTTGCTTACCCTGCTTCCTTCTAGTTATGTCCCTGTACATAAGGTCTCTGAGAGGGTATTTGGGGCTTAAGTGTGGTTTCCCAGCTCAAAACCAGGACCCAATTTTCCTGGGTGCAATCCTCCCAGCCCTCCACCTTAAGGGCCACAGCAATATGGCAAATGCAAAAAAGTTGGAGGAGCACACTATTTCATTTCCAGTGTTTTATTCAGCAAAAAGACATGTATGTCTTTTTGCTGAATAAAACACTGGAAATGAAATAGTGTGCTCCTCCAAATTTTTTGCATTTGCCGGATCTCTAAGTTGGCAGGACATGCCACCAAGAGGGGCAGAGTTTGGTTTGGGCAGAGCAGCGTGAGCAGCCTGGTCAGCGCATGGGCAGGCTGGGCACCCCTGAATAATTACATCTGTCCGGTATTGCTAAATTACTTTTATTTAAGTTTCCTTGAGTACCACATACAACAGAATATCCCACGAGCTGCAATCAGGGATTAAATATTGTATTTGGGGCTGTGCTGTAAATCCTGTTTGAGTCATACCCGCTGTGTGATTTTAACACAAGCTTATGGCTGACATTTAAAAGTCATGCTAAAAGGGACACAACAGTAATTTTAAATTACCTACAGCAGCTCTTATTAGGTTTAAGTAAGAAATCTTAGCACAGCAACCGTGTAAATCCCTATGTAAATCCTCTTTCCTAAATATTTCTCTTTTATGTTTAGCTGACCTCTTGTAGTACAGTAGGCATAGCTGCTCAAATAACACCAGCTATTAGCTGGCATTTAATACTCACTCAGGAAGAGCTGCAACGTAAGCAGTTAAAACCAAGCTAACCAGTTTTGAATCAAATAGCTCGATTTATCCCCTCTTTCCTGCACTGCAGCCCTGCAAGCATTGGACCAAATACCTACACACTTGTGTTGATTATGTTTTTAATTTTTTTATAGCTATTACGTTGCAATGTGTGGAGATGGAGCAAATGATTGTGGGGTGAGTAAGACCAGTCTTAACAAATGTTTCCTGTCTTGTATATTTGAGAAAACTGCTGGTTAAAACAATAAAAAAATTATACTTAATTCACAAATGCACATATTTCATTTGGAATAACATTTGGAATAACATAGAAAGGCAAGGGATACAAGATTTTAATTACAAGTTTCTGGCTATACTATACACCAGAAAAAAACATATCAGCAGCCATATCTGTTGTGTCAGTTAGATCAACTGGACTTAAAGTTTAGTAGTAGTCATCTGACTGGCTTTCTCGGTTCAGGATGACTTGTACAAGAATCTGTTGGCAATATAAGTACCAAATTAACCAAATTAGCATATCACAGGCAGGTGTTAGGGACCTTATGAATGCAGAAGGTATGACCCAGCACAGATGAGCCAATTTCTCGGATCAGGACTCAGCCGTGTACCTGCATCTTAAGGAAAAAGGACATACCTTTGAAGACTGTAATGTAATGTCAACAAAGGAACATGACTGGTTCAAGGAGGCCATTTATGTGAAAATAAAGAAACCAAGCCTGAAAAGAGGTGGGGGGGTTCGACACCAACTGTCTGCCATGTACAATGCTGTTTTGAAACCTTACTCTGGGCAGTTTCAATAACATCTCAGCCTCAATGCATCCACACCTTGCATACAGAAGGTCCCTAACACCTGGCTGTTATGAGCTAATTGAGACTTTCCATGGTACTTAATTGCCAACAGATTCTTGTACAAGTCATTCTGAATTGAGAAATCCAGTCGGATGACAAGCGAAACTTCTTCAAGATTTAAACTTTAAGTCCAGTTGATCTAACTGAATACAACAGATATTCCTTGATCTGGATAAATAAGAACCTTCACAAGCATATCAGCAGCCAATATAAAAAAAAACAAAAAACATTGGATTCAAAATTAAAATTAAATTAAAAATAAAAAAATTAAAATTAAAATAAAAATATTTTCATATAAACGTTGTATTTTACTGTATTCAAACATGTACTATACTGTAAATAAAATTGTGATGCTTGCATAGTATTTTCTTCCTATTATTTCAACCATTTCTTGACTTTTTATGTCTAAATTTACCTTTTTCATGTTGTCTCCTTATCTTTAAGGTCACCAGATTATAAACTTTATAGCTAATATGTGAGAAAAAATATTTTAGCTTTTCCCTTCAGTAAACGCAGCCGATAGTGCTGTTAGTTTTTGTAATGCAAACTGAATATGCAGCTTTTTAAAAAGGTATTAACCAGAACAAGGTATAATCCAAAACTTTTGGGTATTATTTAGAATCAGTCAGGTATTATGGAGAATGTCCGGGTATTACCCAGAAACCTCCAGGTATTATTCAGAACCAGGTATCATCCAGAACCTCTGTGTATACTATTTGTCATAATATTCTACATGATGTGATGCCACTTGCAGACCTTATATCTAGATATTACATTAGTTATTCAATTTGTAGACATTTTAATAGCCCTGAAAACAAAATTATTTTTTTTACTATTTTTCCATTAAAGACCCCTTTGTCACTTCACCTTATTTATTCCAAAGTTGAAGGCTCAGATTCCATTACATAACTTAACAAGGCAGCTTATTTTTTTATATTTCAGGCACTGAAAATGGCTCATGCTGGGATTTCACTATCAGAACTGGAGGCATCTGTGTCTTCTCCCTTTACATCTAAAACTGCCAACATATCATGTGTGCCTAAGCTACTGAAGTAAGATATACTGTAGGCCTCATTACAAAAGTCTTCTCAATGGAAAATGGTAGAAAAACTCATAGCATTCTATTTAGCAATTTGAGAATCTCACACTTTAACATCAATGAAGTGAGCTGTATTTATTTAATAGAGCTACACCTGAAACTATTAGCCAATGATAGAAAGTAACAGTATTTCTTTAAGGTCTGTTTGTTGAGTTTATGTGAAATAGCCAGAAATTGTAGCAGAATGAATATCTAATTAAGTTCAGACTATTCCTTTTTTTAAATGGGAACCGCAAGTGTTGGATTTCTAGCACGCACCCCTACAAGCTTCTTGCCTCTGCCTGCCATCCTATCTTCTAGCACAGTTAGTAGCCATTGTGTGAAAACTTGTATGTACCAGTAACTGTGGATAAACTTTATGGACCAGTAAGTGTATGCAAAATTATATGTACCAGTCACTGTTGGTAAACTTACTGTATATGTACCAGCCACTGTGGCCACACTTTGTACCTGAGCATTAAGGCTTCTTATAGATAAAAGTAGCTGGGTGTGTATGTCTAATACTGATCCCACCTCTTCCTGGTTGCCATCACATCTCCTGGCACTGTAAGATCAAACTTATATGTCACTGAGGGCAAACTAATATGTACCAGTCACTGTGAGAAAACCTGTATGCACCAGTCACTGTGGGAAAACTTACATGTGACTGGGAATGAGGGTATCTTATGTTTACAAGTATGTGAGGGCTGGGCATGAGGGCATTTTATATTCACCAGTCTGTGTTGTCTGGGCATGATGGTGTCATATAATTTTCTGTCTATGAGGGCATTTTATATTTACCAGTATGTGTGGGATGGGCATGAGGGCATCTTATATTTACCAGTCTGTTTGGGCTGGGCATGAGGGTGTCATATAATTTTCAGTCTGTGTGCACTGGGCATGATGGCATTTTATATTTACCAGTCTTTGCGGGCTGGGCATAAGGGCATCTTATATTTACCAGTCTGTGCGAGCTGCTCATGAGGGCATTTTATATTTACCAGTCTGTGTGGACTGATCATGAGGGCATCTTATATTTACCAGTCAGTGTGGGTGTAACTTATATTTACAGGCCTGTGTGGGCTGGGCATCTTATATTTACAAGTCTGTGTGGGTACATCTTATATTTACAAGTTTGTTTGGTCGTCTTATATTTAACAATTTGTGTTGTGGGTAATTATATTAACCAGTCTGTGTTGTGGGCCGATTTTCCAAAAAGCTGGTTCAATTTTGTATTTTTCAAACTTCCGAAAAATTCTAAATTGGGCCAATTAAAGTCAGTACAAACAAGTTGACAAATTGTTCAAAAAGTTTGAGGTAAAATATGTTTAACACAGTAATGCTAACTTACTGTACATGGCTCTGGGAAAATTTCTGGGGAACACGTACAAATATCCAGTAAGTTCCCTCATACACGCACTACTTATGAACTTCTGCATTTGATTCAGAATGATTTGTACAAGAATCTGTTGGCTATTATGTACACTGGAAAATCCCAATTAGCATATCACAGCCAGGTGTTCGGGACCTTCTGAATGCAAGGCGTGATTGCACTGTGGCTAAGAGGTGTCATAGGAACGCCCAGGGTAAGGCTGGGCACTCCTCTTCCTCCCGGGTTCTTGCGATGCAGTAATCGCTTGTTTCTGCATCGCGGGAACCCAGATAGGAAAGAGAATGGAGGCAAAAGGCATTTGTTTTACCGTATGTAGCACAGAAACAAATGCAGGGTATTTTACACCGGGTGTCTGTGCTGCTAATACAAAATGGCACAGGCCTGATTAAATCCATCCTTACCTAATTTTACATTGGGAAGCATAGGTTTTGCTCCATTTTACCCCATTGCATGGGATATTACATCTCCTTGTTCATTTTTTGAATTGTTCATATATCTATTGCCGCTGTGGTTCCTGCAATGTTTCCATCATTTTGTGCCTGAAAGTCGCTCGGGTGTTTGAACGTTTGGGGAATGTCAGAAGGTATAGGGCACATATATATAATATATATATATATATATATATATTCCGTATAATGGTGACTAAATGTGAAATTGATTTGACTGAGTAAAAAAAAAACTTATGCAGGTAGGACATCATTAAAAAGGGAAAAAAATATATTGATATTAAATTATTCAATTAATAAAAAAAAGGATTAATATCACTAAGTATATGTATGTACAGTTCCTATAATTCCACGTGTCATTTCTAAAGTAAAAAAGGCTCATTTACCCATTGCCGCTATCGCTCTGGGAAAATGCTCCATTCGCGATTCAATATGGTGATTGGGAATGTTAAATCCTGCGCTTTAACTAGCGCAATGGCGATATTGAATAGTGCATTCGACCCTAATATGGAGTTAAAGTTGACTTTAACTCCATATATTAGCCCAGCGAGTCCGGGTAAAAGAGCCTGAAAGTCTTTTAATTTAAATATTTGTGCCTTTCTGTTCCAGGGAAGGTAGAAACGCCTTTGTGGCCTCTGTCGGATTATTTAAAGTCCTCGTTGGGATTGTGTTGGTGTCAACTGTTAATATGTTACTTCTTTTTCCGGTATGAATTTGAGGCTATTTCCAGTCTAAAGTTTTGTAAAGCTATTTCCAATGATTTGTATCATATAAAGGTAACATTGTTATTGTTATGTTTTTGTTGAGACTCTCAGATAATTTCCGGTATTTTTAAAAGATGGCTTTTATCTAACATTGGTTATATCGTACATTACATTTGTTGTGAATTGTTCCTTGGTTTGGAAACAAACAGGAGAGCAACAGAAATTTTGCAAATTAATATTAGAGAGGAAATAAGGAATGTTCTAATATATTTTTCTTCCAAGTGTTTAAAATATGCAACATACTTCTAAATAAATATTAGTTAAATACCACTCCTCTGTTATTAGATATGGATTATAATTGTATCACAAGTTAGTAATCTGGTATAATGGGAACAAACTTTTTGTTGCATAAAACTTAATCCTCAGTAAATAGGTGAGCAGATCAGGACATGATTATTATGGTCAAATACTTCTTATTGGATCCCAGCCATCACTGTCTCACCATTAGAAGTACAAAGCACTAGAGATGGACGAACTTCCTGAAGTTCGTTTTGTTTCCAAACTTCCAAATTTCAGTAAAAGTTCGGAAGTTTGGAAACCCACCCAATTAAAGTCAATGGGAGGAAATAGTTTGAAACGTTCTGATACATTACAGATAAAATATCAATGGTAACTTACTGAAAATGGCTTGGGCGCCTGGGAAATGGTCTGGGGAACATGTACATATTACCAAAACTCGTTTAAAGGAACTGTAAACTTAAAAAAATAAGTGTTTGCCAATCGTTTCTATTATTCACAGGGAGGTGAGAACGCTTATTCTCACCTCCCTGTGAATAATAGTTTGCTCAGGGGACACAGCCGAACTTATCTTACCTGGCGCTCCACTCGCAGGTCCTTCTGATCTGACAGCCGCGATGTCCTGCTCTCCCGATCGCGCGCTTATCTTTTGTATTGGCGAGCTTGCGCCCAAAGATAGGCGCGTGGTCGGGAAACGGGCAACGCGGCTGTCAGATCAGAAGGAGCGAGCGGAGCACCAGGTTTGCAATGGGTTTGCGAACCCAGTTTACATTACTTAACAGAATGACACATTCGAAGGTTACCGAAATTGACCATAAAGTTAAGGGTTGCCGAACTCGAACACTATATTCGAGGGTTACTGAACGGTGCATTGAGGGTTACCAAAATCGACCGCTACAATAGTGGGTTACTGAACGCAGCTCCAGGGGGTCTGGATAAAGACTTCATTAAATCTCTCCAGGTTACCCCCCCCCCTTCTCTGGTTTTGGCTATACTCCCTACATTCCACCTCGTTCCTGTCTCTCACTAGTCTTGCTCTGCCCTGCATCAAGTCTCTTCAGGATGTGTCCCAATACTTTTTCTCTCAAGGTCATGTCACATTCTCTCTCTGTCTATGCCCTGTCACCCCTCGCTTTCTGCAAATCACACACATTAAGGTTCGTATACACGCTCAATCTTTGAGCAAAGAACGACCCTGACGGCCGAACGCTACACGCGCCGAACGGCAGTTTTGCCCAACTATCATCCGTGTTTGTGCATTCGGTCGGGGGTCGTTCGTTGAGCCGCCTGCCATATCGGCGAATGACCCCCGACTGACCGCATACACACAGACGATTGTCGACTGAAATGTCTGTTCGTCACATGTAGCGCTAGGCCATCGGGGTCGTTCCTTGCTCACAGATTGAGTGTGTGAGACGTACACACATCGTCCGATGTTGGGGATATTTGCTTACAATAAAAGGGGGTACTGCCTGTAACTTTTATGCCGCCCCATGCGCCGGTGGTGCCCTAGGCTGCGTGTGCTGCACAGGTCACTAAACTGTTTTCAGGTACTTGCTATCAGTCTCTGTGTGAACAGAAGAATGGGAAGCTAAAATCAAGAGGAGGGAACTGAGTGCTTCAAACAACAAAATCCATGAACACGCTCAGTCTGGTGAAGTAATTTTATTACTAATTTTACTGATATTGGCGTGACCGAGCTTGGTCGACTGTTCCTCCGAACCGGACGAATGGGCGATCGGGTCCATTGGTCAATCACAGCCGATCATGTGGTTCCCTATGGGACCACACAATTGGTCGTGCGCACTGTCAGCCACACAGAAAACACTCTGTCGGGACAAATAATAGCACTGTGTGTGCCCAGCCTTAATCTATTCTGTAGCAAACTATCAGATGTTATCAAATGCATCTAAATGTTGTAAGCCAGTAAATTTGCAAATTAACAACGCAGGCAAATTTTAGCACCTCATATTAAAGGGCATGTCCACCCCCAAAATATAATCGAAGAAAAAAAGACGTGGGAAAAGAAAGAACACAAAAGAACCAAAACAAAAAAAACCCACCATGTTGTTAGTGTTAGTTGTAGTTTAATCCTTACCTACACATCCCAGCTCCATAGGGTTCTCCTGTAAACCCCCCCCCAAAGTCCCAAAACTAACCACCAGGAGGATAGCAGGGCTGCCTGCTATCTTGCCTCCGGTAGATTGTCATGCGCACTGAGCTTCTCCCCCTCCCTCCCTCCTCCCCTCCTCTCCCTCCCGTTCTACTATCCCTCCCCTAGCATTAAACCCCCTTAATATGCTGCTCCCCCATGTCCCCCAGCCCCAACCGCATATTTTTTTTTCAAAAGCTCCCCAAACTCTTACTTATCTCTCCGCTTTTCTCCGCTGCACTGAATGACCGGCAGCCGCGTCGTGATGGCTGCCGCTCAGCCAATCACAGACGCGACTGCGGTCCCACCTCTGCTTGCATTCTCGCAAGCAGAGGGCCGGCAGTGCGGCGGAGGAACGAGGGAGGGGTAAGTAAGAGTTTGGGGGGCTTTCTGAAAAAAAATATTATGCGGTTGGCTGGGGGACATGGGGGAGCAGCATATTAAAAATCCGTTTAGGGGTGGACATACCCTTTAAATAAGCCTGTTTGAAGTGAGGTGAAGGTGATAAATAAATAGAAAGTTTAATAAAATGAGGAATTAAAGGAATTAAATGGAAAAAGTAAGCAGACTTGAAAAGAGAGAAGGGGAGATGAATGTAGAAAATGTAGTGAAAAGGCTAGCTGAAGGAAATAAGTGGAGGGGATCAGGGTATAGGTGTGTGGAGGTCAATTTCAGGGCTATGTACCGAGAGCCGTTATCGCTCTTTATTGTTTCCACTAGGGAATGCACTGAGCAGACGGCTCTTTGTGCATAGTGAATGGGGTTTTCCCATCCTGAAACTTTTTGCTGGCATTAAAGTTTCTGTCCTAAAGAGCTGTTAAAGACAGAGTTTGCGGTGGTTGCGCATCAAGTTTTTGCGTACTGCTGCAACTACCAGTAGTTATATCTTAAAGTCACAAAAACCCTTGGTACATGGGTCAACGTGACTTTTAGACAAAACATCCACCATCCAAGATACAAGGCACCACCCACTACAGTATTGTACTTGGTACATGGGTTAACGTGACTTTAAGACAGAAAAAACATCCACCATACCAGATACAAGGCACCACCCACTAAAGTATTGTACTTGGTACATGGGTTAACGTGACTTTTAGACAGAATAAATATCCACCATACCAGATACAAGGCACCCACTACAGTATTGTGGCTTAATGAATGTCACAAAAAACAAATTTACATCCCTTATTAAAGAGGCAGTGGCTCATTCTTACAGGGGTTATACATTCCAGTGGGAGTCTCTACATTTTATACTATACTTTATACTATACACCTGCAAGTTCTATGTTAACATTTCCTCTTTATTGCATGTTATATTAGTCACCAAACAGGTCTCCTGTACTGAAACTATCAAATTACTATATTTATATGAATATTACTATATTCCTGGGTGACAAATGCGTTTCAGCAGTTATAGTTATTACTATAACATAAGCTTCTTTTTAGGATGTTTTTTTTAAATGAACAATGTTGATAGACTGAATATATTTTCTTTTGTCTTTTTATACCAACAGAAAGGAACACTCTTTGGAAATCCTCAATATATTTTCCAAGGCATGGCTGTTCTTCTCCCTATTATGGTTACAAGTAAGTTGCATTATGAATCACCCACTGTGTAGCACACTAACATATAGAGCCATATTTATAAAAGAGTGTTTTGTTTTTGGTTGCTTTTTTATTTTTTACTGTGGTGATAACTGTGAAGTTTTTGCCTTCAAGCAGGTACAGTATTTTATAAAACAGTCAAAAAAAACCCCACTATCAGGCTTATTTACCAGGGAGCACTGCAGCTACGCTTGTCTAATTTACCTGGGAGTGCTGTGGGCACGTAGCACTCTTTTCAGCTCTTAAAGTTGCGCTTACCGATTTACTATTGGCTAGCGCAATGTTAAGTCTCGGTTTGTGGCGATTGCACGAGTACCGAAAGAGGCACTTGTGCAGCCGTTGAAAGCCTATTTACCAAAGCTGATAGCTGGCATTAAATATTTACATGCGGGTGAGATTCCCCCAGAGTCGCGTACCCTATGGTAAACTCGCTATTGGAGATTGCGGCTCTGGGTGAATCTCCATGAATCACTTTTGGCACCAGTCTACACAAACATAACTTACAAATGAGGCCAAATCATTTTCAACAGGACATGCTAAAGCAAATGAATTAATGGACAATTAATTACTGAAAACACTCCTAATGCATTATTGTTAACAGTTTTTACCCCTCCCAGGTGCTCAAAGTACAAATATTTTTGGACTTCACGCAGACCCAACAAAGTCAGTGTAAAATCCATGCAAACCTGATAGTAAATTGTGTAGTATGGGTTTACACTTAATTTTAACAAATTCAAAACATATTGCGTCTACCTTAAAGGGCTTTAAGTGTCCTGCTTTCTTCAGAAGGGAAAACCTCCACCAGCTTGAGTATTCTACTGTGCAAGCAACTTATTCCTTTATTTTACACATTTTTGCCTGTAGAAAGTTTGTTTATTCCATAAAATGGCTTTATTACATTTGCACTGTAGATTATACAGTATGTGATATGAGATTCCTCTATTAGTTGGGACAAAGGCATTTCAAGACTTTTTGTTCTAGGAGGGGGAAATGAAATGGATTACCAAAAGGCATTAGTTTTGGGTAAAATTTCCCTGATTCACTCAAAATGAAGACATTTATTTTTTACATATATCTTTTTGCAGTGAGTTTAAATGGTCCTGCTAAGAAATTGGCTCCATACAGACCTGCTGGGAATCTCATGTCACCATCATTGCTGCCTTCCCTTGCTGTGCACATTCTTCTTTCCTTTGTTCTGCAGATTTCTATGTTTCTTGAACTTCAAAAGCAGCCATGGTTTAGTGACACAGATGTTTTCAGGTAAGCACAGAACAGGGGCGTAACTGCAGGGGCCCAGCCCCCCCATGAGATTGGAGGCCAGGCCCCTGAAACACCCCTCCCCAGAGCTCCCTGATCAGCTATTTTTAAACAGCTGATTGTGCATAAGAAGGAAACACATGCACGATCAGCTGTTTATAAGACCAGACCCGAATTTCCAGTTTTAAAAGAAATCAATAATTATTGAATCGGTTACCCTTGAATGTAGCCTATCGATTTTGGTAACCCTCAAATGTAGTTCATTTATCACAATCTATTTTTCTGTGTTCCTTTCTAGTGGTTGTATTTCACAAAACCAGAGCTCATTTAATCAAACTATCCAACGGGAGCCTTCAGTGACAATAAATTTCTATAGTACCAGCTTTTTCCCTATTGTTGGAATTAATTTTATTACAATACAATTTGTGTTTTCCAAAGCACGACCTTTCAGGCAACTTCTGTACAAAAACTGTAAGTATCCAAGTTATTCCAAGTTATAGAAGATGTCAACTGCAATTTAATAAATTTATCCCAAACCTACACTAAAGCTTTGTACAGACACATGATGTTCCTGCAGACCCACCACCCCCGACCATGACTCATTTGTGCAACGAATGGCTGTTTCGGCCCATAGTCACACATGTGCACATGTTCGGTTGGGGCATTGGCGGATTGCCGAATGATCCCCGACTGAACGCATACACACGTGTGACTATATGCCGTTCTGGCCATTCTTTGTGTGTGTGGAACATTGTACTTCTGTATGAAGCTTAACTTGTTTGAAGTGAAGTATTAAGGGGTTAGTTTGGACTTAATGGTGTGTGCTAAATTAAAACTAACCTAGCAAATTGTTTTTGGATTTTGTGCACTTCAGGCAATGCAATGAAAATTAGGTTGGGAATTTCATACATTTTATTTGTACCATTTTTAACATGAAAAAAAATTGAGGTCTCAAATATATGCAAAATGTTAGATAGAAATTGCAGTGGTATTAGAGGTGTATGTACGTATGTACTGTATGTATGTAAAATGTTATTTTTAAAGCGCCACTTGGGTATGCAGCGCTATATGTTATTAAATACAGAGTATACAAACAAGGGGTAAGTGGAAGCAATTATACAGATAGATAAAAACAATTTCATAAATCAGTTAAGAAACCATCAGGGAGATTCAATAAAAGTTCTTATCGTTTAAAATGGTGCTAATTTTGCCCTAACCAATCAGATTTTATTTAACATTTGAATGCAAACATCTGATTGGTTAGCATGGTGATTGGCACCATTTTAAACAATAAGCCTGTTTATTTATAAATTATGTATAAATTGATATTAGTGCAACATGCTTCGACAAATTAGGAATGAGATCCCTGCCCTGAAGAGCTTACAATCTAAGTGGGTGGGACAACATACAGATACAGAAGTGGGGGGGGGGGGCAAATTCCTTAATAAATTGTGATCATGTAAAAAAGGAGCAATTGTGAATGTTATTGCATCTTCGGACATAAATCAAGTCAAGATATTATTGAAATAGTGGGAAACTAGAAGATTTTGTGACATTTTGCTATGGATCAGAGGGTCTTTTATTATTCCTACCTCCCAATATTGTTTTAGTTGAGGAGATACAGCATGTACAGCTTTAATCTGCCAGGTTAGTGCCCTGGGCCTTCCTGTATTAAAGGGTATCTTCACTGCTAAAAATTTGTTTTGATATTCAGCTTTATTGAAGAACAGGAGCGGTTTCCTACCTTCCATTTTTCAATAAAACCTGCAGGAGCTGGGAGAGAAGGAAAGGGCCCGATAGATCGCTCCTCCGCCGCATAGTCTGACATGTCCTCATGTACGGCGCATCCCACATGCGATGTCAGAATGAAATTTGTAAGTTTCTTTCATCTCTAGTGTTTTGGTAGGGAATAAGTTAGATTATGTCAATTTGTATTAAGTCACAAAATGTCTAATATCTTCAGGTTTTATTGAAAAACCTCCCATTCATCAATAAAAGTGAATAGCAAAACTTTATATGCACTATAGTTCTTTTAAAATTTTCTAATATTTAAAGGGCTTGACCACACTTAAAGCAAAAAAAGTAAAATTTCTAGTTACCTGCCACCAATCCCAACTGATATATTTTGCACTTTATTACCTGCATTACTAACCAGATATTATTGCCCCCATTCTGGCAGAGTACGTTGGCCCCTCCCTCCATGCAGTCAATATAACTGACATTATAGTCAACGATTGACTACTGTTTCACCTGCTGCCTCCTCTGCTCAAGGTTATGAAAAAATCTCATTGAGCAGAGGTAGGAAGCACCTTTACTAGAAAGGAATAGAACTAATTAAATATCTGGTAATTAATGAATGTAATAAACTGGTAATAATAGCAGTTGGGGTTATGGACAGATAATCGACAAGTCACCAGTTTTTTTGTTTTAAGAACTTTCAATCACAAGTTCCAAGTTTTAAAAAATTCTAAATTCCGTCAGATCTGCTGATTTTTGAATCGAAACCAGCTTTGTTTCGAAACCAGGACTCATTGCTACAAAAGACCTACCAGGCTATATATATAGGGCCGCTGTGTACAAATATACACATATTGCTTTAACCCTTTAACTGCCACGATCGTATATTCACGATCTGTGCAGAGAATACACAAACTGCTTTACCTCCCCTCCAAAAAATTGCCCCCTGCTAGGGGCGATCGGGGGGCAGCATTCAAGTGCCCCCCTAGCCCCCTCGATCCCCCCTCGGTTTCGTCCAAATCCGAGAGGGGGATCGGGAGATTTCCTACCTTTTCTGCCGTGACCGCTTATGCCCGTATTCCAAGTTCGTTATCATTCCCTAAGATGATTTGATGATCATCTTTGGGAATGATCCAAAAAAAGGGGGGGAAATGCACACAAAAAAAAATCTTAAAGTGATACACACACCTTTTTTTTTTTAACCTAAAACTATCAATTAGCAAAAAACTTCCAGTTACCTCTCTAACTTAACTCTTACTTACCTCACTGAACTTGGGGGACCTCTCTTACTTAACTCTTACTTACCTCACTGAACTTGGGGCCTTTTCAGGGGGGTGCACTGTATTTAAAGGGCAATAAATACAGTAGTATGAAGGCAGTAGTGGTCATCATTTCAACCCCTCGGCTTATACTCGAGTCAATCATGTTTCTTCCTTTTTGGGGTAAAAATGGGTACCTCGGCTTAAACTCGGGTCGGCTTATACTCGAGTATATACGGTAGTGGTTTTTTTGCTTGTCAAGTTAGTTTAGGTAGGATTTCAATACTTGAATCATCTTATTTTTATTTTTCACAAAACCTCCTAAAAACACAGAGTTCTTTGGATCACTGGGTCTGGAATTCTTCATGTATGTATGAAAGCATGGCACCGTAACATAGCTGAAGGTGTGTAGATTCCAAAAATATATAGTTTGTGGGGGGAATTTCCATTTTTCAGGACTGTTTCCTTAGAAAAAGGGTAGGCTGTTCAAATTACAGAGCACTTTGATTTTTTCTTGTAATTGCATTTGTGCATGCGTCCCATTTGAGCTAGTTGTGGCTCTACGTCTCTATGTGCATCCACGCATATGGCATACTGTTTGATTCAGAACATTGGGAGATTGATATTTAGTTGGGGGTTTTATTGTGGGGGGCATTTCAAGTTTTGGGGCTGTTTTGAAATTACAGAGCACTTTGATTTTTTTCTTGTAATTACACTTGTGCATGCATCCCATTTGAGCTAGTTGGTGGCCACGTCCCTGTGTGCATCCACACTATAGGCATACCGTTTGATTCAGGGCATTTGGAAATTGACAATTGACAAGTTTTTTTAACATGACATGGAAATTTGCCATGATTTTTAACTTTGAATTGTATTTTATACAAAATCTGGTAAGAAAGCGAAATTGGACACAAAACTGCGCCCACACCATTGGTGGTATGCATAAAAGAATCACACCATTGTGTAGCTGAAGGTGTGTAGAGTCCAAGAAGTTGCAAGTCCAAAGTTGCTGTAATTGGGCCACTGTTCATTGGCTCACTTTGTGGCTAGTTGATTCCACGTCTGCGTGTGTAACCATACATAGGGCATACCGTTTGATTCAGGACATTTGGGAGATTGATATTTGGTAACTTTTTTTACATTACTTGGGATTTTGGCATGATTTCTACCTTTGAGAGTGTTTTTTTTTTTAAATTTTTTAGAAAATCTGCTAAAACTGTGAATTTCTACAAAGAACTGCGCCCACACCATTGATGGTATGAATGAACAAACTACAGAATTACTTAGATAAAGGTGTTTAGATTGGAGAAATATATGGTTTGTGGGGGTTGTTTTGTGGGGAAAAACTGCAGACTGTTCAAATTCAGATTTGGCTGAAAATGTTTGCTGTTTCTGAGCCATTGTGCATTGTCTCACTTCATGGCCATTCGCTTCCACGTCCGCGTGTGTAACCACACATATGGCATACTGTTTGATTCAGGACATTTGGGAGATTGATATTTAGTAACTTTTTTTTACATTCCATGAGGATTTGGCATGATTTCTACCTTTTGAATTTGTTTTTTGTTAATTTTTTCAGACAAATGTGAACTTCTATGAAGAACTGCGCCCACACCATTGATGGTATGAATGACAAACTGCAGCATTACATAGCTGAAGGTGTGTAGATTTCAAGAATATATAGTTTGTGTGGGGTATTTCTGAGTTACGGGGGTGTTCTGTGGAAAAAACTGCAGATTGTTCAAATTCAGAGTTGGCTAAATATTTTCACTTATTGTGAGCCATCGTGCATTGTCTCACTTTGTGGCTATTCGCTTCCATGTCTGCGTGTGTCACCACACATATGGCATACCGTTTGATTCAGGACATTTAGAAGATTGATATTTGGTAACTTTTTTTTTACATTCCATGGAGTTTTGGCATGATTTCTACCTTTTTGAATGTTGTTTGATGTTAATTTTGTTTGAAAATCTGGTAAAAGTGCAGACCTGTTGCTGATACCTCGGATGACTCAAATTAACTTAGAACCCCTTTTCCTTTAAACCATAGATTAACTGTACAAATGAACAGGCAGACACACAATCCTTTTGGGTGAAATAAATGGCCACAGCTTTATTGACACATTGTAACAATCATGTGATCAATTAAATTAGCCAATTATAAATTTGCATCCTTGCATATTAATTAGATATAAAACCCCAACTAGCCGTAGCCATTGCTGAATGCCAAGCTCCTGGATCCCCAGAGGCATGTAACGGCTCCACATAAACTCTGCAAGGATGCCCCCCGCCGCTGTGACTCCAACAAAATTTCCGTTTTAACCAACTTTAAACCCAACTATACAAAAATAATAGGGAGGAGGGTGGGGAGATTCTCCTCCTGTTAGCAATTTCTACAAAATGGCGACTGCTGCCTCGTTCCCGCCCTTTTATAAACTTGATGACGTCAGCGATGACGTCGGCGCTCCCAGTGTCCTTTGGGCTCTCGCAGATCAGCCGCGCCAATCCGGGAGCGCGTCGCGACGTCATGACGTCACGCGCTCGGCCGCGGCTGATACCAGCCCATTACCAAGAAGAGAGGAGGGGAGGGGCGGGACCCGGAACGCCGCACTACAACTCCCAGCATCCTCGCCGGTGCGGCGCCCCAGGTCAGACGCTCCGGCCCCCTAACTCGGGTCGGAGCTACCAGACCTGTTGCTGATACCTCGGATGACTCAAATTAACTTAGAACCCCTTTTCTTAAACCATAGATTAACTGTACAAATGAACAGGCACACACAATCCTTTTGGGTGAAAATAAATGGCCACAGCTTTATTGACACATTGTAACAAATCATGTGATCAATTAAATTAGCCAACTATAAATTTGCATCCTTGCATATTAATTAGATATAAAACCCCAACTAGCCGTAGCCATTGCTGAATGCCAAGCCTCTGGATCCCCAGAGGGCATGTAACGGCTCCACATAAACTCTGCAAGGATGCCCCCCCCGCCACCAGGAGTTGCTGTAGGCCTACACGGAACTCTGTCGCCCCCCAACAAATATAGTGCCTGTTCAATACCGTCTCTCAAACCAGTTAAAAAGATATCGAGCCCGATATCGTTCAGATGCACTCCATCTTGCCTCATCAGGACCTATTATCGCCCTCCAACTGGCGATGTCGAACCACTACCCCCCCTTGGACCGCACGAACCTGGAGATTCTGGTATTGAGAACCCTCCTACCTTCTCCACTGCACCCTGATCCTTTGCCCCTTGCCAGTGCACCTGGGAACCACCTCTGACCATACTATAATCGACTGCCTGAAAATTGCCGAAACGCTGCAAATCAGCCTTCATTAAGAATAGCAGTCGGACAACGATTGTTACAGAGGTCATTCCCGGCTGCATGTATAACTAATACCATGGGCCCTGGGTCCGCTCTGCTAATGTTCACAACCTCCAGCAGCACCTGGCTCCAACATAAACCCCGAACCCCTTTCATAAAAGAGAAGCCGTCTGGAATCCCAGTGCCTTCCTCCGGGTCGAATCTCGGCTCTTTGTGCAGCCCAGAATAGGTATGAGTGTCCCCACTAGCCAAACCGACGTTGGCGAACACCTGGAATAGAAACAATCATTAATGGCCAATTCAGGGCAATGTACCTCGCTACGCAATTAGAACGCCACCTACCGAGCCTGCGCACCCTATCTTCGAAAAACCTAAGGAATGAGCCTCTGTTGCGGCTCCAATCCTAAACGAATGTGTACCGAATTCTTTCGGTTGAAGTCCCAAGTACCCCAGGGCCTTACGTAATATCGCCCAAACTGATAACGGATAGGGGTAACCATTCTGATGGGCCAGGAACGATGCTGAGGGGGATCGAATGGCAGCAAATTTAGCTATTACCTTCACTGGGCACCAACCGGACTGTAGTGGGAAATGGAAACCACTCCCCGTCCCCGAGGGGTCTGTCTTAGATCTCTTTATCCTGACCCTCACCGATGCTTGCGAGACGAATATATCATCCGCTGCTAAACCACCCGGTCTTTTTGAACTGGCCGAAACTAATTCCCTCACTCTCGCATGGCCCCAAAGAATGCCACGCAAAACTGGCTTCAAATAAATTGGCCTCATATTCCGAGTCGCACACAAAATGCAACGTTTCCAACAGCCTTAACAGCAGCCTAAAATTAATTGGCCGTTTGGCACTATTGGCCACTTGCTCTTTCCTCCAGCCCTTAGAATAGATTTTACCACAAACTCTTTGGAGATGTCTTTCCAACCCATCAACCTGAAAAAGAAGGACAAACCTGACATTCTCCGCTGGGCAACCAAACCAGAGGAACCTGACGCCCTCAGGTGCTCTAGGTAGTCTAGTAGCGTACCTAATCTGTTATGAGAATTAGCGTTAATATCTTATTTGTAAATTGTAACCATTCCGTCCAAGCCTTACCGTGACTGGCCCAGGTAGATGGAGCGACTGATGATTGGACGAGCTGCATCAATTGCTGTCTATCAGTTCCCACAGGAAATCCGGGCATCTCTGACCTAGCTGGTCGGCCTCCGGGTGCAGGCGGTGGAATTCTTCCCACTGAAAACGAGATAGAGCATCGCCCCACACAGTTAAGAACCCCCGGCACATGTTTAGCTCTAAAGACACATTTCTGTTCAAACATTTTAGAACCAAATCCTCAGCAGCGCCAGTACCGGTAAAGAGGAACTCGTTAAGTTGTTAATCGCATAAACCACACTCTCATTGTCTGTCCAGAATCTGATCTTTTATTCTGAATTTTTTCTCCCCATAATTCCATTGCCACCACAATGGGGAAGAGTTCAAGGAGAGTGGAGTTTTTTGCAGTGACCCCGCCTCCCTCCATGAGGCGCCACTCTGCGGCGCACCAATTGGAGCCCAAAATGGCCCCGAAACCACGGAGCCTGCTGCATCCGTGTAAGGGTGCAATTCAGAGTTGGTTTCCTCCTCCTCTTGAAAACAAGTCCTACCATTGTAATTCCTAAGAAGGTATGCCACACCAGTAGGTCCTACGCAGTTCCTTAGTTATCCGTACGTGGTGAGGTGGAGCGTCACCCCCCGAGTGGCTAACGATAACCTCCTGGAAAAAACCCTTCCCATAGGCATGACCCTACATGCAAAATTCAATGATCCCAACACTGATTGCAACTGCTTCAGTGTAACTTTTTTAACTTGCAGGAACATTGAGATCGCATCTAGCATGCCCTGTATTTTCGCTGCAGGCAACCTAAATTCCATCTCCTGTGTCAATCTCGATACCCAGAAACGACAGCACTGTAACTGGACCTACGGTTTTCCTTCAGATATGGGCACCCCAAACTTGTGCATTAAAAAACGGAAGGAATTTAACAAAAAGGAACAATAATTAGAATTAGCTGGGCCAACAAACAAAAAATCATCGAGATAGTGCAAAACATTTAGGGAACCTGTCTCGAAAGAATAGCCCAGTCTAAAAAGGAACTAAAAATTTCAAATAGGGAACAGGATATGGCACGCCCATGGAAGGCACATTGTCGTAATAATACCTGCCGTCTAGCTGACATCCCAATAGATGAAAGCAGTCGGGGTGAATCGGGAGAAGGCGGAAGGCCGCCTCTACATCTGATTTAGCTAACAAGGCCCCCGCACCTTCCTTTCTTTCTTACTAAATGAATTGCCCTGTCGAATGATACATACGAGACCGAGGACGCTTCTTTAGAAATACCATCATTTACCGAGCTCCCCTTCGGGTAAGATAAGTGGTGAATTAACGGAACTTACCACTCTCCTTCTTAGGGACTATACCCAGGGTGAAATCCTAAGGTTGTAAAATGGGGGCTCGGTAAATGGACCCGCCATGCGCCTTAATCTACCCTCTGCCATAACTTTTCCCTGACAACTTCCGGCATTTCCTTGGCCGACTTCAAATTGGGGGCAAACTTGGGTAACCCACAAAACTTAAAGGGATTCTGAAACCTTGCTTAAACCCCCCCCTGATTACTCTGCCTCTTCCTTCTCCGGTACATTCCTAACCAGTGCTCCATGGCCCCCACGTTCACTGTGTCCTGCTGCCTGTTCCCTCCTGCCCGCCTTGGCACTGTAAGCGATTTCTTAAAGCATTTGGCGGCTGAGTGGCCGCTCCCCCCCGCAAAAGGAGCATTCGTGCTTGAATCTACAAGCCGCTCCAAACTTGCAGTTGCCTTCGTTAAAGAGCCACAGAGCCGGTTCTTTTTGCTCCGGAGGGCTGAAAATTGCTACTCCCCGTGCTTGGTACTTGGGTGAACTAGACCCTTGGGGCGCTCTCTGTGCCAGCATGATTCTTATCCAAGAATCTGCGGCTTTAATATTCCAGCCCATCTCTGGTCTGACGGCCAGGCGCCTCCTAAACTCCTCATCATATTGGCGCCAGGCCGACCCACCATTGTGTTTATTACGCTCCGAAAATCATGTCCAGATAAAAAAAAGTTCGGAGCATTTTTGGGGGGCTTTCTGGCCAATCACCCCGGCCAAAACACAAAAGGCTTGTAGCCAGTTCCCAAACGTCTTAGCCACCTTGGGCTTCCTTTCCCCCTTATCTGTCTTCACTATTTCTTTGTCAACTGTGACCATATCAGTGGAGACCAAGGACCATATATCAACGAACTCGTTCTTCCAAATTTCTCCTTTCTCCGCTGATAGATGTACCCCTAGGGGCTCACACCACAAAATAAGTTTCCTTCAGCGCTTCCACCGAAGGCACCTCTGGCACAGGCTGGAGTGCTGTCACTCCCCCTGGGGCAGGGCTCGTTGACGGCCCAGCTGGCATGGTGTCTAGTTTCCCCATTAAGGCCCGTAGGACCTGAACTAGCTCACCACCTTCTCCACCCCCTGTGTTTACCCCATGCCCCAGCACAAGTGTACTCACCGCCTCCTGACGACTGTACCACACTTGTACTCCGCCCCTTCTAGGGCCTCCCGGGATCACCTGACGTGGACTCGCTTGTCCGTGCTCGGTGAGCAGCCCCATCCTGTCACCTCCTTCGCGTAAGCCGGGGACGACCTCCTGCTCCTGCCTAGGTAAGGACCGTGAAGCTCTAGACCTTCTGTCTCTAGAGTGTTGTCTGCGAGCGCCGGCTAGTCATCACCAGATCTAGAGCGTGCCTGCGACGCTCCCTGCGGCGGTGCTCTTTGCGCCAGCGTCTGTAGGACTCCTCGCTACTATCAGAGGAGGAGGAGTACCTGCTCCTCCTTCGCCCATGCCTGCGGCTACTGCCCTCTCTCCTGGGTTGGCTCCTTTCCCTAGAGCGACTCCTCTCCGGAAAATCCCTCAGCCTAACTGGGGCCGGCGTCGTCCCACGGAAAGTGGCACAGCGTCCATAAACTGCTCGCCCTCATCCGACACCCACCTCTTGCCGTATTGGCTGGGCATCTAGGGCGGTATCCCCTGCCGCTGCTGCTGCTACAGCTGGGCGGCGGACCTGCTAGGGCCAGGAACAGGGCCACCCCTGCCCCTAGCCCTCCCTCTATTGACAGTTGGAGCTGCAGCCACGGGTGGGACGTGCTCCTCTCTCAAAGGCGGCACCGAGGGCGGCGCACCCCACCTCTAGTGAGTTGGGAGGGGTGCACTGTGTTAAAGGCCTTCAACAGGCCCTCAGTTGCCGCCCTACGCCTGGGGGTGTTTGCCCTGACTACAGGCGTCCCCCGTGGTCTGCGATAGGAGTGTTGGGGACTGGGACTCAAACGGCACGGGAGCGGTGGGGCGGCGTACGGGCCTACTAGCCGTCCGGCTAGCAGATCTAGTCTGGGGACGGGTCCCGGGGGTGCCCACCCCGGTGGGCCCCCATCCAAAGTCCCTGCAGCCACCCCGCCCCCTCCGTGCTGATCCTCTCCCTTACCCTCTCCAACATCTGATCTGCATCAGCCATGATCAACAATACGAATTTTCTGCCTCCTGAAATGCCTGTCTTGTTTCTTTCTTTGCTCTGAGCAGGAAGAGAGATTCTCCTCCTGTTAGCAATTTCTACAAAATGGCGACTGCTGCCTCGTGTCCCGCCCCTTTTATAAACTTGATGACGTCAGCGATGACGTCGGCGCTCCCAGTGTCCTTTGCGGCTCTCGCGAGATCAGCCGCGGCCAATCCGGGGGCGTCGCGACGTCAGGACGTCACGCGCTCGGCCGCGGCTGATACCAGCCCATTACCAAGAAGAGAGAGGGGAGGGCGGGCCCCCGGAACGCCGCACTACAACTCCCAGCATCCTCGCCGTGCGGCGCCCCAGGTCAGACGCTCCGGCCCCCTAACTCGGGTCGGAGCTACCAAACTTCTACGAAGAACTGCGCCCACACCATTGATGTTATGAATAAGCGAACTACAGCGTTACTAGCTAAGGTGTTTTTGCTTGAGAAAGGTCAGTGTAGACCCGAAACATGTCGCATTAAATTATCAGCAGATAATACCTGAGTGGGCCCTCCTTACTTTATAAATTTGGTATAGCTGAAGTGTGTAGATTTCAGGAATATATAGTTTGTGGGGGGTATTTCTGAGTTGGGGGGTGTTTTTGTGAAAAAACTGCAGACTGTTCAAATACAAAACTGGCTAATTTTTTTTTGCTGCTACTGACATTTGGCATTGGTCACGCTCTGGGTTAGTTGGGTAGCCATGTCTCTGGGTACCCCCATGAATGTGGCATACCGTTTTATTCGGGAGGGGTTAGGCTTTCATATTTTTGTGATGCGTTTGAACTTTCCTCCACAGTTTTGTTAGCGGAAATTCGCATTTGATTTTGTCTCTGATTTTACAGTTGAGGAAAAAAAGGAAAATGTGAGAAAATAACTTACAATTGGATGAAGAGCTGCGTCCGGGTCTAACCTCACTCATAAAATCTTGTGGGTGTGTATTTTCTAAAATATCTCCACTTGTGGGGATATTTTAGTTAATTTGGAAGATATCTATGTTAACAGTGAGAAGGGTTATACATTTTAATTTGGTGTAATATTCTTGAAGGTGCAGTTTTAGTTTGGGGGGTCCTCCTGTACAGGAAAAGTGTGCTACCTACATATATCTGGTATCGTTGTACTCGGGAGTATCAGAGCTTTTAGAAACAGTAAGATTTTTGTGTGTAACCTTAAAGGGCAACTATAGTGAAAAAAAACTTTGTCTGTATACAATGTATAGATCACTTAGTTAAGCTGCCTTACTTTCATGTTTCTGTTGGCTTCGTTTCTTCACACTGGCAGAAGTTTGTACCAAGCTGTGTAGTCCCCCTCCCCTCTCTGTCTACTCCCCCTCAAGCGTGACGGGCTGTATACAAGTCCGAGCATTGTCAGTTAAAAGGACTTTAAATGAAGTGCTGACATCCTGTTGACCCCTCCCTTCCCAGAGCTAGACTGCAAGCAGTCAAAGTGTGGAATAAAGTAGCAATATGCTGAAGAGGGGCGAGGGGGAGAGAGGAGGACAATTGGTGCTGGAGTTTCTTTACAAGTAAGTTACTGAACTCTGCCTGTTCTCTACTTTGCTAATTGTTATTTACTTTTAACCTAAAGTTCATATCTCTCCCCCTGCTTAGCTGAGATCATAATCACTGAAGAGAGAGTCAGTGTAAGCAGCTTGTAGTGAGACCTTCACAAACACAGTGACACTGCTTGTTGTCCTGTTACATTTCAGTTGCTTTAGTCTATATATTTCATAGATTGCACTGTATGTCTTGTTTGGTATAAGTCTGTATTACTGTATTATATATACTGTATTAGTGTTCCATTGAGTCACTGGTTTTGTATGTATATAAGATTTTTTTGGGGGGGAGGGGCTGTTTTATAGTGTGTTATGCTCATATTGCTGGGTTATGGTTTATTGATTGTGTTTAGCACTACAGCATTTGACTATATGTTGCACATGGTACATATAGTGTGGTGAGAGAGTGTGTGACAATACTGCATGGGAGCTTTGGATTGTGTGGGTGTGTGCCTTTGAGTGACAGATGAGGTGTAGCAGCGCTCCTACAAATCACAGCATATTCAAAGGCTTATATCTCGGGGACTATGTAGAATTTAAAGAAACTAAAGGTACCCTGGTGGATGGGATGACTTATAGGATACATTCAAGAAATTTAAAAAAAACAATTTTCTCACTATAATTGCCCTTTAAGATAACTATAAGTAAAATTGGAAAAATCAATGAAATTTGCAACTTTTTTTTTTACAATTTTACCCATAATTCCAGTAAAATTTCCAGAAAAGTTACAAATTCTTTTACCATGTTAAAGTACACTTTGTGCTGAAAAAACAATGTATAATATTCCTGATTTACTGCAAGTTTCCCTACTGTAAAATTAGTCTAAATCGATTAAGGGCAAAATCCTGAAAATTCTTCTGGCACTTAACGCAAAAAAAAAATAATGAAATTCTTCTGGCACTCAAAGGGTTAAAGGAGAACTAAACCCAATTTTTACACTCCAGAATCTAAACATGTACCCTCTAAAAACACCATAAACTGTAAATAGCAATAGAGTAATAGCATTAAAGTAAATGTTACCACTTACTGGATGAAATAACTGTATGTAGTGTACAGTGACATACACACAGTGTGTATGTCACTTTATTGCCTATTCTTTCCTGTAAAAGGATTGGCTAGAGGACTAGTGGGTGTGACTAACTAAACAGTTCCTGCAGTATATTAGGACTCATATAACAATGTGTGTAGCCATTCCATCCTTATTATTATTGTGGTTAGTGTACTGTATTTTCCCAAATGTAAGGAGTGCCAAATGGAAAACATTATGTATTAGACCCACACCATCACTTAAAGAAGGGAAGGGTCATAAATCCCTAAAGAGGCACTAACTCTACAAATACCACATGATTACCAGGTAAAAATGCATACCTTATTTAATATAACGGCAACATACATGATAAATATCCTTATAACATAGCCACATCACCCCCATACCATGTCCCAATACACAATAGGAAACAGACAGCAGTCAGGAAAGTATGGTTACTGATGGTCCATATTAAAAAATCGTGCAGCAATTACGGTCATATATTAGTATACTAAACTGAGCATGTGTAAAGAACATAATGGTCAGTGACCACAATGGGAAATTAGACACAAATCTCATGTTAGAAAGCTATTTTCTCAACAACATACTAAATCATATTAAAATGAGAGGTGAGACACTGATTACTGCTTTTATGAAAAGGAGATCTGCCTTCTATTCAATGTTGTTCTGAGGCTTGAGCTGTCCTTTAAACTCACCTGGCCCTGGTTCCTAATCTTTTTGTCATACTATACAAACTTGTATTATATTTATACTACTCAACTGAATTTTGTTGAAAACAAATCGCTATAATAGTTGCTTGTGAAGGTTCTCATTCATCCAGGTCAGGTATATCTGTTGTATTCAATTGATCAACTGGACTTGAATGTGTTCTTGAAGACGTTTCGCTAGTCATCCGACTGGCTTTCTCAATTCAGAATGTACGATTTGCCTTAACAACACCATAGCAGTAGTCTACTCTAATACTGCTTGATATTTTTCAGCACACAGTCATAAATATACGGCCACAGCTGTACCTTTACAATACCCGCAGTGTTGGAACTTTACAATACCATGGGTTTATAAATACAGAGCGAACAACATGGACAATATCCTTTATTGTGGGCTGTTTATATCATATTAGTATGTAATAATTTTTTTTGGTAAATTTTATGTGTTTTTCCTCCTAGATTTGTTCTGTTTTAATTCTTCTCCAGTTGGCTTCCTTTATATTCATGCTGTTTGCTGAATAGATTCCCTTTACATAGCTATGGAGGTATGTACTTTTATTCTAGCTTTAACCAAAATAAAGACATCATTTAAAATTTTTAAAAGGGCATGCCCATCCTTGGTAATTTTTACAGGCATTAAAACCCACACAACATAAATTGTTACAAATTGCATAGTTATCTTTAACAAAAATGCTTCTTTCACCCCTGAATCCCTTACCAGTAGACACCACCTCTGCTGCTGTAATTTGTTAACTATATGGCACACAGCAGCAGAGGAGGCTTATTCTCTGCATCTCCAGTGGTTCGTATGCCATAAGTGTCACAGATAAGACTGGTTTCCAGAGCTAAACAGGGACAGATTTATACTTTTTCTCCCCTAGCCAGTAATCTTTGGCCCCCAAACCCGCCTGACAACAAAGGGCCAAGCTGACCAATACAGATATTAACTTTATAATCCCCTCTAGTGATGTGGTAAAATTGGGAAAAGAGTAAGATGAGCCTGAAGTGGGGGGATTCTGATCGGTGTATACAGAAGAAGTAGCATATTAGGTGCTTACTGTAAATGTGTATGTGTGTGTGTGGGGGGGGGGGTATATAGATTTATATAGAGTTAGCACACACACCACTCAGGTCTTCTTTATGCAATTTATTAAATGATCTGCATCAAAACCATCATGCGACGTTTTGGGGAAACCCAGTCCCGTTCCTCAGGCCACAGTTGATAGCAAAAAATAAATTTGTATGTTTGCACTTTTATCTTTTCACTAACTGAAGTAGAGGGAATTAATTATCTTTTGCTGTTGTGGGAGAGGAAAAGTGTATAATTGTGATACCACCCAACATGGTTTAATAGGGGCACTTATAGTAACAACATGATGCCAGAGCTGCATGCATTCTCAATAGTGTACCTATTTAAAGGTGTATGTTGAGGCAGGTGGCCAATAAGTAAAACTATTAGGAACACCTATTAAAAACATGGGTAGCATGGCTGAGTTTAGAATTATGTTGTTTAATTGAAATCCCTTGCAATCAGTGCAACACTACTTATTACATTTATTAAGTGTGTCCTTCAGACCGTATGATCTGAAAAACCCAGGTTACAGGTAGGAATCAGGAAGGATTGGAGTGCAGAAAAAAGCAATGAAATGGGCAGGAGTTTATAAAATGTGACACAGGGGCTAATGGGGCAGAAAAAAAGACAAAGTAACTTGTCGGAAGCAGGTGCCAGAACACAATAAAACAATTTGATTTATATTGCTTAAGATGACATGGAGATAGAGAGATCATGCATCACAATGTAAATCTAAAATTATAGTAGAGCTACAGGGAATTTCCAAATTAGTGAATGAAGCTTTCTCTTGGAGGTAGGGGTTGAGATCACGTGTGCAAAAAAAGTAATGAAGTCTAATAAGTTACTGAGGAAATGGTAGCTTCAGCTTTATGAACAAGCAGAACTCAATGTAAACTCACATAAGTGAAGTCTTTCATGCTGAGAGGTTGTTGAATCAAGTATTTTTCTTAGTGGGGCTTGTGTTGTTTTCTTAAAAACACCAGGAACCAGATGAAGGAAGAGATGGTAAATTTAAAACTATTGATAAGCATAAGCACCTAACTTCTTGGCTCCCATATGCAGTTACCGTCGTAAATGATTACTGAAACATGAAGGTAAGCTATGCTCCTTACTGCATCTGCCCCACAGTGTCTATATCTTCCAAAAGTGACTTCAGTAGCTTTATAAATTTTTGCATTACATTATATAGAGCAGAGGAAGATTTGAGATGTTTTAAGTGCTTGCAGAATTTCCTACTTTATATATCCCCATGTGTCAGATAGAGATGGCCGAAACTTCGAATTTCCGAAGATCCGAAAATGAAATTACTTTGAAGGTTCAGAACGAATTTGAGGGTTATGAATGTTCAAGGTTTATTTTCAAAATAACCTTTAAAGTTTTAAAACCCTCAAAATAAGCTTGAAAATACACAAGTCCCGAATCTGAAACAAAAGACTGAGTCCACCCCTGAGACTGTTGGTCAGGGGCATAGTGTACAGTCAATGGTGTCCTAGATTAAAAAACACCTATGCACTATCTTGGGCAAGGGATCACATTCTAATTTCTGATACACATCAGCTACTGCTAATTGTTGAAGAATCTCTCTTACATAAAATTCAGTATCCTGGATTCCTGTTTAATTTCCTCCACACCTTGAGTTCATCTTTGGTAATTAGGGGAAAACTACTATCCATTGTATTAGACATTCTCATATATTCTATATCCTGTTGTATGGTACATATTTCATATACATCTCAATAGTTGCGTATGTAGTGGGTGGTATAAAAGTCCCCTTAGTTTTAATCCAAACAATTCAGATCGATAAACTTGTTAGTAACCACATCGTCAATTGGAGTGGGGCGATCTATACTGAAATGTGCCTTCAGTCATACAGGGTTATTCAATAAGAGTTCTTATAGTTTAAATGGTGCTAATTTTCCCAACCAATCAGATGTTAGTTTTCAAATGTTAACTAAGATCTGATTGTTGGGGCAAATTAGCACCATTTTAACCTATAAGAACTTTTATTGAATCTCCCTGTTTCCTAAGAACCGATATAATTCTACATCACACCCACTGCAAAAGCATTACACTTACTAGTGGGACAAAGTTCAACCCTTGCATATTACCTTTACTTTTATTGGCTGAGGTCAACTGTGAACAGATGTACATAGTTTGTTCTGAGGGTCTGCATGCCCAAACATGGACCCTTCCTTCCTCTGCCAGGATCGCCGCCATCCCTTGCCACCACACACCTCCGGATCCCGTTTGTTGCCGTGACGATAAAGGGCATCCACCTCCATGTGTTCCCCCCCATCTCTTCATGTCCAGCCGTGTGTAATTCCGGGAATAAAGCGTGACTTGCATGGGGGGAGTGGCCTCCATATAATTCTCGCTCAACTCTGTGTACTAAACTGCCATTGAATAGACCTGACCTGTAGCGTTGTCATTTCAACTTTACTCACTTCCATCTTTCAACTTCTTTATACGAGTTCAATATATATATGGCTACTTTTTTCACAGTAATTGCACTTTGATTGAATAAAAGAATTATAAGAAGACCCTATGTGCACGTACATCTGTACTATATATTATAATATATATATATATTATATTATATATATATATATATTGATACACACACGCACTCGGTATATTCCTCATAAAGTTTATTAGTGGTCTGTTTCAAAACATCATGCAATGTTTCTGGAAATGCAGTACCTTTCCTTAGGCCACAGTTGAAAACAGATACTAATACATAGGTACACACATTTTATTAAAAGCATAGATGGAAGTGAGACACATTGGCCCTCCCATTCCCCTATCAAATTAACCATCAAGTTAGCCGCCCTGAGGCCTGTACAAATCAGAATCAATCACATCCATATTTGGGAAACAGCCCTGAACAGACTCAAATGAATAAATAAAATTGAAGTTCTTATTCAATCCGTTTGGATACAGGGTATTTAGCTTATGGACCCACCATACCTTTCTTGGCATAATTTGAGAATCAACGACGCAAGCAATAAAATACAGGATTCCCAGCACCGATCATCAATTAGGCTTAAAGATAGTAAGCTACCAGTGCCCAAGCATTATTTAGAACAGGGCACACAAAAAAAATGACTAAGTTTATGGTCTTGGAGCATTTAGACCTTCGTGAGAGGAAGGGATAGGGTTCTCAATTAAGGTAGTGGGTTCCATAAGCTAAATATCCTGTATCCAAATGGATTGAATAAGTACTTCGATATTATTTATTAATTTGAGTCAGTATCAGTCTAGAGTCTTCTCTTGTAACATTTCATACTTTTAATATCAAGCAACCTCACATTGTTTAAGTCTTATCTGTTTGTCAGCACCCCTTTAAGGTTGATAAACTTTTTCAAGTACAAAGAACCCATTTCACTATAGTGTTTAGGTACAGATAAAGACACATAACTATATTTAATTGATGATCTGTGCTGGGAAAATCGATATTTCACTTTCTGAGTTGTTTCCCCAACATAGATCAATCCACATGGACACTGTAAACTATAGACAACAGAAATCTGTGTCACAGTTATAGTGTCTACATATAATATTCCTTATTAGTTTTAGGATGAACATAGTCTTATATCTTTAACAAAAACATTGAACACATTTTTGCATTTAATACTTTTCAGTATATTTACTAAAAATGTTGGTTAAAACTCTTTTATTCTGCTCTCACTAGTTTGTTACACGGTGTTTGTGGCTTCTTTTTAAGAGAATAGAGGTAGAACTTGGAACTCCATAACTTGAGGGAAAGCTTGTTTAAGAAAATTCCAGTGTCTCCTTATAATTTGAGACAGCTTTTGACAGGCTACAGTGTATTGACTGACAAGGCTATTCAATTGTTATGTTTCCTTTTGTGTGTTATGTTTCCTTATATGTGGGTTATGTTCACTAAGAACCTTCTTTTTTTTCTCGCCTCTAGGAGGGGTTTGGAGTATCCCCTATTTTCCAATCTATACTGCATTTCATCTTATTCTAGTTTCACATCTCTCTTCCTCACCTACTATGCATGTGACTCTCATGAACTGACTTTGTGGATAGATGACTTAATATGTTCAGGATGGAATTCAAAAAATTGAATTACCATTAGTTCTATCCATAAAGATCTGTGGTTATATTCCCATCTTTTTTGTATATAAGGACATAGGACACAAATGATACTTGTTCAAAATCAGCAGTGTAAATAAATTGTATGTTAGAATTACATTTATTTATCACTCCATATATTGGGTAAGGGATCAAATGTTGCCCCCATAAGAGGAACACTCTTCCTAAAATCCCAAATTCCAAATCTCCCATATCCTTAAAGGGAACTGTGGTCTCCAACAAGTTGAGTTTAAACAAAGGGCCAGTTTCCTACCTTTAAACAAGCCATCAACCACCTCTCTACGTGCTCCACAGCCCAAGAAATACATAAATGACTGACCAAAAGTTAATGGGTGGGAGACTGACATGTGACATTCCTAGGCTTCTCCTGCTAGTGCCGCCGGCAAGCACAGCCTCAGACTCCTTCAGTGGTGTGAGGGAGACAGGAAGTCCCTCCTCCTCTCTGCTGTGTGAAGGACCTGCAGCTGCAGAGAAGGTAAGGAATCTACAGCCTTTCTCCTCACTCTGCCTGAAAAGGCTGTTTCCACACAGTTTTCGGGGGGGGGGGGGTGTTGGGGGTGTCAGCACCACACCCCACGTGGGCAGGCCACACACCCGTGAGTGGTAGGGGCCACATGGGCTTGTAAGGGAATGGGCCAAGGGGGCCTGCAACTGGAGGGACCATGGGGTCCATAAGTGGGAGGGACAAGGGGGGCTGCAAAGGGAAGGAGACACAGGGCAGATTGACTGAAAGGTTTCAGAGCAGAAGCAGGAAGTGCAGGGGACCTGGTGATGCTGCTGCCATATCACACACAAAATGTATATATCTTCCAAACTATGTAAAATAAACAATGGAATAATTGCAAAAACTCTCAGGAGAGCAATTCCTATCAATTTACCTAAAGTCTTTTTTGCTTGTCAAGTTGGTTTAGGTAGGATTTCAATACTTGAATCATCTTATTTTATTTTTTACAAAATCTCCTAAAAACACAAGAGTTCTTTGGATCACTGGGTCTGGAATTCTTAATGTATGTATGAAAGCATGGCACCGTAACGTAGTTGAAGGTGTGTAGATTCCAAAAATATATAGTTTGTAGGGGGGGATTCTCCATGTTTTGGGACTGTTTCCTTAGAAAAAGTGTAGGCTGTTCAAATTACAGAGCACTTTGATTTTTTCTTGTAATTGCATTTGTGCATGCGTCCCATTTGAGCTAGTTGGTGGCCACATCTCTGTGTGCATCCACACATATGGCATACTGTTTGATTCAGAACATGTGGGAGATTGATATTTAGTTGGGGGTTTTATTTGTGGGGGGCATTTCCAAGTTTTGGGGCTGTTTGAAATTACAGAGCACTTTGATTTTTTTCTTGTAATTACACTAGCATACCGTTTGATTTAGGGCATTTGGAAGATTGATAATTGACAAGTTTTTTTTACATGACATGGAAATTTGCCATGATTTTTAACTTTGAATTGTATTTTTATAAATGTTTCTGAAAATCTGGTAAAAAAGCGAAATTTTACATGAAACTGTGCCCACACCATTGGTGGTATGCATAATAATCACCATTGTGTAGCTGAAGGTGTGTAGATTCCAAGAATATATAGTTTTGGGGGGTATTTCTAATATAGAGGGGTGTTTAGTCTGGCAAATCTGAAAAGTTGCTGTAATTGGGCCATTGTTCATTGGCTCACTTTGTGGCTAGTTGATTCCACGTTTGCGGAATTTGTAACTTTTCTGGAAATTTTACTGGAATTATGGGTAAAATTGTAAAAAAAAAAGTTGCAAATTTCATTGATTTTTCCAATTTTACTTATAGTTATCTTAAAGGGCAATTATAGTGAGAAAATTGTTTTTTTTAAATTTCTGAATGTACCTATAAGTCATCCCATCCACCAGGGTACCTTTAGTTTCTTTAAATTCTACATAGTCCCCGAGATATAAGCCTTTGAATATGCTGTGATTTGTAGGAGCTGCTGCTACACCTCACTGTCACTCAAAGGCACACACCCACACAATCCAAAGCTCCCCATGCAGTTTGTCACACACTCTCTCACCCACACTATATGTACCATGTGCAACATATAGTCAAATGCTGTAGTGTAAACACAATCAATAAACCATAACCCAGCAATATGAGCATACACACTATAAAACAGCCCTCCCCCCCAAAAAAATCTTATATACATACAAAACCAGTGACTCAATGGAACACTAATACAGTATATATAATACAGTAATACAGACTTATACCAAACAAGACATACAGTGCAATTATGAAATATATAGACTAAAGCAACTGAAATGTAACAGGACAACAAGCAGTGTCACTGTGTTTGTGAAGGTCTCACTACAAGCTGCGTTACACTGACTCTCTCTTCAGTGATTATGATCTCAGCTAAGCAGGGGGAGAGATATGAACTTTAGGTAAAAGTAAATAACAATTAGCAAAGTTAGAGAACAGGCAGGTTCAGTAACTTACTTGTAAAGAATCCAGCACCATTGTCCTCCTCTCTCCCCCTCTGCCCCTCTTCAGCATATTGCTACTTTATTCCACACTTTGACTGCTTGCAGTCTAGCTCGGAAGGGAGGGGTCAACAGGAGTCAGCACTTCATTTAAAGTCCTTTTAACTGACAATGCTCGGACTTGTATACAGCCCGTCACGCTTGAGGGGGAGTAGACAGAGAGGGGAGGGGGACTACACAGCTTGGTACAAACTTCTGCCAGTGTGAAGAAACGAAGCCAACAGAAACATGAAAGTAAGGCAGCTTATACTAAGTGATCTATACATTGTATACAGACAAAGTTTTTTTTTCACTATAGTTGCCCTTTAAGGTTACACACAAAAATCTTACTGTTTCTAAAAGCTCTGATACTCCCGAGTACAACGATACCAGAATAGTAGGTAGCACACTTTTCCTGTACAGGAGACCCCCCCAAACTAAAACTGCACTTCAAGAATATTACACCAAATTAAAATGTATAACCCTTCTCACTGTTAACATAGAATATCTTCCAAATTAACTAAAATATCCCCACAAGTGAGATATTTTTAGAAAATACACACCCACAAGATTTTATGAGTGAGGTTAGACCCGGACGCAGCTCTTCATCCAATTGTAAGTTATTTTCTCACATTTTCCTTTTTTTCCTCAACTGTAAAATCCGAGACAAAATCAAATGCGAATTTCCGCAACAAAACTGTGGAGGAAAGTTCAAACGCATACAAAATATGAAAGCCTAACCCCTCCCGAATAAAACGGTATGCCACATTCATGGGGTGTACCCAGAGACATGGCTACCAACTAACCCAGAGCGTGACCAATGCCAAATGTCAGTAGCAGCAAAAAAAAATTAGCCAGTTTTGTATTTGAACAGTCTGCAGTTTTTTCACAAAAACACCCCCCAACTCAGAAATACCCCCCACAAACTATATATTCCTGAAATCTACACACCTTCAGCTATACCCAATTTATAAAGTAAGGAGGCGCCACTCAGGTATTATCTGCTGATAATTTAATGCGACATGTTTCGGGTCTACACTGACCTTTCTCAAGCAAAAACACCTTAGCTATGTAACGCTGTAGTTCGCTTATTCATACATCAATGGTGTGGGCGCAGTTCTTCGTAGAAGTTTGGTAGCTCCGACCCGAGTTAGGGGGCCGGAGCGTCTGACCTGGGGCGCCGCACGGCGAGGATGTGGGAGTTGTAGTGCGGCGTTCCGGGGCCCGCCCCTCCCCTCTCTCTTCTTGGTAATGGGCTGGTATCAGCCGCGGCTGAGCGCGTGACGTCATGACGTCGCGACGCCTCCCGGATTGGCCGCGGCTGATCTCGCGAGAGCCGCAAAGGACACTGGGAGCGCCGACGTCATCGCTGACGTCATCAAGTTTATAAAAGGGGCGGGACACGAGGCAGCAGTCGCCATTTTGTAGAAATTGCTAACAGGAGGAGAATCTCTCTTCCTGCTCAGAGCAAAGAAACAAGACAGGCATTTAGGAGGCAGAAATTCGTATTGTTGATCATGGCTGATGCAGATCAGATGTTGGAGAGGGTAAGGGAGAGGATCAGCACGGAGGGGGCGGGGTGGCTGCAGGGAATTGGATGGGGGCCCACCGGCTGGTGGCACCCCCCGGGGACCCGTCCCCAGACTAGATCTGCTAGCCGGACGGCTAGTAGGCCCGTACGCCGCCCCACCGCTCCCGCCGTTTGAGTCCCAGTCCCCACACTCCTATCGCAGACACGGGGGACGCCTGTAGTCAGGGCAAACACCCCCAGGCGTAGGGCGGCAACTGAGGGCCTGTTGAAGGCCTTTAACACAGTGCACCCCTCCCAACTCACTAGAGGTGGGGTGCGCCGCCCTCGGTTGCCGCCTTTGAGAGAGGAGCACGTCCCACCCGTGGCTGCAGCTCCAACTGTCAATAGAGGGAGGGCTAGGGGCAGGGGTGGCCCTGTTCCTGGCCCTAGCAGGTCCGCCGCCCAGCTGTAGCAGCAGCAGCGGCAGGGGATACCGCCCTAGATGCCCAGCCAATACGGCAAGAGGTGGTGTCGGTGAGGGCGAGCAGTTTATGGACGCTGGTCCACTTTCCGTGGGACGACGCCGGCCCCAGTTAGGTGAGGGATTTTCCGGAGAGGAGTCGCTCTAGGGAAAGGAGCCAACCCAGGAGAGAGGGCGTAGCCGCAGGCATGGGCGAAGGAGGAGCAGGTACTCCTCCTCCTCTGATGTAGCGAGGAGTCCTACAGACGCTGGCGCAAAGAGCACCGCCGCAGGGAGCGTCGCAGGCATCGCTCTAGATCTGGTGTGACTAGCCGGCCGTCGCAGACAACACTCTAGAGACAGAAGGTCTAGAGCTTCACGGTCCTTACCTAGGCAGGAGCAGGAGGTCGTCCCCGGCTTACGCGAAGGAGGTGACAGGATGGGGCTGCTCACCGAGCACGGACAAGGAGTCCACGTCAGGTGATCCGGAGAGGCCTAGAAGGGGCGAGTACAAGTGTGGTACAGTCGTCAGGAGGCGGTGAGTACAATTGTGCTGGGGCATGGGGTAACACAGGGGGTGGAGAAGGTGGTGAGTAGTTCAGGTCCTACGGGCCTTAATGGGGAAACTAGACACCATGCCAGTGGGCCGTCAACGAGCCCTGCCCCAGGGGGAGTGACAGCACTCCAGCCTGTGCCAGAGGTGCCTTCGGTGGAAGCGCTGAAGGAAACTTATTTTGTGGTGTGAGCCCCTAGGGGTACATCTATCAGCGGAGAAAGGAGAAATTTGGAAGAACGAGTTCGTTGATATATGGTCCTTGGTCTCCACTGATATGGTCACGTTGACAAAGAAATAGTGAAGACAGATAAGGGGGAAAGGAAGCCCAAGGTGGCTAAGACGTTTGGGAACTGGCTACAAGCCTTTTGTGTTTTGGCCGGGGTGATTGGCCAGAAAGCCCCCCAAAAATGCTCCGAACTTTTTTTTATCTGGACATGATTTTCGGAGCGTAATAAACACAATGGTGGGTCGGCCTGGCGCCAATATGATGAGGAGTTTAGGAGGCGCCGGCCGTCAGACCAGAGATGGGCTGGAATATTAAAGCCGCAGATTCTTGGATAAGAATCATGCTGGCACAGAGAGGCCCCAAGGGTCTAGTTCACCCAAGTACCAAGCACGGGGAGTAGCAATTTTCAGCCCTCCGGAGCAAAAAGAACCGGTCTGTGGCTCTTTAACGAAGGCAACTGCAAGTTTGGAGCGGCTTGTAGATTCAAGCACGAATGCTCCTTTTGCGGGGGGGAGCGGCCACTCAGCCGCCAAATGCTTTAAGAAATCGCTTACAGTGCCAAGGCGGGCAGGAGGAACAGGCAGCAGGACACACAGTGAACGTGGGGGCCATGGAGCACTGGTTAGGAATGTACCGGAGAAGGAAGAGGCAGAGTTAATCAGGGGGGGGTTTAAGCAAGGTTTCAGAATCCCCTTTAAGTTTTGTGGGTTACCCAAGTTTGCCCCCAATTTGAAGTCGGCCAAGGAAATGCCGGAAGTTGTCAGGGAAAAGGTTATGGCAGAGGGTAGATTAAGGCGCATGGCGGGTCCATTTACCGAGCCCCCATTTTACAACCTTAGGATTTCACCCATGGTATAGTCCCTAAGAAGGAAGGTGGTAAGTTCCGTTAATTCACCACTATCTTACCCGAAGGGGAGCTCGGTAAATGATGGTATTTCTAAAGAAGGTCCTCGGTCTCGTATGTATCATTCGACAGGGCAATTCATTTAGTAGAAGAAAGGAAGGTGCGGGGGCCTTGTTAGCTAAATCAGATGTAGAGGCGGCCTTCCGCCTTCTCCCGATTCACCCCGACTGCTTTCATCTATTGGGATGTCAGCTAGACGGCAGGTATTATTACGACATGTGCCTTCCATGGGCGTGCCATATCCTGTTCCCTATTTGAAATTTTTAGTTCCTTTTTAGACTGGGCTATTTTTCGAGACAGGTTCCCTAAATGTTTTGCACTATCTCGATGATTTTTTGTTTGTTGGCCCAGCTAATTCTAATTATTGTTCCTTTTTGTTAAATTCCTTCCGTTTTTTAATGCACAAGTTTGGGGTGCCCATATCTGAAGGAAAACCGTAGGTCCAGTTACAGTGCTGTCGTTTCTGGGTATCGAGATTGACACAGGAGATGGATTTAGGTTGCCTGCAGCGAAAATACAGGGCATGCTAGATGCGATCTCAATGTTCCTGCAAGTTAAAAAGTTACACTGAAGCAGTTGCAATCCGTGTTGGGATCATTGAATTTTGCATGTAGGGTCATGCCTATGGGAAGGGTTTTTTCCAGGAGGTTATCGTTAGCCACTCGGGGGGTGACTGCTCCACCTCACCACGTACGGATAACTAAGGAACTGCGTAGCGACCTACTGGTGTGGCATACCTTCTTAGGAATTACAATGGTAGGACTTGTTTTCAAGAGGAGGAGGAAACAACTCTGAATTGCACCCTTACACGGATGCAGCAGGCTCCGTGGGTTTCGGGGCCATTTTGGGCTCCAATTGGTGCGCCGCAGAGTGGCGCCTCATGGAGGGAGGCGGGGTACTGCAAAAACTCCACTCTCCTTGAACTCTTCCCCATTGTGGTGGCAATGGAATTATGGGGAGAAAAAATTCAGAATAAAAAGATCAGATTCTGGACAGACAATGAGAGTGTGGTTTATGCGATTAACAACTTAACGAGTTCCTCTTTACCGGTAATGGCGCTGCTGAGGGATTTGGTTCTAAAATGTTTGAACAGAAATGTGTCTTTTAGAGCTAAACATGTGCCGGGGGTTCTTAACTGTGTGGGGCGATGCTCTATCTCGTTTTCAGTGGGAAGAATTCCACCGCCTGCACCCGGAGGCCGACCAGCTAGGTCAGAGATGCCCGGATTTCCTGTGGGAACTGATAGACAGCAATTGATGCAGCTCGTCCAATCATCAGTCGCTCCATCTACCTGGGCCAGTCACGGTAAGGCTTGGACGGAATGGTTACAATTTACAAAAGAGATATTAACGCTAATTCTCATAACAGATTAGGTACGCTACTAGACTACCTAGAGCACCTGAGGGCGTCAGGTTCCTCTGGTTTGGTTGCCCAGCGGAGAATGTCAGGTTTGTCCTTCTTTTTCAGGTTGAGGGTTGGAAAGACATCTCCAAAGAGTTTGTGGTAAAATCTATTCTAAGGGCTGGAGGAAAGAGCAAGTGGCCAATAGTGCCAAACGGCCAATTAATTTTAGGCTGCTGTTAAGGCTGTTGGAAACGTTGCATTTTGTGTGCGAATCGGAATATGAGGCCAATTTATTTGAAGCCAGTTTTGCGTGGCATTCTTTGGGGCCATGCGAGTGAGGGATTAGTTTGCGCCAGTTCAAAAAGACCGGGTGGTTTAGCAGCGGATGATATATTCGTCTCGCAAGCATCGGTGAGGGTCAGGATAAAGAGATCTAAGACAGACCCCTCGGGGACGGGGAGTGGTTTTCCATTTCCCACTACAGTCCGGTTGGTGCCCAGTGAAGGTAATAGCTAAATTTGCTGCCATTCGATCCCCCTCAGCATCGTTCCTGGCCCATCAGAATGGTTACCCCTATCCGTTATCAGTTGGGCGATATTACGTAAGGCCCTGGGGTACTTGGGACTTCAACCGAAAGAATTCGGTACACATTCGTTTAGGATTGGAGCCGCAACAGAGGCTCATTCCTTAGGTTTTTCGAAGATAGGGTGCGCAGGCTCGGTAGGTGGCGTTCTAATGCGTAGCGAGGTACATTGCCCTGAATTGGCCATTAATTGATTGTTTCTATTCCAGGTGTTCGCCAACCGTCGGTTTGGCTAGTGGGGACACTCATACCTATTCTGGGCTGCACAAAGAGCCGAGATTCGACCCGGAGGAAGGGCACTGGGATTCCAACGGCTTCTCTTTTTGAAAGGGGTTCGGGGGTTTATGTTGGAGCCAGGTGCTGCTGGAGGTTGTGAACATTAGCAGAGCGGACCCAGGGCCCATGGTATTAGTTATACATGCAGCCGGGATGACCTCTGTAACAATCGTTGTCCGACTGCTATTCTTAATGAAGGCTGATTTGCAGCGTTTCGGCAATTTTCAGGCAGTCGATTATAGTATGGTCAGAGGTGGTTCCCAGGGTGCACTGGCAAGGGGCAAGGATCAGGGTGCAGTGGAGAAGGCTAGGAGGGTTCTCAATACCAGAATCTCCAGGTTCGTGGGTCCCAAGGGGGGGTAGTGGTCGACATCGCCAGTTGGAGGGCGATAATAGGTCCGATGAGGCAAGATGGAGTGCATCTGAACGATATCGGGCTCGATATCTTTTTAACTGGTTTGAGAGACGGTATTGAACAGGCACTATATTTGTTGGGGTGGCGACAGAGTTCCGTGTAGGCCTACAGCAATCCTGTGGCGGGGGGGGGGGCATCCTTGCAGAGTTTATGTGGAGCCGTTACATGCCCTCTGGGATCCAGAGGCTTGGCATTCAGCAATGGCTACGGCTAGTTGGGGTTTTATATCTAATTAATATGCAAGGATGCAAATTTATAGTTGGCTAATTTAATTGATCACATGATTTGTTACAATGTGTCAATAAAGCTGTGGCCATTTATTTTCACCCAAAAGGATTGTGTGTGCCTGTTCATTTGTACAGTTAATCTATGGTTTAAGAAAAGGGGTTCTAAGTTAATTTGAGTCATCCGAGGTATCAGCAACAGGTCTGGTAGCTCCGACCCGAGTTAGGGGGCCGGAGCGTTGACCTGGGGCGCCGCACCGGCGAGGATGCTGGGAGTTGTAGTGCGGCGTTCCGGGTCCCGCCCCTCCCCTCCTCTCTTCTTGGTAATGGGCTGGTATCAGCCGCGGCCGAGCGCGTGACGTCATGACGTCGCGACGCGCTCCCGGATTGGCCGCGGCTGATCTGCGAGAGCCCGAAAGGACACATGGAGCGCCGACGTCATCGCTGACGTCATCAAGTTTATAAAAGGGCGGGAACAGAGGCAGCAGTCGCCATTTTGTAGAAATTGCTAACAGGAGGAGAATCTCCCCACCCTCTCCCTATTATTTTGTATAGTTGGGTTTAAAGTTGGTTAAAACGGAAATTTTGTTGGAGTCACAGCGGCGGGGGCATCCTTGCAGAGTTTATGTGGAGCCGTTACATGCCTCTGGGGATCCAGGAGCTTGGTATCAGCAATGGTACGGCTAGTTGGGGTTTTATATCAATTAATATGCAAGGATGCAAATTTATAATTGGCTAATTTAATTGATCACATGATTGTTTACAATGTGTCAATAAAGCTGTGGCCATTATTTCACCCAAAAGGATTGTGTGTCTGCCTGTTCATTTTACAGTTAATCTATGGTTTAAAGGAAAAGGGGTTCTAAGTTAATTTGAGTCATCCGAGGTATCAGCAACAGGTCTGCAATTTTACCAGATTTTCAAACAAAAATAACATCAAACAACATTCAAAAAGGTAGAAATCATGCCAAAACCCATGGAATGTAAAAAAAAAGTTACCAAATATCAATCTTCTAATGTCCTGAATCAAACGGGATGCCATATGTGTGGTGACACACGCAGACATGGAAGCGAATAGCCACAAAGTGAGACAATGCACGATGGCTCACAATAAGTGAAAATATTTAGCCAACTCTGAATTTGAACAATCTGCAGTTTTTTCCCAGAACACCCCCGTAACTCAGAAATACCCCACACAAACTATATATTCTTGAAATCTACACACCTTCAGCTATGTAATGCTGCAGTTTGTCATTCATACCATCAATGGTGTGGGCGCAGTTCTTCATAGAAGTTCACATTTGTCTGAAAAAATTAACAAAAACAAATTCAAAGGTAGAAATCATGCCAAATCCTCATGGAATGTAAAAAAAAGTTACTAAATATCAATCTCCCAAAGGCCTGAATCAAACAGTATGCCATATGTGTGGTTACACACGCGGACGTGGGAAGCGAATGGCCATGAAGTGAGACAATGCACAATGGCTCAGAAACAGCAAACATTTTCAGCCAAATCTGAATTTGAACAGTCTGCAGTTTTTCCCCACAAAAACAACCCCACAAACCATATATTTCTCCAATCTAAACACCTTTATCTAAGTAATTCTGTGTTTGTTCATTCATACCATCATGGTGTGGGCGCAGTTCTTTGTAGAAATTCACAGTTTTAGCAGATTTTCTAAAAAATTTAAAAAAAAAAACACTCTCAAAGGTAGAAATCATGCCAAAATCCCAAGTATGTAAAAAAAGTTACCAAATATCAATCTCCCAAATGTCCTGAATCAAACGGTATGCCCTATGTATGGTTACACACGCAGACGTGGAATCAAATAGCCACAAAGTGAGCCAATGAACAGTGGCCCAATTACAGAACTTTGGACTTGCAACTTCTGGACTCTACACACCTTCAGCTACACAATGGTGTGATTCTTTTATGCATACCACCAATGGTGTGGGCGCAGTTTTGTGTCCAATTTCGCTTTCTTACCAGATTTTGTATAAAATACAATTCAAAGTTAAAAATCATGGCAAATTTCCATGTCATGTTAAAAAAACTTGTCAATTGTCAATTTCCAAATGCCCTGAATCAAACGGTATTGCTATAGTGTGGATGCACACAGGGACGTGGCCACCAACTAGCTCAAATGGGATGCATGCACAAGTGTAATTACAAGAAAAAAATCAAAGTGCTCTGTAATTTCAAACAGCCCCAAAACTTGAAATGCCCCCCACAATAAAACCCCCCAACTAAATATCAATCTCCCATGTTCTGAATCAAACAGTATGCCATATGCGTGGATGCACATAGAGACGTAGCCACCAACTAGCTCAAATGGACGCATGCACAAATGCAATTACAAGAAAAAATCAAAGTGCTCTGTAATTTGAACAGCCTACCCTTTTCTAAGGAAACAGTCCTGAAAAATGGAAATTCCCCCCACAAAACTATATATTTTTGGAATCTTACACACCTTCAGCTATGTTACGGTGCCATGCTTTCATACATACATGAAGAATTCCAGACCCAGTGATCCAAAGAACTCTGTGTTTTAGGAGGTTTTGTGAAAAATAAAAATAAGATGATTCAAGTATTGAAATCTACCCTAACTAACTTGACAAGCAAAAAAACCACTACCGTATATACTCGAGTATAAGCCGACCGAGTTTAAGAGCGAGGTACCCATTTTTACCCCAAAAAGGAAGAAACATGATTGACTCGAGTATAAGCCGGGGGTTGAAATGTGACCAATACTGCCTTCATACTACTGTATTTATTGCCCTTTAAATACAGTGCACCCCCCTGAAAAGGCCCCAAGTTCAGTGAGGTAAGTAAGAGTTAAGTAAGAGAGGTCCCCCAAGTTCAGTGAGTAAGTAAGAGTTAAGTTAGAGAGGTAACTGGAAGTTTTTTGCTAATTGATAGTTTTAGGTTAAAAAAAAAAAGGTGTGTGTATCACTTTAAGATTTTTTTTTGTGTTGATTTCCCCCCTTTTTTGGATCATTCCAAAGATGATCATCAAATCATCTTAGGGAATGATAACGAACTTGGAATACGGGCATAAGCGGTCACGGCAGAAAAGGTAGGAAATCTCCCGATCCCCCTCTCGGATTTGGACGAAACCGAGGGGGGATCGAGGGGGCTAGGGGGGCACTTGAATGCTGCCCCCGATCGCCCCTAGCAGGGGGCAATTTTTTGGAGGGGAGGTAAAGCAGTTTGTGTATTCTCTGCACAGATCGTGAATATACGATCGTGGCAGTTAAAGGGTTAAAGCAATATGTGTATATTTTTACACAGCGGCCCTATATATATAGCCTGGTAGGGTCTTTGTAGCAATGAGTCCTGGTTTCGAAACAAAGCTGGTTTCGATTCAAAAATCAGCAGATCTGACGGAATTTAGATTTTTTAAAACTTGGAACTTGGATTGAAAGTCTTAAACAAAAAAACTGGTGACTTGTCGATATCTGTCCATAACCCCAACTGCTATTATTACCAGTTATTACATTCATTAATTACCAGATATTTAATTAGTTCTATTCTTTCTAGTAAAGGTGCTTCCTCCTTGCTCAATGAGATTTTTTCATAACTGAGCAGAGGAGGCAGCAGGTGAAACAGTAGTCAATCGTGACTATAATGCAGTTATATTGACTGCATGGAGGGGGGGCCAACGTACTCTGCCAGAATGGGGCAATAATATCTGGTTAGTAATGCAGGTATAAAGTGCAAAATATATCAGTTGGGATTGGTGGCAGGTAACTAGAAATTTTACTTTTTTTGCTTTAAGTTGGTCAAGCTTTAAATATTAAAAAATTTAAAGAACTATAGTGCATATAAAGTTTTGCTATTCACTTTTATTGATGAATGGGAGGGGTTTTCAATAAAACCTGAAGATATTAGACATTTTGTGACTTAATACAAATGACATAATCTAACTTATTCCCTACCAAAACACTAGAGATGAAAGAAACTTACAAATTTCATTCTGACATCGCATGTGGGATGCGCCGTACATAGGGACATGTCAGACTATGCGGCGGAGGAGCGATCTATCGGGCCCTTTCCTTCTCTCCCAGCTCCTGCAGGTTTTATTGAAAAGGAGGTAGGAAACCGCTCCTGTTCTCAATAAAGCTGAAATCAAAAACAAATTTTAGCAGTGAAGATACCCTTTAATACAGGAAGGCCCAGGGCACTAACCTGGCAGATTAAAGCTGTACATGCTGTATCTCCTCAACTAAAACAATTGGGAGGTAGGAATAATAAAAGACCCTCTGATCCATAGCAAATGTCACAAAATCTTCTAGTTTCCCACTATTTCAATAATATCTTGACTTGATTATGTCCGAAAGATGCAATAACATTCACAATTGCTCCTTTTTACATGATCACAATTATTAAGGAATTTGCCCCCCCCCACTTCTGTATCTGTATGTTGTCCCACCCACTTAGATTGTAAGCTCTTCAGGGCAGGGATCTCATTCCTAATTGGTCGAAGCATGTTGCACTAATATCAATTTATACATAATTTATAAATAAACAGGCTATTGTTTAAAATGGTGCCAATCACCATGCTAACCAATCAGATGTTTGCATTCAAATGTTAAATAAAATCTGATTGGGTAGGGCAAAAATAGCACCATTTTAAACGATAAGAACTTTTATTGAATCTCCCTGATGGTTTCTTAACTGATTTATGAAATTGTTTTTATCTATCTGTATAATTGCTTCCACTTACCCCTTGTTTGTATATCTGTATTTAATAACATATGCGCTGCATACCCAAGTGGCGCTTTAAAATAAAATTTACATACATACAGTACATACGTACATACACCTCTAATACCACTGCAATTTCTATCTAACATTTGCATATATTTGAGACCTCAATTTTTTCATGTAAAAATGGTACAAATAAAAATGTATGCAAATTCCCAACCTAATTTTCATTGCATTGCCTGAAGTGCACAAAATCCAAAAACAATGTGTAGGTTAGTTTTAATTTAGCACACACCCATTAAGTCCAAAATAACCCTTAATACTTCACTTCAAACAAGTTAAGCTTCATACAGAAGTACAATGTTCCACACACACAAAGATGGCCAGAACGGCATATCTAGTCACACGTGTGTATGCGTTCAGTCGGGGATCATTCGGCAATCCGCCACTGCCCCAACGACATGGCACATGTGTGACTATGGGCCGAAACAGCCATTCGTTGCACAAATGAGTCATGGTCGGGGGTGGTGGGTCTGCAGGAACATCATGTTGTACAAAGCTTTAGTGTAGGTTTGGGAAATTTATTAAATTGCAGTTGACATCTTCTAAACTTGGAATAACTTGGATACTTACAGTTTTGTACAGAAGTTGCCTGAAGGTCGTGCTTGGAAAAAACACAAATTGTATGTAATAAAATTAATTCCAACAATAGGGAAAAAGCTGGTACTATAGAAATTTATTGTCACTGAAGGCTCCCGTTGGATAGTTTGATTAAGAAGCTGGTTCTGGTTTGTGAAATACAACACTAGAAAGGAACACAGAAAAATAGATTGTGATAAATGAACTACATTTGAGGGTTACCAAAATCGATAGGCTACATTCAAGGGTAACCGATTCAATAATTATTGATTTTTTAAAACTGGAAATTCGGGGTCTGGTCTTATAAACAGCTGATCGTGCAGTGTTTCTTCTTATGCACAATCAGCTGTTTAAAATAGCTGATCAGGGAGCTTGGGGAGGGGTGTTAGGGGCCTGCTCCAATCTCATGGGGGGGCTGGGCCCCTGCAGTTACGCCCTGTTCTGTGCTTACCTGAAAACATCTGTGTCACTAAACCATGGCTGCTTTTGAAGTTCAGAAACATAGAAATCTGCAGAACAAAGGAAAGAAGAATGTGGCACAGCAAGGGAAGGCAGCAATGATGGTGACATGAGTTCCCAGCAGGTCTGTATGGAGCCAATTTCTTAGCAGGACCATTTAAACTCACTGCAAAAAAGATATATGTAAAAAAAAATGTCTTCATTTTGAGTGAATCAGGGAAATTTTACCCAAACTAATGCCTTTTGGTAATCCATTTCATTTCCCCCTCCTAGAACAAAAAGTCTGAAATGCCTTTGTCCCAACTAATAGAGGAATCTCATATCACATACTGTATAATCTACAGTGCAAATGTAATAAAGCCATTTTATGGAATAAACAAACTTCTACAGGCAAAAATGTGTAAAATAAAGGAATAAGTTGCTGCACAGTAGAATACCAAGCTGGTGGAGGTTTCCCTTCTGAAGAAAGCAGGACACTTAAAGCCCTTTAAGGTAGACGCAAATGTTTGAATTTGTTAAAAATTAAGTGTAAAACCCATACTACACCAATTTACTATCAGGTTTGCATGGATTTTACAATGACTTTGTTGGGTCTGCGTGAAGTCCCAAAATATTTGTACTTTGAGCACCTGGGAGGGGTAAAAACTGTTAACAATAATGCATTAGGAGTGTTTTCAGTAATTAATTGTCCCTTAATTCATTTGCTTTAGCATGTCCTGTGAAAATGATTTGGCCTCATTTGTAAGGTTATGTTTGTGTAGACTGGTGCAAAAAGTGATTCATGGAGATTCACCCAGAGCCGCAATCTCCAATAGCGAGTTTAAATAGGGTACGCGACTCTGGGGGAATCTCACCCGCATGTAAATATTAATGCCAGTATCAGCTTTGGTAAATAGGCTTTCAACGGCTGCACAAGTGCCTCTTTCGGTACTCGTGCAATCGCCACCAAACCGAGACTTAACATTGCGCTAGCCAATAGTAAATCGGTAAGCGCAACTTTAAGAGCTGAAAAGAGTGCTAACGTGCCCACAGCACTCCCAGGTAAATAGACAAGCTATAGCGATGCAGTGCTCCCTGGTAAATAAGCCTGATAGGGGGTTTTTTTGACTTGTTTTATAAAATACTGTACCTGCGGAAGGCTAAAAACTTCACAGTTATCACGCAGTAAAAAAATAATAAAAGTTAAACGCAATAACAAAACACTCTTTTTATAATATGGCTCTTATGTTAGTGTGCTACACGTGGGTGATTCATAATGCAACTTACTTGAACCATAATAGGGAGAAGAACAGCCATGCCTTGGAAAATATATTGAGGATTCCAAAAGAGTGTTCCTTTCTGTTGGTATAAAAAGACAAAAGAAAAATATATCAGTCTATCAACATTGTCATTTAAAAAAAACATCCTAAAAAGAAGCTTATGTTATAGTATAACTATAACTGCTGAAACGCATTTGTCACCCAGGAATATGTAATATTCATATAAATATAGTAATTGATAGTTTCAGTACAGGAGACCTGTTTGGTGACTAATTATAACATGCAATAAAGAGGAAATGTTAACATAGGAACTTGCAGGTGTATAGTATAAAGTATAGTATAAAATGTAGAGACTCCCACTGGAATGTATAACCCCTGTAAGAATGAGCCACTGCCTCTTTAATAAGGGATGTAAATTTGTTTTTTGTGGACATTCATTAAGCCACAATACTGTAGGGGGTGCCTTGTATCGGGTGGTGGATATTTATTCTGTCTAAAAGTCACGTTAACCCATGTACCAAGTACAATACTTTAGTGGGTGGTGCCTTGTATCTGGTATGGTGGATTGTTTTTCTGTCGTCTTAAAGTCACGTTAACCCATGTACCAAGTACAATACTGTAGTGGGTGGTGCCTTGTCTTGGATGGTGGATGTTTTGTCTAAAAGTCACGTTGACCATGTACCAAGGGTTTTGTGACTTTAAGATATACACCTACTGGTAGTTGCAGCAGTACGCAAAAACTTGATGCGCAACCACCGCAAACTTGTCTTTAACAGCTCTTTAGGACAGAAACTTTAATGCCAGCAAAAAGTTTCAGGATGGGAAAACCCCATTCACTATGCACAAAGGCCGTCTGCTCAGTGCATTCCCTAGTGGAAACAATAAAGAGCGATAACGGCTCTCGGTACATAGCCTGAAATTGACCTCCACACACCTATACCCTGATCCCCTCCACTTATTTCCTTCAGCTAGCCTTTTCACTACATTTTCTACCATTCATTCTCCTTCTCTCTTTCAAGTCTGCTTACTTTTTCCATTTAATTCCTTTAATTCCTCATTTATTAAAATTTCTATTTATTTTATCACCTTCACCTCACTTCAAACAGCAGCTTATTTAAGGGTATGTCCACCCCTAAACGGATTTTTAATATGCTGCTCCCCATGTCCCCCAGCCCCAAACCGCATAAATATTTTTTTTCAGAAAGCCCCCCAAACTCTTACTTACCTCCCCTCGTTCCCGCCGCACTGCCGGCCCTCTGCTGGAGAATGCAAGCAGAGGGGTGGGACCCGCAGTCGCGTCTGTGATTGGCTGAGCGGCAGCCAATCACGGACCGCGGCTGCCGGTCATTCAGTGCAGCGGAGAAAAGCGGAGAGATAAGTAAGAGTTTGGGGAGCTTTTGAAAAAAAAAATATGCGGTTGGGGCTGGGGGACATGGGGGAGCAGCTATAAGGGGGTTTAAGCTAGGGGAGGGATAGTGAGAACGGGAGGGATGGGAGGGGAGGGAGGGGAGGGAGGGGGGAGAAGGGCTGCAGTGCGCATGACAAATATCTACCGGAGGCAAGATAGCAGCAGAGCCTGCTATCCTCCTGGTGGTTAGTTTTGGGACTGTGGGGGGGGGGGTTTACAGGAGAACCCTATGGAGTGGATGTGAGGTAAGGATTAAACTACACTACATGGTGGGGCCAGTAGTTGGGGGAGTATAGTTTTGGGGGTGGACATGCCTCTTAATATGAGGTGCCAAAATTGCCTGCGTTGTTAATTTGCAATTTACTGCTTACAACATTTAGATGCATTTGATAACATCTGATAGTTGCTACAGAATAGATTAAGGCTGGGCACACACACAGTGCTATTATTTGTCCCGACAGAGTGTTTTCTGTGTGGCTGACAGTGCGCACGACCAATTGTGTGGTCCCATAGGGAACACATGATCGGCTGTGATTGACCAATGGACCCGATCGCCCATTCGTCCGGTTAGGAGGGAACAGTCGACAAGCTCGGTACGCCAAATCAGTAAAATTAGTAATAAAATTACTTCACCAGACTGAGCGTGTTCATGGATTTGTTGTTTGAAGCACTCAGTTCCCCCTCTTGATTTTAGCTTCCTTCTTCTGTTCACACAGAGACTGATAGCAAGTACCTGAAAAACAGTTTAGTGACCTGTGCAGCACACGCAGCCTAGGGCACCACCGGCGCATTGGGGCGGCATAAAAGTTACAGGCAGTACCCCCTTTATTGTAAGCAAATATCCCCAAATCGGACGATGTGTGTACGTCTCACACACTCAATCTGTGAGCAAGGAACGACCCGATGGCACTAGCGCTAAGTGACGAACAGACATTTCCAGTCGACAATCGTCTGTGTGTATGCGGGTCAGTCGGGGGTCATCGCCGATATGGCAGGCGGCTCAACGAACGACCCCGACCGAAGCACAAACACGGATGGATAGTTGGGCAAAACTGCCGTTCGGGCGGTGTAGCGTTCGGCGTAGGGTCGTTCTTTGCTCAAAGATGAGCGTGTATACGAACCTTAATGTGTGTGATTTGCAGAAAGCGAGGGGTGACAGGGCATAGACAGAGAGAGAATGTGACATGACATTGAGAGAAAAAGTATTGGGACACATCCTGAAAGAGTCTGATGCAGGGCAGAGCAAGACTAGTGAGAGACAGGAACGAGGTGGAATGTAGGGAGTATAGCAAAACCAGAGAAGGGGGGGGGGTAACCTGGAGAGATTTAATGAAGTCTTTATCCAGACCCCCGGAGCTGCGTAGTTCGTAACCCACTATTGTAGCGGTCGATTTTGGTAACCCTCAATGCACCGTTCAGTAACCCCGAATATAGTGTTCGAGTTCGGCAACCCTTAACTTTATGGTCAATTTCGGTAACCTTCGAATGTGTCATTTGTTAAGTAATGAAACTGGGTTCGCAAACCCATTGCCAAACCTGGTGCTCCGCTCGCTCCTCTGATCTGACAGCCGCGTTGCCCGTTCCCGACCACGCGCCTATCTTTGGGAGCAAGCTCGCCAATCCAAAAGATAAGGCGCGCGATCGGGAGAGCAGGACATCGCGGCTGTCAGATCAGAAGGACCTGCGAGTGGAGCGCCAGGTAAGATAAGTTCGGCGTGTCCCTGAGCAAACTATTATTCACAGGGAGGTGAGAATAAGCGTTCTCACCTCCCTGTGAATATAGAAACGATTGGCAAACACTTATTTTTTAAGTTTACAGTTCCTTTAAACGAGTTTTGGTAATATGTACATGTTCCCAGACCATTTCCCAGGCGCCCAAGCCATTTCAGTAAGTTACCATTGATATTTATCTTGTAATGTATCAGAACGTTTCAAACTATTTCCTCCATTGACTTTAATTGGTGGGTTTCCAAACTTCCGAACTTTTACTGAAATTTGGAAGTTTGGAAACAAAACGAACTTCAGGAAGTTCGTCATCTCTAGTGCTTTGTACTTCTAATGGTGAGACAGTGATGGCTGGGATCCAATAAGAAGTATTTGACCATAATATCATGTCCTGATCTGCTCACCTATTTACTGAGGATTAAGTTTTATGCAACAAAAAGTTGTTCCCATTATACCAGATTACTAACTTGTGATACAATTATAATCCATATCTAATAACAGAGGAGTGGTATTTAACTAATATTTATTAGGAAGTATTTGTATTTAAACACTTGGAAGAAAAATATATTAGAAATTCCTTATTTCCTCTCTATATTAATTTGCAAAATTTCTGTTGCTCTCCTGTTTGTTTCCAAACCAAGGAAACAATTCACAACAAAATGTAAGTACGATATAACCAATGTTTAGATAAAAGCCATCTAAAAATACGAAATTATCTGAGAGTCTCAACAAAAAACATAACAATAACAATGTTACCTTTATAGATACAAATCATTGGGAAATAGCTTTACAAAACTTTAGACTGGAAATAGCCTCAAATTATACCGGAAAAAGAGAGTAACATATATAACAGTTGACACCAACACAATCCCAACGAGGACTTTAAATAAATCCGACGAGGCCACAAAGGCGTTTCTCACCTTCCTGGAACAGAAAGGCACAAAATTTAAATTAAAAGACTTTCAGGCTCTTTTTACCCGGACTCGCTGGGCTAATATATGGAGTTAAAGTCAATTCTTAACTCCATATTAGGGTCGAATGCCACTATTCAATATCGCCATTGCGCTAGTTAAAGCGCAGGATTTAACATTCCCAATCACGATATTGAATCGCGATGGAGCATTTTCCCGAGCGATAGCGGCAATGGGTAATGAGCCTTTTTTACTTTAAAAATGACACGTGGAATTATAGGAATGTACATACATTACTTAGTAGATATTATCTTTTTTATTAATTGAAATAATTAATAGCATAATATTCTTTTCTTTTTAATGTCTACATGCATTAAGTTTTTTTTTACTCAGTCAAACAATTCACATTTAGTCACCAATTATACGGAATATAATATATATATATATATATATTATAATGTGCCCTATACCTCTGACATTCCCCAAAACGTTCAAACACACCCGAGCGACTTTCAGGCACAAAATGATGGAAACATTGCAGGAACCACAGCGGCAATAGATATATGAAACAATTCAAAAAATGAACAAGGAGAGATATCCCATGCAATGGGGTAAAATGGAGCAAAACCTATGCTTCCCAATTGTAAAATAGGGTAAGGATGGATTTAATCAGGCCTGTGCCATTTTGTATTAGCAGCACAGACACCCGGTGTGTAAAATACCCTGCATTTGTTTCTGTGCTACATACGGTTAAAACAAATGCCTTTTGCCTCCATTCTCTTTTCCATCTGGGTTCCCGCGATGCAGAAACAAGCGATTACTGCATCGCAAGAACCGGGAGGAAGAGGAGTGCCCAGCCTTACCCTGGGCGTTCCTATGACACCTCTTAGCCACAGTGCAATCACGCCTGCATCAGAAGGTCCGAACACTGGCTGTGATATGCTAATTGGGATTTTCCAGTGTACATAATAGCCAACAGATTTGTTACAATCATTCTGAATCAAATGCAGAAGTTCATAAGTAGTGCGTGTATGAGGGAACTTACTGGGATATTGTACGTGTTCCCCGAAATTTTCCCAGAGCCATGTACAGTAAGTTAGCATTACGTGTGTTAAACATATTTTCCTCGAACTTTTGAACAATTTGTCAACTTGTTGTACTGACTTTAATTGGCCCAATTTAGAATTTTTCGGAAGTTTGAAAAATACAAAATTGAACCAGCTTTTTGGAAAATCGGCCCACAACACAGACTGGTTAATATAATTACCCACAACACAAATTGTTAAATTAAGACGACCAAACAAACTTGTAAATATAAGATGTACCCACACAGACTTGTAAATATAAGATGCCCAGCCCACACAGGCCTGTAAAAATAAGTTACACCCCACACTGACTGGTAAATATAAGATGCCCTCATGATCAGTCCACACAGACTGGTAAATATAAAATGCCCTCATGAGCAGCTCGCACAGGACTGGTAATATAAGATGCCCTTATGCCCAGCCCGCAAAGAATGTAAATATAAAATGCCATCATGCCCAGTGCACACAGACTGAAAAATTATATGACACCCTCATGCCCAGCCCAAACAGATGGTTAAATATAAGATGCCCTCATGCCCATCCCACAATACTGGTAAATATAAAATGCCCCATAGACAGAAAATTATATGACACCATCATGCCCAGACAACACAGACTGGGAATTAAAATGCCCTCAGGCCCAGCCCTCACAGACTGTAAACATAAGATACCCTCATTCCCAGTCACATGTAAGTTTTCCACAGGACTGGTGCATACAGGTTTCTCACAGTGACTGGTACATATAGTTTGCCCTCAGTGACATATAAGTTTGATCTTACAGTGCCAGGAGATGTGATGGCAACCAGGAAGAGGTGGGATACAGTATTAGACATACACACCAGCTACTTTTATCTATAAGAAGCCTTAATGCTCAGGTACAAAGTTTGGCCACAGTGGCTGGTACATATAAGTAAGGTTACCAACAGTGATGGTACATATAATTTTGCATACACTTACTGGTCCATAAAGTTATCCACAGTTACTGGTACATACAAGTTTTCACACAATGGCTACTAACTGTGCTAGAAGATAGGATGGCAGGCAGAGGCAAGAAGCTTGTAGGGGTGCGTGCTAGAAATCCAAAACTTGCGGTTCCCATTTAAAAAAAGGAATAGTCTGAACTTAATTAGATATTCATTCTGCTACAATTTCTGGCTATTTCAATAAACTCAACAAAACAGACCTTAAAGAAATACTGTTACTTTCATCATTGGCTAATAGTTTCGGTGGTAGCTCTATTAATAAATACAGCTCACTTCATTGATGTTAAAGTGTGAGATTCTCAAATTGATAATAGAATGCTATGAGTTTTCTACCATTTTCCATTGAGAGAGACTTTTGTAATGAGGCCTACAGTATATCTACTTCAGTAGCTTAGGCACACATGATATGTTGGCAGTGTTTAGATGTAAAGGGAGAAGAACAAGATGCCTCCAGTTTGATAGTGAAATCCCAGCATGAGCCATTTTCAGTGCCTGAAATATAAAAAAAATAAGCTGCCTTGTAAGTTATGTAATGGAATCTGAGCCTTCAACTTTGGAATAAATAAGGATGAAGTGACAAAGGGTCTTAATGGAAAAATAGTAAAAAAAAATAATTTTGTTTTCAGGGCTATTAAAATGTCTACAAATTGAATAAATAATGTAAATCTAGATATAAGGTCTGCAAGTGGCATCACATCATGTAGAATATTATGACAAAATAGTAACACAGAGGTTCTGGATGATACCTGGTTCGAATAATACCTGGAGGTTTCTGGGAATACCCGGACATTCTCCATAATACCTGAATGATTCTAAATAATACCCAAAGTTTTGGATTATACCTTGTTCTGGTTAATACCTTTTTAAAAAGCTGCATATTCAGTTTGCATTACAAAAAACTAACAGCACTATCGGGCTGCGTTACTGAAGGGAACAAGCTAAAATATTTTTCTCACATATTAGCTATAAAGGTTATAATCTGGTGACCTTAAAGATAAGAGACAACATGAAAAAGGTAAATTTAGACATAAAAAGTCAAGAAATGGTTGAAATAATAGGAAAGAAAATACTATGCAAGCATCACAATTTATTTACAGTATAGTACATGTTTGATACAGTAAAATACAATGGTTTATATGAAAATATTTTTATTTTAATTTTAATTTTTTTATTTTTAATTTAATTTTAATTTTGAATCCAATGTTTTTGTTTTTTTATATTGGCTGCTGATATGCTTGTGAAGGTTCTTATTTATCCAGATCAAGGAATATCTGTTGTATTCAGTAGATCAACTGGACTTAAAGTTTAAATCTTGAAGAAGTTTCGCTTGTCATCGACTGGATTTCTCAATCAGAATGACTGTACAAGAATCTGTTGGCAATTAAGTACCATGGAAAGTCTCAATTAGCACAAACAGCCAGGTGTAGGGACCTTCTGTATGCAGGTGTGGATGCATGAGGCTGAGATGTTATTGAAACTGCCCAGAGTAAGGTTTCAAAACAGCATTGTACATGGCAGACAGTTGGTGTCGAACCCCCCCACCTCTTTCAGGTGGTTTCTTTATTTTCACATAAAATGGCCTCCTGAACCAGGTCATGTTCCTTTGTTGACATACATTACAGTCTTCAAAGGTATGTCCTTTTTCCTTAAGATGCAGGTACACGCTGAGTCCTGATCCGAGAGAAATGGGCTCATCTGTGATGGGTCATACCTTCTGCATTCATAAGGTCCCTAACACCTGCCTGTGATATGCTAATTTGTTAATTGGTACTTATATTGCCAACAGATTCTTGTACAAGTCATCTGAACCGAGGAAAGCCAGTCAGATGACTACTACTAAACTTTAAGTCCAGTTGATCTAACGACACAACAGATATGGCTGCTGATATGTTTTTTCTGTGGTATAGTATAGCCAGAAACTTTAATTAAATCTTGTATCCCTTGCCTTTTATGTTATTCCAAATGTTATTCCAAATGAAATATGTGCATTTGTGAATTAAGTATAATTTTTTATTGTTTAACCAGCAGTTTTCTCAAATATACAAGACAGGAAAACATTTGTTAAGACTGGTCTTACTCACCCCCAATCATTTGCTCCATCTCCACACATTGCAACGTAATAGCTATAAAAAAATTAAAAACATAATCAAACACAAGTGGTGTAGGTATTTGGTCCAATGCTTGCAGGGCTGCAGTGCAGGAAAGAGGGGATAAATCGAGCTATTTGATTCAAAACTGGTTAGCTTGGTTTTAACTGCTTACGTTGCAGCTCTTCCTGAGTGAGTATTTAAGCCAGCTAATAGCTGGTGTTATTTGAGCAGCTAGCCTACTGTATACAAGAGGTCAGCTAACATAATAAAGAGAAATATTTAGGAAAGAGGATTTACATAGGGATTTACACAGGGGGCTGTGCTAAGGATTTCTTACTTAAACCTAATAAGAGTGCTGTAGGTAATTTAAAATTACTGTTGTGTCCCTTTTAGCATGACTTTAAATGTCAGCCATAAGCTTGTGTTAAAATCACACAGCAGGTATGACTCAAACAGGATTTACAGCAAGCCCCAAATACAATATTAATCCCTGATTGCAGCTCGTGGGATATTCGTTGTATGTGGTACTCAAGGAAACTTAAATAAAAGTAATTTAGGCAATACCGGGACAGATTGTAATATTCAGGGGTGCCCAGCCTGCCATGCGGATGACCAGGCTGCTCACGCTGCTCTGCCCAAACCAAACTCTGCCCCTCTTGGTGGCATGTCCTGCCAACTTAGAGATCCGGGCAAATGCAAAAAATATTGGAGGAGCACAAATTTCATTTCCACGTGTTTATTCAGCAAAAAAGACATACATGTCTTTTTGCTGAATAAAAAAACTGGAAATGAATAGTGTGCTCTCCAACTTTTTGCATTTGCCATATTGCTGGGCCCTTAGGTGGAGGGCGGGAGGATTGCACCTATTAACTGAAGGCCGTACCAAAGGAGGTGTGCTGGGTACTTTACGGAAGCTTGGATCAACTTAGAGATCCCCCACCCAGTCAAAAATGGGGGTTTTTGGGGCTTAAGGCGGTCCAACAACTCGAAAGCTGCCCCCTCCACTATTCCCTAGTCCTTTCAAGGATTGTTGCAGTCCCTACAAGGGGACTACTAGTACAATAAAAGCACTTTGGTAATACAAATTGGTGTCATTGAGTTCCAGCAGGGATCTTCATCCTGCTTCGTATCCCCTTTTAGGGCTTTAATAGGCTGGGGAAATGGGTCCCCAATTTCAAAGCTGCAGGGACCACTTAAGCCTCAAAAACATCCTAGTAGAGGCACAACATTCCTTATAGGACCAAGGGAAAATTGGGGTCCTGGTTTTGAGCTGGGAAACCACACTTAAGCCCCAAATACCTTCATCAGAGACCTAGTACAGGACATAACTGAAGGAGCAGGGTAAAGCAACCTGCAGGGGGGAGGGGGCAGGTTTGCCAAGGGGTGGTCCCATCTTTATTTTATTATGAAAGATAGCCTTCTCCCAGAAAAACACGTGGGTGAAGTACTGATAGGGGCCCCATCATAGTTTTCCTGGGGGGCCCCAGTGATCCTAGTTACGCCACTGCTTGGAGTGTGGAGGGATCTCAACCCCTAGAGGTGGAGAATCTCTTGTGCACCAGTGGAGGGGGGATTAAAATAAGTAGGTACACATGGGGCTTTTATTATGTTAGTAAAACTTTATAACAGTCAGGAGATGGAAATGCAAAGCACAGACAGATAATAAGACCAGGCCCAGTGGATGGGACATCAATCCTCAGCCACATGAAAAAAGGGCAGGATCGAGACTATGTCCTTCCTGATAAAGGAGGCATGATGATATTAAATTCCTTGCTATGCAGGCACACCTAGGGGGCAGAGCAATCACCATATATTTGCTTTTAATGAGGCTCTATAGATGCTTTTTTCAGTTTTTGGGTTGGGTTTATGGTGGCCTCTAATGGTTAAATATAGGAAGTACTTGTAATTCATTCTGACAGCTGTAACATTGGAAATTATACATTCTAAGTAACAGCTGTAACATTGGACCATTATACATTCAAGTAACTTTTAGATACTGTTGTATACGGAACATGAGTATTTGCAATATGATTGCCGGTTCCTAATCCTTTTAAACCAGGGGTGTTGTATTAGATGTGTGGACTGCACACAGCTTGCTCTGTATGAGGGGGGGAAATTAGGGAAATGTTAGGGGGTTGATATGGGTGGTGCGTGAAATGGAAGTGATTTGAATGTATTCCTTGATTATGTCATTACTTTGCGGAAATTCATGATGTTGTACAGCAATAAATCAAATAGAATCCAGCGGATTTCATCTATTATTCACTTTGATTATTCATATCAAAGATGCACCCTTGGTTATAAACATATGGTCCAGTGAGAACTGCTGTTATTGGATAGCAGACAGAAGGACAGACAGACACATAAATAGATAGATACAGTATATAACATGTAAAAACGCCCTATGTGTGTTTAAATCCATCAAATTACTCTATTTTTTGATAGTCTCAACAAGTGAGCTTTTTGTTTGGGGGCCCTTCTGGCAAAAATAACTCCATTAGAAGGATCTGCAATAGTAAATAGAATTTCTCAAGCAGAAAGCCTCCAAAAGTATAAACTGTATAATGCATCATTTACAGATCTCTACAGCTAGAATGAATTGTGTTGTTCTTATTACAATCTGACACCATACAAGGGAAGTGGTGTTTTATAGTCTGGAAAGTTTCTCCACTCATTGCCATAATAATATCTGTCTGATGCAGGTGTTTGTCAGGAGACTTCATTTATAATGGACCCAATCTTCAAAGCGTTTCTACAAAAGATTTATCAATTGTTTCAATTAAAATAGTTTGCTCCCAAAAACACCACTCTATATGATTCCGTTTTCTAATTGAAAAAAAGTGCTGGTTAATAAACTTGAATAAAATATGTAGGAACAACTGGTCAACTTTTAGGCATAACCGGGGGAGCTGTTGCTTAGTTAAACTTCTCTATGGGATTATTATGCAATTTGCACAATCAGGAAAGTAACTTAGTCACAAATAAAAAAAAAAGCCCAAACTGCAAATTGGATTGATTGCGCTCGACTGCCCGAGTAACTTTTGCGATACCCCGCTTAACTGCACAATGGGTTATAATACAGTATGAAATGTTACTACGTTTTCTAATTCATTAACTAGCCCAACATATACATTGCTGTTGGTTGATTCCATCGATGGTTCCAGGTGAATAGATTGTCGTGAACCATTGGCTCGGGAGATTGCTTCAATTTAAATAGGTGTGGCATGTTCCGGCACCTAACCCGTAGGTTATTTTCCAACAGTAATGCTGTTTGGAGATTGTCACCTGGAAGTGTGAGGAGAAAACAGATTAAAAACTACAGATACAGATATTAAACATTAAGTATCATGCTTATACTCACCATGTATATCAGTTGGGAACATAACTACCCTTGTAATCATTGACTGTTCTTTATATTTGCATTGGTCTTTAGTTCTGGATAACCAGACCAGATCTGCTCAGGTTTAAGTGATTTTCCAAAATCAAAAATCCCAGAAAAACAAGCATCAGACTCACTTCCTTCATTCTGAACATAATCAAGACACAGCAATGTAAGCTTTCAATTTTTATATAGTAAATTATAGATCATCTATTCATATGTAAGCTATATGATTATATGCTCGCATAAATGGATACCTACAATAAAAATAGATCTCGTTAAACACACCAGTGTTTACTTCCAGCGGCCTCAAAATTGCACTATTCACAGAAATTCGATGACTTCATATATTTGGATTGCGTTGGAACGAAATTTCAGCACGTATGAAATTAGTTTTGCAGACTGGTAATTTCTTCTCCAAAACTAGTGTGTGTACAAAGACATCTCTACAACAAATACTAGGATGCATAATCTGTAAATATTCTTAAATAATACATAAAGTAAGCAATTCCACTATAACACAGGGATGGATGACAATTAGGCCCAGTGGTCAATAGAGATTTTACCATGTTAAAGTACACTTTGTGCTGAAAAAAACAATGTATAATATTCCTGATTTACTGCAAGTTTCCCTACTGTAAAATTAGTCTAAATCGATTAAGGGCAAAATCCTGAAAATTCTTCTGGCACTTAACGCAAAAAAAAAATAATGAAATTCTTCTGGCACTCAAAGGGTTAAAGGAGAACTAAACCCAAATTTTTACACTCCAGAATCTAAACATGTACCCTCTAAAAACACCAATAAACTGTAAAATAGCAATAGAGTAAATAGCATTAAAGTAAATGTTACCACTTACTGGATGAAATAACTGTATGTATGTACAGTGACATACACACAGTGTGTATGTCACTTTATTGCCTATTCTGTCCTGTAAAAGGATTGGCTAGAGGACTAGTGGGTGTGACTAACTAACAAGTTCCTGCAGTATATTAGGACTCATATGAACAAATGGTGTAGCATTCCATCCTTATTATTATTGTGGTTAGTGTACTGTATTTTCCCAAATGTAAGGGAGTGCCAAAATGGAAAACATTATGTATTAGACCCACACCATCACTTAAAGAAGGGAATGGTCATAAATCCCTAAAGAGGCACTAACTCTACAAAATACCACATGATTACCAGGTAAAAATGCATACCTTATTTAATATAACGGCAACATACATGAGTAAATATCCTTATACAATAAGCCACAAATCACCCCCATACCATGTCCCAATACACAATAGGAAACAGACAGCAGTCGGGAAAGATATGGTTACTGATGGTCCATATTAAAAAATCGTGCAGCAATTACGGTCATATATTAGTATACTAAGACTGAGCATGTGTAAAGAACATAATGGTCAGTGACCACAATGGGAAATTAGACACAAATCTCATGTTAGAAAGCTATATTTCTCAACAACATACTAAATCATATTAAAATGAGAGGTGAGACACTGATTACTGCTTTTATGAAAAGGAGATCTGCCTTCTAATTCAATGTTGTTCTGAGGCTTGAGCTGTCCTTTAAACTCAACCTGGCCCTGGTTCCTAATCTTTTTGTCATACTATACAAAACTTGTATTATATTATAACTACTAACTGAAATATTTGTTGAAAACAAATCGCTATAATAGTTGCTTGTGAAGGTTCTCATTCATCCAGGTCATGGTATATCTGTTGTATTCAATTAGATCAACTGGACTTGAAATGTAGTTCTTGAAGACGTTTCGCTAGTCATCCGACTGGCTTTCTCAATTCAGAATGTACGATTTGCCTTAACAACACCATAGCAGTAGTCTACTCTAATACTGCTTGATATTTTTCAGCCACACAGTCATAAATATACGGCCACAGCTGTACCTTTACGAATACCCGCAGTGTTGGAACTTTACAATACCATGGGTTTATAAATACAGAGCGAACAACATGGACAATATCCTTTATTGTGGGCTGTTTATATCATATTGTAGTATGTAATAATTTTTTTGGTAAATTTTATGTGTTTTTCCTCCTAGATGTGTTATCTGTTTTAATTCTTCTCCAGTTGGCTTCCTTTATATTCATGCTGTTTGCTGAAATAGATTCCCTTTACATAGCTATGGAGGTATGTACTGTTTATTTCTAGCTTTAACCAAAATAAAGACATCATTTTAAATTTTTTAAAGGGCATGCCCATCCTTGGTAATTTTTACAGGCATTAAAACCCACACAACATAAATTGTTACAAATTGCTATAGTTATCTTTAACAAAAATGCTTCTTTCACCCTGAATCCCTTACCAGTAGACACCACCTCTGCTGCTGTAATTTGTTAACTATATGGCACACAGCAGCAGAGGAGGCTTATCTTCTGCATCTCCAGTGGTTCGTAGTGCCATAAGTGTCACAGATAAGACTGGTTTCCAGAGCTAAACAGGGACAGATTTATACTTTTTTCTCCCCTAGGCCAGTAATCTTTGGCCCCCAAACCCGCCTGACAACAAAGGGCCAAGCTGACCAATACAGATATTAACTTTATAATCCACCTCTAGTGATGTGGTAAAAATTGGGAAAAGAGTAAGATGAGCCTGAAGTGGGGGGGATTCTGATCGGTGTATACAGAAGAAGTAGCATATTAGGTGCTTACTGTAAATGTGTATGTGTGTGTGTGGGGGGGGGGTATATAGATTTATATAGAGTTAGCACAACACAGCACTCAGGTCTTCTTTATGCAATTTATTAAATGATCTGCATCAAAAACATCATGCGACGTTTTGGGGAAACCCAGTCCCGTTCCTCAGGCCACAGTTGATAGCAAAAAATAAATTTGTATGTTTGCACTTTTATCTTTTCACTAACTGAAGTAGAGGGAATTAATTATCTTTTGCTGTTGTGGGAGAGGAAAAGTGTATAATTGTGATACCACCCAACATGGTTTAATAGGGGCACTTATAGTAACAACATGATGCAGAGCTGCATGCATTTCTCAATAGTGTACCTATTTAAAGGTGTATGTTGGAGGCAGGGTGGCCAGATAAGTAAAACATGTAGGAACACCTATTAAAAACATGGGTAGCATGGCTGAGTTAGAATTAATGTTGTTTAATTGAAATCCCTTGCAATCAGTGCAACACTACTTATTACATTTATTAAGTGTGTCCTTCAGACCGTATGATCTGAAAAACCCAGGTTACAAGGTAGGAATCAGGAAGGATTGGAGTGCAGAAAAAAGCAATGAAATGGGGCAGGAGTTTAATAAAATGTGACACAGGGGCTAATGGGGCAGAAAAAAAGACAAAGTAACTTGTCGGAAGCAGGTGCCAGAACACAATAAAACAAGTTTGATTTATATTGCTTAAGATGACATGGAGATAGAGAGATCATGCATCACAATGTAAATCTAAAATTATAGTAGAGCTACAGGGAATTTCCAAATTAGTGAATGAAGCTTTCTTCTGGGAGGTAGGGGTTGAGATCACGTGTGCAAAAAAAGTAATGAAGTCTAATAAGTTACTGAGGAAATGGTAGCTTCAGCTTTATGGAACAAGCAGAACTCAATGTAAACTCACATAAGTGAAGTCTTTCATGCTGAGAGGGTTGTTGAATCAAGTATTTTCTTAGTGGGGCTTGTGTTGTTTTCTTAAAAACACCAGGAACCAGATGAAGGAAGAGATGGTAAATTTAAAACTTATTGATAAGCATAAGCACCTAAACTTCTTGGCTCCCATGATGCAGTTACCGTCGTAAATGATTACTGAAACATGAAGGTAAGCTATGCTCCTTACTGCATCTGCCCCACAGTGTCTATATCTTCCAAAAGTGACTTCAGTAGCTTTATAAATTTTGCATTACATTATATAGAGCAGAGGAAGATTTGAGATGTTTTAAGTGCTTGCAGAATTTCCTACTTTATATATCCCCATGTGTCAGATAGAGATGGCCGAAACTTCGAATTTCCGAAGATCCGAAAATGAAATTACTTTTGAAGGTTCAGAACGAATTTGAGGGTTATTGAATGTTCAAGGTTATTTTCAAAAATAACCTTTAAAGTTTTAAAACCCTCAAAATAAGCTTGAAAATACACAAGTCCCGAAATCTGAAACAAAAGACTGAGTCAACCCCTGAGACTGTTGGTCAGGGGCATAGTGTACAGCAATGGTGTCCTAGGATTAAAAAACACCTATGCACTATCTTGGGCAAGGGATCACATTCTAATTTCTGATACACATCAGCTACTGCTAATTGTTGAAGAATCTCTCTTACATAAAATTCAGTATCCTGGATTCCTGTTTAATTTCCTCCAACACCTTGAGTTCATCTTTGGTAATTAGGGGAAAAACTACTATCCATTGTATTAGACATTCTCATATATTCTATATCCTGTTGTATGGTACATATTTCATATACATCTCAATAGGTGCGTATGTAGTGGGTGGTATAAAAGTCCCCTTAGGTTTTAAATCCAAACAATTCAGATCGATAAACTTGTTAGTAACCACATCGTCAATTGGAGTGGGGCGATCTATACTGAAATGTGCCTTCAGTCATACAGGGTTATTCAATAAGAGTTCTTATAGTTTAAAATGGTGCTAATTTTGCCCCAACCAATCAGATGTTAGTTTTCAAATGTTAACTAAGATCTGATTGGTTGGGGCAAAATTAGCACCATTTTAACCTATAAGAACTTTTATTGAATCTCCCTGTTTCCTAAAGAACCGATATAATTCTACACCCACTGCAAAAGCATTACACTTACTAGTGGGGACAAAGTTCAACCCTTTGCATAGTACCTTTACTTTTATTTGGCTGAGGTCAACTGTGAACAGATTGTACACTAGTTGTTCTGGAGGGTCTGCATGCCCAAACATGGACCCTTCCTTCCTCTGCCAGGATCGCCGCCATCCCTTGCCACCACACCTCCGGGATCCCGTTTGTTGCCGTGACGATAAAGGGCATCCACCTCCATGTGTTCCCCCCATCTCTTCATGTCAGCCGTGTTGTAATTCCGGGAATAAGCGTGACTTGCATGGGGGGAGTGGCCTCCATATAATTCTGCTCCAACTCTGTGTACTAAACTGCCATTGAAGAACCTGACCTGTAGCGTTGTCATTTCAACTTTACTCACTTCCATTTTCAACTTCTTTATACGAGTTCAATATATTATGGCTACTTTTTTGCAGTAATTGCACTTTATGATTGAATAAAAAGAATTATAAGAAGACCCTATGTGCACGTACATCTGTACTATATATATATATATATATATATATATATATATATATATATATATATTGATACAACACAGCACTCAGGTATATTCCTCATAAAGTTTATTAGTGGTCTGTTTCAAAACATCATGCAATGTTTCTGGGAAATGCAGTACCTTTCCTTAGGCCACAGTTGAAAACAGATACTAACATACATAGGTACACACAATTTTATTTAAAGCATGAGATGGGAAGTGAGACAGCATTGGCCCCTCCCATTCCCCTATCAAAATTAACCATCAAGTTAGCCGCCCTGAGGCCTGTACAAATCAGAATCAATCACATCCTATATTTGGGAAACAGCCCTGGAACAGACTCAAATGAATAAATAAAAATTGAAGTTCTTATTCAATCCGTTTGGATACAGGGTATTTAGCTTATGGACCCACCATACCTTTCTTTGGCATAATTTGAGAATCAACGACGCAAGCAATAAAATACAGGATATCCCAGCACCGATCATCAATTAGGCTTAAAGATAGTAAGCTACCAGTGCCCAAGCATTATTTAGAAACAGGGCACACAAAAAATGATCTAAAGTTTATGGTCTTGGAGCAGTTAAGACCTTTCGTGAGAGGAAGGGATAGGGTTCTCAAATTAAGGTATGGTGGGTCCATAAGCTAAATATCCTGTATCCAAATGGATTGAATAAGTACTTCGATATTTATTTATTAATTTGAGTCAGTATCAGTCTAGAGTCTTCTCTTGTAACAATTTCATACTTTTAATATCAAGCAACCTCACATTGTTTAAGTCTTATCTGTTTGTCAGCACCCCTTTAAGGTTGATAAACTTTTTCAAGTACAAAGAACCCATTTCACTATAGTGTTTAGGTACAGATAAAGACACATAACTATATTTAATTGATGATCTGTGCTGGGAAAATCGATATTTCACTTTCTGAGTTGTTTCCCCAACATAGATCAATCCACATGGACACTGTAAACTATAGACACAGAAATCTGTGTCACAGTTATAGTGTCTACATATGTAATATTCCTTATTAGTTTTAGGATGAACATAAGTCTTAATATCTTTAACAAAAGAACATTGAACACATTTTTGCATTTAATATTCTTTTCAGTATATTTACTAAAAATGTTGGTTTAAAACTCTTTTAATTCTGCTCTCACTAGTTTGTTACACGGTGTTTGTGGCTTCTTTTTAAGAGAATAGAGGTAGAACTTGGAACTCCATAACTTGAGGGAAAGCTTGTTTAAGAAAATTCCAGTGTCTCCTTATAATTTGAGACAGCTTTTGACAGGCTACAGTGTATTGACTGACAAAGGCTATTCAATTGTTATGTTTCCTTTTGTGTGTTATGTTTCCTTTATGTGGGTTATGTTCACTAAGAACCTTCTTTTTTCTGCCTCTAGGAGGGGTTTGGAGTATCCCCTATTTTCCAATCTATACTGCATTTCATCTTATTCTAGTTTCACATCTCTCTTCCTCACCTACTATGCATGTGACTCTCATGAACTGACTTTGTGGGATAGATGACTTAATATGTTCAGGATGGAATTCAAAAAATTGAATTACCATTAGTTCTATCCTATAAAGATCTGTGGTTATATTACCATCTTTTTTGTATATAAGGACATAAGGACACAAATGATACTTGTTCAAAATCAGCAGTGTAAATAAATTGTATGTTAGAATTACATTTATTTAATCACTCCATATATTGGGTAAGGGATCAAATGTTGCCCCCATAAGAGGAACACTCTTCCTAAAATCCCAAATTCCAAATCTCCCATATCCTTAAAGGGGAACTGTGGTCTCCAAACAAGTTGAGTTTAAACAAAAGGCCAGTTTCCTACCTTTAAACAAGCCATCAACCACCTCTCTACGTGCTCCACAGCCCAAGAAATACATAAATGACTGACCAGAAAGTTAATGGGTGGGAGACTGACATGTGACATTCCTAAGGCTTCTCCTGCATAGTGCCGCCGGCAAGCACAGCCTCAGACTCCTTCAGTGTGTGAGGGAGACAGGAAGTCCCTCCTCCTCTCTGCTGTGTGAAGGACCTGCAGCTGCAGAGAAGGTAAGGAATCTACAGCCTTTCTCTCTCACTCTGCCTGAAAAGGCTGTTTCCACACAGTTTTCGGGGGGGGGGGGGGGTTGGGGGGTGTCAGCACCAGCACCCACGGGTGGGCAGGGCCACAGCACCCGTGAGTGGTAGGGGCCACATGGGGCTGTAAGGGAATGGGCCAAGGGGGGCCTGCAACTGGAGGGACCATGGGGTCCATGAGTGGGAGGGACCAAGGGGGGCTGCAAAGGGAAGGAGACACAGGGCAGATTGACTGAAAGGTTTCAGAGCAGGAAGCAGGAAGTGCAGGGGACCTGGTGATGCTGCTGCCATATCACACACAAAAATGTATATATCTTCCAAACTATGTAAAATAAACAATGGAAATAAATTGCAAAAACTCTCAGGAGAGCAATTCCTATCAATTTACCTAAAGTCATTTTTGGACCACAGTTCCTCTTTAAGTGCATCTGGGGTGCCCCTCATCTATATCATCTATATATTTTCTCCAAAGGAAACAATGTTTGGGCACCCCAGATCTACTTTTCTTCCCAGAATCCTACGAATAGACCCGCATAACTAGGGGCAAAAACCATGCCCATCGCGATACACGTTTTTTGATAATAGCTACCCTCAAACATAAAACATGATTACACAGAATAAAATTAATACAGATGGATAGAAAATCAATAAGTGCATTTTTTTTATTATGTATGATAGCTGGCCAGTTATTTATGTATTTTGACTATAAATGTGATATTGGGTTTTTTATTACCAGCGTTGTTTCCCTGTTATTACTGTTATTACAGTTTTCTGCACAGGTGGTTATATTTTGTTATTATAATTTTTCTTTGAATGTAAGATTATTTTTAACTTTTTGTTCCCCTTTGCATTTGTCGTAACTGTTTCTTGTCATGTAATACTCTGGAAACAAAGGTTTGCACCTCTTAATATAGGGAATAAAGGCTCTACGTAAAGTGTAGTCACTCAATTTTAACATTGATTCACATTCACATTTATCAGCAATATATGTAGGTTTAAGAGAATTTTTTTTAACAGAATGTTCCGGAAAAAAATGATATAATTCAATGTCATTATAGTCTGTAGATGGTGCAAAGTTCAAGCCTTTAGCCAAAAGATCGGTTTAAAGGGTATCTCCACTGCTAAAAGTCACCTGGGTTGTAAGGATAGATATGTGTAAGGTGGAAATGCGCGTTTTCCTTTAGTGCATGCGCAGAATGTGAGAGGATCCGTCGGGACTGCTGTCTGGTCGATTCTATACACACACACACACACAAATAATCACATGACCATCACAACTCTCCAAGCTACTGAGTTCACTGCTAAATGGAGGAATAATCACATGACCATCACAGCACTTGCTGACCTCACTAATTAATGGAGGAGTAATCAGGTACTACCTTTTTCTCTCTCCCACTCCCTCCCATACCAGATTCCTCATATTCCCAGCATCCCCTATGAATCAATCTTAGAGTTAGACACAACAAATCTTTATTAAAAACACACAAGTTCCCCTGTATTTGTTACAGTAGTGTGGGAAGAGGGTTTAACTTTTCCTCCCCTGTCTCTCTCTGCATAATCAGCTGGAAAAATGACTTTGAGTGTCAGGGAGGAAAGGATTTCTTACTGCAGCCAAGTGCGTTGTGTCTGCTACCATGATAGGCACATTGAGTGACAGCACTCCCAGCACAGGGGAAGACACACCTCCAGGAACCTGCACAGCTTTCCATATGCTGCTGCCATCAAACGAAAGGGAATTCTGGGGAAAAAGGTAGGGGGAGGTTGGGGGATGGTGTCTTTAAAATAAACCAAAAAAAAAAAAAATGCTTTTTCCTCAGTGGAGATACCCTTTAACTTATAAATATATATTCATATTGAAAAACACACCATTCCCCCCAGCCTTCTTACAGCAGTGTGTCACAGCTTCTATCTTTCCTTTGTCTCTCCATGCATTATCAGCTGTGAATAGATCATGCAGAGACAGGTAGAAAGGCTTTGTTTACATTGGCTTCAGGGGTCAAGTGGGAGTGGCAGGAATCATGAATATGCATGTGATGATGCACATTGACTGACAGCCTGCCCGCACAGTAGCAGAAACGAACAGAACTTCCCCTGGCTGCTGCAAAGAAACAGAGGAGTTTTTAGAGATAAAAAGGTAGAGGGGGGTTGGGGGAAGGTGTACTATCAGATAGATAAAAAAAAACAAAACGTTTTTTCATCGTGGAGATACCCTTTAAATGGGGATAGTTATATAGTGGATAATGCACCCCGAACTGTAAATTATAAGGATATTAGAAGTCAACGAGGAGTTCCGTGACCATATAAAAGTACGAGGCCGCAGGCCGAGTACCTTTTATACAGGGCACGGAACTCCAAGGTGACTTCTAATATAATTATAATTTACAGTTCGGGGTGCATTATTTATTATAACCTACCTCTTTTTGGCTTCTGGTTTCTTCTTCTCCTGGAACAGTAAGATTATAAGGCTATAATCTTACAGTTCCTCCCATAGAAATCCACTATAGTGGTAGGTTATATAAGGATATATTAAAAATTAGTTGATTCTCACCCTCCTTTTGGGTAGCATCCGCTGATTAGTCCTGGTTGGCAGAGACTGATCCTCTTGTATGGCGATGTTGCTGGTCTCCCCTCTTGTATTGGTGGTGCCTCTTTCCTTGTGGGAAAAATGTGAGGAACCTGCAGAGTTAGCTGAATCTGAAGCGTCCGTGGCAGAGGACATAATCTCACCACGTAGTGCTCCACGTCTCTGTCACACGCCTCTGGTTTCCATACGGCCGAGTCCACTGATAGACCCGGTTATTTTTGTAATCAGCCACATCTCTCTTAAACTTAGTACGTTTCTTGGTCTCAATAAATATACACAATCAAAAACTTGTAGGTTGCTTTCTTATACATTGCGGGCAGGGTTGCCAGGCATCCCTATTTTGTCCCGACTGCAGGGACAAATCCCGAGTACCACAGTCAGTGCTGAAATCCCGTCCAAACACCAGCCCTAGCAGCCTCAACTCTGGAACACACACTCCTTGCCCAGTCACGCCCCTACCTTCGCTTTCAGCTGTGACCACGCCCCTAACCTGCCCATCCCCACCTCTGCCCCATGAAGTCACTGTGACATCATGGCCCCGCCCCCTCCTGCTGTGAAATCTGTGCAAAATCAACACTAACCCAATATTGCAATTTATTTTTAAAAAATGACATTCATTTGATCTTAAATTTTAAAAAAGCAGTCAGGAATGTCAAATGTTCTCCTATGTTATCTACTATTTTATTCTTATTTTGACTCTTTTTCTACCTGTTCTCTTCCGTTCTTTTCTCTTCTGTTATCTTCTGCTCTCTCCTTTTCTCCTGTTGTTTTCCACTCCTTTGTGGCACTGGGTATTATTTTGCATTGGTTGATTAATTAATGTATGAATAAGTAATGTTTGGCATAAAGTTATTATATTTTTACATGCAGCGGTATAGCCTCAAACATTTGGGAACCACATTCAGCAGTGCCCCAGTGCAAGCTTAAAAAATGTTGAGCTTTGGCAGTGATGCAATGCCTTATATGCTTTAATAAAGGACAAAGCATACATAAGTATACTAAAATAGAGGAGACTGAACTAGAGGTATAAATTGGGGAGCTGTAGTCAGAATCGAAAGGATTTATGTACCAACTTCACAGCCATGCCAGAAAACACATCAAAACAGACAAGTGAAACCAGGCATTTTCTTGTGTAGGTAACACAATAGGACAATTTATGTTTATTTAGTTGTGCAAGTTCATATAAAATATTTAATAATATGTTAATAGTGTTACACCAAAAATATGGCAAATTTAATAGTGTAATAGATAATAGTGTTACACCAAAAATTGCATGGCAAATTTATATTTAATATTACTTGCATTACACTTGCCCCTTATTTAATGTCCTACTCTGCCAATAACAGTAGCATTCTACTGTAGTGCATTTAAAGCCAAGTCCTCCAGCAATGTAACTGTGTAATAAGACAATGCTGAATGTTTTTCTGCTTTATTATTTTTTTTTAATGTATTTTTATATGTTCTTCCAGCTTGTCTGCATACCATATGACTGGAGAATAACAATATTATTTTCTCTGCTTGTGCATTTTGCTGTATCCTACTTCATTGAGGTAAATATTTATGCATTGGTGCTATTACATTATAAAAGAAAACAGTTACATGGGATAAGGATTTATATAAGATGAATTTTAAAATGTCACAAATAAAAAACCACTACAAAGAGTAAAAATTCCTAAAGTAAACCAAGTTGTTCTACTACAAAATTACTTCATTCAATAGGTAAAGGAATTTAGACACATATTTTAAGTCAGAAGATTTAGCAAAAATCTGAAGGCAATTTCCATGTATGGTGTCCATTTCAGGACATCATCCTTTATTAGGTTCAGGTATCGATGTCAGGTATCAAGTATCGGATGTCAGGTATCAACTTCCGTGTATTAAGCTGGTCATACACGAGGAAGACAGTACATAGATTAGACAGATAGATTAGCAAAACGTGACCTAGCTTTTGGGGGTCTCTGAATAAAATATTACATTTTTATTAGGGGTGGACATACCCTGTGTTCTAGTAAAATGATCCCAGCTGCTTCTAAACATACTTACCAGCTCCTGATTTATTGCCGCACATTCAGCCTCCTCCGTTACTGATAAGTTCTGTTGGCATCTTTGAGCAACAGCAGAGAAGCATCGACTGGAAACAGACGTCTGTGATTGGCTATGATGTCAGCATCACAGCTCTAACTGATGTCCACAACCAGTAAGTGAAGATAGATGCGGTGAGGTATCAGGAGCAAGTAAACGTATAGCTGCCACAAAAAAATGTGTTTTTTGCATTTTTGACTATAGTTACCTTTAAGTAAGGCTGCCATAGGAATGGAAGGGTAGGTTAGTAGGTGTGTGTACCTGTGTCTGTGTAGGGGTTGGAAGTATCAGTGTTTGTATTTATGACCATGAAACTAATTGTTTTGATCACATGACCTTTAAACCTCGAAATATCCATATTTGATGATTGCACCCATTATATTTTATGGGGACAAAATGTCCTGATACTTCAGCGGATTCCTTAGCTAGGTTATAGCACACTTTTCTGCATGCCTGTGCCTAGCTTAAAAACTGTGGAGGAGATACATTCCAAAAGAGTGGAACAATAAAAATAAAAAAAGAGAAAGAAAAAAAAGCCAAATTAAAAAACAAACAAACAAATAAAACTAAAGATAAAGCTAGAAATAAGCACCCTCTATTGGATGTAACAGTCTGCACATGTCCTAAAATGTACAGAAAAATACATTTGTGTCATTTCTTATGTTTCAGGTTTCATGTATCATAGTCAGGTATCATTTATCAGGTATCAAAGTCAGGTTTCATGTATCAGTCAGGTATCATTTATCAGGTATCAGAGTCAGGTATCAGAGTCAGTTATCATTCATCAGATATCAAAGTCAGTTATCAGAGTCAGGGATCTTCGGGATTTTTCCAAGATCCGTGAATTCGAAAACGAAACAAAACTTTGTAGTTTCAGCCATCTCTATGAATGATACCTGACTCTGATAACTGACTTTGATATCTCACTCTGATACATGAAACTTGAAACATGAGGAACGATGTATTTTTCTGTACATTTTAGGACATGTACAGACTGTTACATCCAATAGAGTGTGCTTATTTCTAGCTTTATTTTTAGCTATATTGCTTATGAAGGTTCTCATTCATCCAGGTCATGGTATATCTGTTGTATTCAATTAGTTCAACTGGACTTGAAGTTTAGTTCTTGAAGACGTTTCGCTAGTCATCCGACTGGCTTTCTCAATTCAGAATGACTTGTACAAGAATCTGTGGCAATTATGTACCCTGGAAAATCCCAATTAGCATATCACAGCCAGGTGTTAAGGGCGTGATTAGATAGTGGCTAAGAGGTGTTATAGGAACGCCCAGAGTAAGGTGTCCAAACAGCATTGTACATGGCAGACAGATGGTGTCCAAACCCCCCACCTCTATTTAGGCTTGGTTTCTTTATTTTCACATAAATGGCCTCCTTAACACCTCTCTTGAACCAGTCATGTTCCTTTGCCAATATGTTAACATTACAATCTCCTGACCCGAGGAATTGGCTCTTCTGTGCTGGGCCATACGTTGATGCAGTTGTTGTTTGGTCTCCCCCACATACAAATCAGAGCATTCTTCACTGCACTGCACTGCGTATATGATGTCGCTTTTCTTGTGTTTCGGTATTGGGTCTTTCGGATGTACCAATTGCTGCCTCACGTGTTGCTCGGTTTAAAGCAGACAGGGATACGGTGAAAACTCTTCTTAATTTCTCGGAGACCCCTGCTACATATGGGATGACCATGTTCTTTCTCCTGTCTTGCTTTTCCCCTTCACTGTTTGTATCGTGTTCTTTTCTTCCTTCTGCTTCTTTTGACAAAGGCCCAGTTGCTGTATCCACAATTTTAAGGGCTCCTCTGAGATGTTTCATTTCTTTAGCCTTCGCCTTGTGCTAGTGGGGATGTTCTCAGCTCTGTGATGCAGGGTTCTGATGACCCCCAGCTTGTGATCAAAGGGTGGTGGGAGTCAAACATCAAATACTGATCTGTGTGTGTTGGTTTTCTGTAAACCTCTACTTCCAGTTTACCATTCTCCCTGACTTCTACCAAGCAGTCCAAGAAAGCCAGTTTGTTGTTTTGTACCTCTTCGCTTGTAAATTTGATGTTTTGGTCTACCGCATTAATGTGTTCTGTGAAAGCTTGTACTTCCTTCTGGTGGATTTTAACCCAGGTGTCATCCACATATCTGAACCAGTGGCTGGGTACTAAGCCCTTAAAGGTATTAAGCGCCAGTTTTTCTACCTCCTCCATGTAAAGGTTGGCTACAATGGGTGAAACTGGAGATCCCATAGCACATCCGTGTTTTTGCGTATAGAACTTATCCCTGTTTTAGCACAGAGGTGAAGGCTAAAGAAATGAAACATCTCAGAGGAGCCCTTAAAATTTGTGGATATCTAGACTGGGCCTTTGTATTCGTGTTCTTTTCTTTCCTTCTGCTTCTTTTGACAAAAACAGTGAAGGGGAAAAGCAAGACAGGAGAAAGAACATGGTCATCCCATATGTAGCAGGGGTTCTCGAGAAATTAAGAAGAGTTTTCAAAAAACACTGTATCCCTGTCTACTTTAAAACGAGCAACTCGCTGAGGCAGCAATTGGTACATCCGAAAGACCCAATACCGAAACACAAGAAAGCGACATCATATACGCAGTGCAGTGCAGTGAGAATGCTCTGATTTGTATGTGGGGGAGACACCAACAACAACTGCATCAACGTATGGCCCAGCACAGAAGAGCCAATTCCTCGGGTCAGGACTCAGCCGTGTACCTGCATCTTAAGGATAAAGGCATAACTTTGAAGATTGTAATGTTAACATATTGGCAAAGGAACGTGACTGGTTCAAGAGAGGTGTTAAGGAGGCCATTTATGTGAAAATAAAGAAACCAAGCCTAAATAGAGGTGGGGGGGTTCGACACCATCTGTCTGCCATGTACAATGCTGTTTTGACACCTTACTCTGGGCGTTCTATAACACCTCTTAGCCACTATTAATCAGCCCTAACACCTGGCTGTGATATGCTAATTGGGATTTTCCAGGGTACATAATTGCCACAGATTCTTGTACAAGTCATTCTGAATTGAGAAAGCCAGTCGGATGACTAGGAAATGTCTTCAAGAAAATAAACTTCAAGTCCAGTTGATCTAATTGAATACAACAGATATTTTAGCTATATTATTTTTAATTTGGCTTGAAAAGCCAAATTACTATTCTCTTTCTTTCTCTTCATCTTCTTTTCTTTTATTGTTCTGCTATTTTGGACTGTATCTCCTCACACAGTTTTTAAGCTAGACACACGAAATTCAGTATAGGCGTGCAGAAATGTGTGCTATTACCTAGCTTACAAATCCGCGGAAGAGTTACCGCATTATTGGCAATTATCAGGACATTTTTTTCCAATAAACTATAATGGGCACAATCCTCAAATATGGATATTTCGAGGTTGAAGGGTCAAAACAATTAATTTCATGGTCGTAAATGCAAACACTGATACTTTCAAACCCTACACAGACACAGGTACACACACATACTAACCTACCCTTCCATTACTGTGGTAGCCTTACTTAAAGGGTAACTATAGACAAGAATGCAAAAAACACATACTCCCCAACCTGTCACAGGTACACACACTTACTGACCTACCCTACCATTTCTGTGGCAGCCATACTTATACTTGCTCCCAATCCTCACCACATCTATCTTCAATACGGTTGCGGCCGATAGTGAGAGCTGTGACGTGACATCATAGCCAATCACAGACGTCTGTTACCTGTCTATCCTTCTTTGCTGGTGCTTAATGTGCCAACAGAACTATCAACAACAGAGGAGGCTGAATGTGTGGTAAGGGATCAGGAGCTGATAAGTATGTTAAGGAGCAGCTGGGATCATTTTACTAAAAGGGTATGTCCATCGCTAAAAAAAACTTTGAATATTTAATTCAGGGACCCCCAAAAGTTAGCTCATGTTTTGCTATTCTATCGAATGTCTAATTTATATAATGTCTGCCTCATGTATGGCCAGCTTAATAAATGAAAGCTTATACCTAATACCTTACATCAAATACCTGACACCTGATATATGATGATATCCTAAAATGGACACCATATCGATGCTATTCTATCAGGCTCACTGTACAACTCACAGCCTTAGCCCTCAAAATAGCCTTGCCCCATCTGAGTTGTAAATAGCAGTTTAATCAGGGAGTTTGATCAGGGGGAATTGGTAAAAGAATGAATAGTAAATAGACTGTTGAGAAGATGCACAAAAAGACAAAATCTGCCGCTGCCAATGTCCAGGGACCTGTATGTTTGTCAGACAGTTTTTGTAGAGTGCAAATTTCAAAACAGATATAGGATTAATGCAAAAGTCAGAAATTTTGTTACAGTTTATTGGCAATAAAAAGTTATTTGTTCTGATTTTATAATAAAATGGGTTCTAAATAATCACTTATTACATGTGTGGGTTTGGGGGAAACAATATCTTCTATAACTTCCGGGTTTTTTAAAGGACATGTCCAGCCCAAAACAAAAATCTATACTTACCTTCCCCACACCCCCAAACCCTAAGATCATTAGTTACTTACCTCCCTGTGGCCCCGTAAGCCTGTAAATACTTATCTTTCTCTGCCGCGCATGTCCTCCCCAGCTCTTGCCTCCTCTGCAAGCTCAGAGAGCTTTTATAGAGGAGGTGCACAGGGAAGAGGAGGTACACTGGTACGTAGAGTCAGTCATTGCCTGAGAAATCACGGTCAAGGCAGTGACTGACTGTTGCAACCTGGAGGAAAGCCCGCATCTGTGTGAGATGCCTGATTTCTTGAAGAAGAGAAATATATGGATTATGAGCTACATATAACAGCAAGGTGTTACTGACCTTCTGATGGCAAGGTTTTGATTGCATAGGGGCTAAGAGGTGTTATCGAACAGACAATTGGTGTCGAACCCACCCACACACACACACACACACACACACACAGCTCTATTCAGGCATGGTTTATTTATTTTCACAAACCTTGACTCCTCTCTTGAAATAACCCTTTTCCTTTGCCAAGATGTTACATTACAATCTTCAAAGGTATGACATTTTTCCTTAAGATGCATGTACATGGCTGAGCCCTGACCCGAGGAATTGGCTCTTCTGTGCTGGGCCATACATTGGTGCAGCTGTTGTTTGGTCTCCCCCACATACAAATCCTAGCAATCTTCACTGCACTGCATATATCAAACAAACTAAACTAGCGATGGGGAAAGACCCCCTTCGCTTAAGTACCCTAATTAGCACTCACACACTTTAACCATCAGTAAATAGTCTAATCCTGTGTTGATGCAAAAAAGTATTTAATAATAAAACACACATCTATAAATAATTCCCCATTCCACATAATATTATACATATACCATTACAATAGGATAAAATGTAGCCACAACTCTACGTATCAATTCCTAGGAAATGCAAAGAGATACTTTGTAGTTAAGCGAATACTACACAGCCGTGCTGAGAGTAACCAATTACCACTGCTGCTAATTCTGTCCAACATACAACTGAGTCCTTCTCATATTGCTGCAGAACTCCACGTATCTCAATTTCCAAGGCAACAGGTAAGTCTTACCGGGCGTCCCCGGACTAATAGCACTAGGATCGGACATAAAGAGATAAATGCTGTGGGTGAAATCAAATTTTACATCACTGCCGCGGTAGGTAGAAGTAGCAGACCACACTATCCCGGGACTTTTTAAATATGGCAGACGCACGCTGCTAGTAAATTGGAAGTCTCTCACCCTTCCTCCAGTTCGTCTTCACCGCTGGCTGTCCTCTTAATATGCAATCACTCCACAGTTTGAGGCATTCTCTTAGTCCGTCCTAGGATCAACTAAGATGTGTGTTTTATTATTAAATACTTTTTTGCATCAACACAGGATTAGACTATTTACTGATGGTTAAAGTGTGTGAGTGCTAATTAGGGTACTTAAGCGAAGGGGGTCTTTCCCCATCGCTAGTTTAGTTTGTTTGATATTAATAATTTTACCCTAAGCACCATCCCATTAGTATGGGATAACACAACCATATTTATAATTATTATCATTGTGCACTTACAAATTATTTATATGCACTGCATATATGTACAATGCTGTTTTAACCTTACCCTGGGCAGTTTTGATAACACCTCTTAGCCTTTATGCAATCAACACCTTGCATTCAGAAGGTCCATAACACATTGCTCTTATGTGATAATTGGGAACTAAACTTCAAGTCCAGTTGATCTAACTGAATACAACAGACAAACCATGACCTGGATGAATGAGAACCTTCACAAGTTTAGAATGTTACTGGCTTTTTTTGTTTTTGTTTTTTTACTTTTCTGTTTCATTGTTCTAGAAAGCTCTCACCACTAAATACCATGTATAACACAATCAATTAATTACTATTCATGTAAAGCATTTCTAATAGACACATTCCAATTTCAGGAGTGCATTTGTGAAAACAGAAAGCTTTGGATGTGGATCAAGAAAGTTTTGATGTACAAATCAAAGAGTAAATTTAAAGAACTCCAAAGAACACTAGAGACAGATACCAACTGCTGTGTGATAAAAAGGAAAGGGGGACAAAGCTATTTAGCTGTAACAAATGAAATAATTGTCTAATTAAACCTTTAAACATATAAAAACTTGCATTATGGATTATGATATGTTGCCATGTATACAATCCTAATATTTAATATTCAATCATTGTTATTAAAACCATAAAACTGTTTATGAAATTTCATTCTTTTCCTTAAGTATTAAATCATAAGGGTTTTTTTACACAATTGTCAAATATTGGGACAAAAGACTCAAAACCATAATATATTTGCGTAAATCAGTATAAACAAAATTTTAATTTAAAAGAGAAATTTCTCCTAAGGGTGGGTATGAAAGGGACAATATCTTGACCTAATTGAGTGGTCAACGCTATTAACACCGATATTTCATTGTGGCAGTTTGTACAATCCATATAATAACTTTACCGAATAAAAGTTAAGTTTAATTTATTAAAAAAGACCTGTGAGTGCCTTCTATTACTTTGATACTTTTGATATTATTTACCCTACGAATGGCACCCAGGCTTGTATGGACCAAGGAATGGAGTGCGTTTTGGCCCGGAAGTACAGGGCCCTCACTACCATGGCAATCCCGTTTTTCCCAACATAAATCATCTATTTCACTGAGACACACCCACTAACCGGTCCCAAAACATTTTATAGATGCAGGTCACAATGCAAGTGAACTTAAATTTACAGTATTAGATTCAGTAATTACACCTCTAAGAGGTGGTGATAGGCAATTGGAGCTCAAAAGGAGAAAAGTCAGATGGATAAAGCGCCTGAGGACGCTGGCTCCATCTGGCTTGAATCGTGACTACGCTCTATATCATTTATAGTCACAGATCCTTTTTTCACTGGTCGGAAAAACTAAAACTATATCTAAGTAAATGTCTTATGTGATATATTTTCGAATGGATCTATATGTACCGTATATACTAGAGTATAAACCGTCCCAAGTATAAACAGAGGTACCTAGTTTTAGCTAAAAAAGAGAAAAAAAGATATTGACTTGAGTATAAACCGAGGGGGTTAGTATTTGCCACTTAAGATGTTTGGAAACTACAACTCCCAGCATGCTTTATTGCTGGGAGTTGTAGTTTTCAAACATCTTAAGTGGCAAATACTTGCAAATAGGGGTAAATCCTCCTTTATTTGTGCATACAGTATGCACAAATAATGATGGTTTTACTCTTATTTGTTTAGAAATAATAATTGCGAGAGAATTCAGCTGTTGGATAAGAGAGGTTAATATTGATTGTCAGTCAGTGTACAGTAAATTATAGTTACCTTTTCCCTGTGGTATTTTTCCAAGTTATTGTCTATATTAGTATTTTCTCAGAAATTTTTTATACCAGATTGTCTTTCATTAACAAAGATATAGTTGAACGTTTTAGGTAGTGAGTAGGTGTGTAAGGGTAGATTATAATTTCATATTACTAAATATAATGGCCTCTAGTTAGGCCAATATCCGTTGGCAGTAATAGCTTAGTGGCCTGGACCGGAGTTGAGCCATTCCATGGCTGCTGTAGGGGTTTCAAAGAATTGTATTTGGCCGTTGTGTGCTATTCACTGTCGTGCTGGATATGCCATAGAATATTGGATGTTGGCATTCCTAAATCTCCGTTTTACTTCCAGAAACATGGTCCCAGGCTTCTGGAGTTCGATTGAGAAGTCAGGGAAGATGGATACAGTAGAGTTCTCCAGAGTAAGGTATTCCTTAGTGCGAGCCAAAAGCAGAATATGGTCACTGGCCTTTTTAATAGTCTGGCTATCAAATATCTAGGCCTACCGTATATACTCGAGTATAAACCGTACCGAGTATAAATCGAGGTACCTAGTTTTAGCTAAAAAAGGAGAAAAATTGACTTGAGTATAAACCGAGGGGGTTAGTATTTGCCACTTAAGATGTTTGTTTGGAAACTACAACTCCAAGGAAATGCTTTATTGCTGGGATTTGTAGTTTTCAAACATCTTAAGTGGCAAATACTTGCAAATAGGGGTAAATCCTCCTTTATTTGTGCATACAGTATGCACAAATAAAGAAGGTTTTACTCTTATTTGTACTCTTATCTGTTTAGAAATAATAATTGCGAGAGAATTCAGCTGTTGGATAAGAGAATAATTATGGGAATCCCTGTGTTTAAAACAAGACTATCCAGTATATAAATTCTCTGTGATATGCTGAACCAGTATTACCTGAATGATTTGTTAAATAGCTGTCCTTCTGTTTAGAAATAATAATTTTACGGTATGTCGTATTCTCCTACCTTGTCCAGCGGCCGCTCGCTCCTCACTCCACATCCTCTGCGCTTCAGGATGATGTCACTACTCGGCGCCGTAAAGTGAGAGGCGCCGGGTAGTGACATCATCCGGATGCGCACTGAGGATGCGGATCGCGCGGCCGCCGGACAAGGTAGGAGAAAGGTTGACTCAAGTATAAACCGAGGTAATATTTTCAGGCTTTTTTTAAAGCCTGAAAACCTCGGTTTATACTTGAGTATATACAGTAACTGTATGTATCAAAAACTCTATATATGTTAAAATGTTAAAAGAAAATGTGAAATTTCCACGTTGACCACCAGGTGTAATGATGTCATTTCCTGTGATATGTTATTTAAACAGAGGATTGTGAGTAGGAAATTGCCTATACAGGTTGCTCAGTGCCTTGAGAAAGGGCAGAATGCCCAAAACGTTGCAATATAGTACCTGAGCTGTTATGTTATAAATAATAAAAGCATCAAGAAAAGATAATCTGAGTGCTGCCTGACTTGGAACTCTTTATATACAATATGAGGTGAAAAGGCAACTCTACTATACAGGCTTTGCACCTACCTTCTTGAAGAGAGACAAATCGGAGTGCTGCTGCATCTATATTGTTGGTAATGTTTCCTATAGCAGCTTACCTCCCGGCGTTTGAATTTGCCACACCGGAAGCGTGTGTACTCTGAAGTGAGGATGCGGAACATCGGACAGATAGTTCGGGAGTATCCGGAGTCCTTACGCGGAACACCAGACACGTGGTCAACATGGCGGAAGCCGAACAAGGTACATTCGGCTATACGGATGCAGAGGCACGTAACATAGTGAAAACTTTTCCCGGTTCCACAGACTACCTTAATGATCCGCAGGCACTACAGTTGCAGAAGAGGTTAGAATATTTGCACAAGAGGTTGGTAGATATGGAGCTCCATGGAACTACATTGGCATCTTACCACCAACAGAAACAAATCCCAGGGGGGTTGCGGATCGGTCTGAGACCGACACTCTTTGCATACAATGAAGAATATATGCTTTGCGCAGATACTTAATAAATGTTCATTGGACATAACATTGACAGTGGGATATATACAAAAAGAATTGGAAGTGGTTCAAAAGGAGGTTGATACCTCTGAAACAATACTAAAAACTTGCCTAAATGATACTGAATTTTCGAACTTTAAAGAATATATTGACAATCTGACTAATAAATACCGACAAGAGGGTCAGAAAAGAAAGCGGAATAAATTTGAATGTGACAAGGTGGACTACCAATTGGGACGTGTTTACCAATAGATGAGAGGTGATATTAGAAGGGGTCAGACAAGTGAGCGCCCTAAAAGGTCACACTCTGCGCCCCAGATTTAAATGATAGTGATACCATGGGAAGACGTGCACAATCTCCTTTTCCCCAGGGAAGACAGATAGAACCCGGAGGGGAGGGAGGAGATATAAATGCGCAACCAAGAAGAAAACCTATGAAAGGGTCACAAGGGATGACCACAAGACAGATGAACAGGTAGTGTTTAACCTGTCAAATCATGTCTTGACAGAGATGGAAGAGAAAGTACTGACACTGGGTTTAAAGGGTATCTCCACTCGTTTTTATAAGTTTTGGGAATCCAGTTCTTTTGAAGAACGGGAGGTAAAGGAGCTGTGCCTTACCTTCCGTTCTTCAATAGAACACACTGGATCTATGCGCATAGAAGACAAGGTCCGTCGGGACCTGTCAGACCAAGCACCGGGGGAGCGAGCGAGCGAGCGGGTAAGTTTCTTACCTTCTCTCCTGGCTCCTGTGTGTTCTATTGAAGAACGGAAGGTAAGGCACAGCTCCTTTACCTCCCGTTCTTCAATAGAACTGGATTACCAAAACTTATAAAAACGAGTGGAGATACCCTTTAAACTTTTGTCCAGATGTTAAGTATGATCTTTTTGAATTGGATGTGGATATATATAAGCTATTTCGAACATTACGTTTAAAAGTATATTTTGCTGAAAAGCCAAATGTACCTCATGTGGAGGACACTGTACAGCAAGGTTTATGCTTACGAGACGTCAATCTTTATAAAAAGAGTCATTTCACCCACTACTAACCCGGGAGTGGAAACTTTTATCAAAAGAGTAAAGAATGACATTAGCAAATTGGGACAAAACCCTGAAAATCTTTTGTTTAATCACTCAAATTTGACTAAAAAAGAACGGTTACCGTAGCCCTTAACATGCTTAAATCTGATGAATCCATCACTATCCGGTGCTCGGATAAGGAGGGCGCTGTGGTAGTGATGGATACTTTAGAATATGAAAGAGATATTGGACCAACTGTCAGACACCAAAGTTTACTCCCCATTATTAGGGAGTCCACTAGGTGAGATTGTAACAATTATTAAAAAGTGTATTGAACATTTTAAGGAGGTAGGAGTAGTCTTCAGGATCTGGAAGGCTACCTGATTGTCTCTTTTCCTATGACACCGTATCTTTACACCCTTCCTAAGATCCATAAGGATCCACTCCAGCCACCTGGGCGTCCCATACTGGGTGGATTCTTTTTGTACCGATAGTAACATTTCTGGACAGAGTTATCAGTTCCTTTGTACAAGAGACACGCTCATATATAAAATATAGTATGCACTTTTTACAAAGGTTAAAAGATCTTAAGATACAAAATTTTATGGAGATTATAATGGTAACATTAGATGTATCATCGTTATATACTTTAATACCGCATAATGAAGGTATACATGCAGTTGAAGTATTGTTAGCAGATACCAAATATACTGAAATAGAAAAAGATTTTTCTTTGAATTGTTGACAATCATACTAACAAAAATTACTTTTTATTTCAAGATCAGTATTATTTGCAGTTGCATGGGACCGCAATGGGGTCCAATGTCGAACCGGCGTATGCTAACGCCTTTATGGCGTGGTTTAAAGACAGGCACGGCTTTGCCAGTGATCTCTACCAGGCCCACTGTTTGGCCTGCTGGAGATACATAAACGACGTGTTTGTCATATGGCGGGGTGGCGTTGAGACCCTATCGTGGTTTCACGCCACTCTAAATCAAAAACATATTTCCATTAAGTTTTCCATGGAAAGCAGTAATATAGAAATTAATTTTCTGGATATTAAAATAATCAACAATGGGAGTGGGTTTGATACACGTCTGTATTCAAAACCCACAGACCTCAACCAAATACTGCATTACAAAAGTAATCATCCTTCACATGTCAAAAACAGCATACCTATTAGTCAACTGAGTACAGAGATATGTAAATAATGAAACAGCAAGAAATGAGCAGAAAGATCAAATGTACAATAAGTTCATTAGAAGAGGGTATCCTGATAAAGTCATGGGAAGAGCATTGGATATTACGGTACAAAAGAAAACTCGATCACAAAAAGGTAAAAGGATTCAGTTTATTAGTCAATTTGATGCATTGAGCTATAATGCCATGAAAGTTGTCAGAAAAACATTGGCATATTTTAAAGGATATGTATCCTAACATTGAGGATTTTCAACAGTATCCTATGAGTACTTATAGAAGAGGTAAAATAATTGGGTCCATAGTAGCCAGCACACAACCTAAAATAGAAAAACCGAAAAAGTGTCACTTGGCTCACGGATAGAAAGAAAGGGAGTACAAAATGTTACAATTGTGTACATTGCCCGCAGGTCATCGTGGGCCATTCATTCATTAATCCAATTACAAAAGAAAAACTAAACATTGAGGGGTCATACACATGTAATACCAATTTTGCCATTTATGTCCATGTGGACTGATATATATAGGTGAAACAACTCAAAAAGTTAAATTTCCGTATTTCCCAACATAAATCATTTCACTGAGACACACCCACTTACCGGTCCCCAAACATTTTATAGATGCAGGTCACAATGCAAGTGAACTTAAATTTACAGTATTACACCTCTAAGAGGTGGTGATAGGCAATTGGAGCTCAAAAGGAGGGAAGTCAGATAGATAAAGCGTCTGAGGACGCTGGCTCCATCTGGCTTGAATCGTGACTACGATCTATATCATTTATAGTCACAGATTCTTTTTTCACTGCGGACCATGGTTAGGTTTGTGAGGTCAGGAAAACTAAAACTATATCTAAGTAAATGCTGTATGTGATATATTTTCTAATGGATCTATATGTAACTGTATGTATCAGAAACTCTATATATGTTAAAATGTTAAAAGAAAATGTGAAATTTCCATGTAGACCACCAGGTGTAATGATGTCATTTTCTGTGATATGTTATTTAAACAGAGGATTATGAGAGGGAAATTACCTATACAGATTGCTCAGGGGTTTGAGAATGCAGAATGCCCAAAACGTTGCAATATAGTACCTGAGCTGTTATATATATCTAGGTATATCGTGGTCAGCGGGAACTCCTGAATATAAAACACCTGGGTGCACTATCCAAAGATATGTAACAACTATAGAAAAGGAGGACTTCTCAAACACATAGGTGTTTATTCCAACATGGAGGTTAACATGTTTCCGCCCCTCAAGCGGGGCCGTCTTCAGAACATCAGAATACAGTGAAACAAGGGTTTAAAGTGAATGGGCTTGTCTCCGTGATGTCAATGTGAAAACAACCAATGGAAACAAGCATATTTTAGGTAGGCGTGTCAGGGATTGTGTCTCTGCGGTAGAAGCCCACAGCTGACAGGATAAGTCCCGGCAGTGATGCTAAGAACACCACAAAGTAAAGGAGGTGTGTCTTAACCCTATGAGTGCTAGCAAACCCGAGGATAATTTGACACATTAGAGACAGCTCGTGAAGTTAAAGTGTAGACATGCGTAAAGTGACCAGTGCATATCTAGTATAAAACTTTAAAAACAAGTAATCAAAATGGGATAAATAACTTACAAGGAATACTACTATATTTGCTATACTCTAATAATGTTTATTTTATGCTCTGCATGATTATTAAAGATCGGCTGATCCGAAGGCAAAACAAAAGTATAAAGATGGACTGCCATACAGGGGAGGGAAACGCTAGGTAAGTGCATGTAGGAGCCAACATCAATGCTAGGATAGAGATGGCACTTGGTAAAGGCCGTAGGGTGAGTAGATACCTCGAAACACTGCTATCCAATGTCAGGGCATAGTATACCGACTGCCTATAAACCATTCAACAAATTTGGGCAACCTGGATATGATGTAAGAGGTGTAGAAGGTAATACAGATAACTGAAACCCTACTACAATATGTCGGGTGGGGGCTAGGTGCCATAAGGAAGTCAGTGATACGATAACCTAAAAGACTATATTAAAGTCAATTAATAGAGATAGTGAGAAAGACCGTAAAAAACCATGGGACCCAAAGGGGGCAAAAGGCCTAAGGTAAAAGGAAAGATAAGCGATATATGGTTAGACAAGTACATACATGTCAGACTATAAGTTAATCAAAGATGTAAAAGTCATAAAAAGCACTGTAATGACCATTGTTCATTTAGTCCATGAGGGGCCAAGGTTCCCAATTGGTGTATCCATTTAGCTTCACGTCTTAAAAGAATGTTTTCCATGTCCATCTTTTGTGTAGTGTTGGCAGGTAGGCCATCAATAATCATCCAACGCAGGCTACTGATCTGATGGTTCCATAGACTGCAGTGTTTAGCCACGGCCATATCACCATATTTACTATGGATATGTTTTCCTTTGTCTGCCATAGCCTGTCTGATAGACATGCGGTGATTCGCCATGCGTTCTATTAGGGTAGTGGTGGTTTTTCCGATGTAGAACAAGCCACATGGGCACACTATGTAATAGATGACATTGCGGCTCGTGCATGTAAATCTACCCTCGATCTTAATGCGTCTCCCCGTCTGTGGATGGGGGAATGAATTCCCTGACAACATGCCATTGCAAGTAATGCAATTAGGACACCTGAAACAACCCAATTTTACTTGGCTGTTGGACTTTCCTATCAATGGTATGTTTGTGTTGACTAACATATTCCTTAGCGAGCGACCCCGTTTAAATATGTGTTGAATGGACGTATTGTGAAAGGGAAGAGATTTGTCCTTTCTTACAATATCCCAATGTTGGTTAATGATTTTTTTCACCATAGGGCTTCTCGGATTATACTCGGTGTGTAATCTCACCACATCTTGGTTTGATTTGGTTTTAACGAGATTATTGTTGACGGATTCCCTAGCTTTGATGAAGGATGAATCAATCAGCTGGGTTGGATATTGTCTTTCTGACAATCTATTTTTGGGTTCTTTGAGTTGTATATCGGCAAAAACAGGATTGCTGTTGTTTCTCAGTACACGTAGAGCTTGGCTAAAAGGAATAGATTTTTTCAACGGTGTAGGATGACAACTGATGAAATGTAAAAAAGAGTTTCTATCAGTTGGTTTTCTGAATAATGTAGTGTGTAATTTGTTATCCGAAATAAAGATTTTTAGATCTAGAAATTCCACTGATGTTGCATCGATATTGGCTGTCAATTTTATGGGTGTACTAAGAGCGTTGATGTCAGATACAAACATCTTAGCTTCAGATTCTGTACCCTCCCATACGAAAAACAGGTCATCGATAAAACAACGGTAGATGATGATATTCTTTTTGTATCTGTCCAAAATGTATTTTTCTTCGAAAGATTGCATATATAGATTTGCCATTGAAGGAGCTACATTAGAGCCCATAGCGCTTCCAGCGATTTGTTTATAATAGGTTTTGCCAAACCTAAAATAGTTGTTAGATAGTATCAATTCTAGTAACTCCATCAGACATTCGATGGGTGGATTTTTGTGATGAGCTTTTATGAGAGCTGTCCGACAAACCTCAACAGCATCACATTGAGGGATCACTGTATATAAGCTTGTGTCATCACATGTCGTGAGGATCATGTTAGATGAAATGTCGATATCATGGATCACTTCACGTAGATGTGTGCTGTCTCTTATATATGTGTGCATTTTTTGCACTATAGGTTGGAGAAATGAATCGAGATAAATCGCTAACGGCTGGAATAGCAAACCTTGAGCTGCCCTTGAGCTGCGATCATGGCCGCCCGATCATTACACATCCAAAGATATGTAACAACTATAGAAACGGAGGCACTCACAGGACTTCTCAAACCCATAGGTGTTTATTCCAACATGGAGGTTAACATGTTTCCGCCCCTCAAGCGGGGCCGTCTTCAGAACATCAGAATACAGTGTAACAAGGGTTTAAATGCCGTGTTCCTCCAATCCATGCAAGGAACACGGCATTTAAACCCGCTGACCACGATATACCCAGATATTTTATAGCGAGTGCACCCTTCTATTGATTGCTTAGTACCGTCTTCTACCAAATCCAGCAAGTGAATTACTACTGATACGCTAACATGGCTGAAGCGTACAGCGGAACGCTTGAAGTGGACACCGATCAGGAGTTTTACTTTACTCAAGAGGATGCGAATCGCATCCTATTCAATGAATCATCCAGCAAGTTTCAAGTTCCCAATAAGGACTTGTTTTACCAGCTTGTAAGGCTCAAGAGGAAGAAGCTAGACTTTCTACTTCATGGAACCTATTTGTCGGACTACTATAGAGATAGAAAAATCCCACGTGGATTCCGTGTCACCAATACACCAACTATTGGCAGACTAGACAAAGAGTTCTGCACCAGATGGTGTGGAATACTCAATAAATGTTCTATGGATTTGATGCTTCTGGTCATCGATCAGTCTAGCAAGGAATTGGCAAAAATAAAATTGGATATACAAACATTTGAGCAGAATCACTTAACATCTCTAATTGATGACAAAAATGATTGGTTAAACAAATTAAAGGAACAAGTGGATAGGTACAAACAAGATCTTATTGCCTTCAAAACAAATAAACGTAAAACAGTGGATCTGGATTACAATGATAGACGAGTTTATGGGTGGTTAACGGGCCAAAAACAACCATCGAGGTTTAAAAACCACACAAGACGATTCCCTCGCAAGGCTCCATTCACTACTGACAGTTCGGGGGACTCATCAGAAGGCGAGGGTATTCCCCCTCCAATCCTACCTCCAAACCCTTCAACCATGACCATTCGAGGCATGAACACAAGAGCTGGGACAAAAGGTCCAAAAAACCCATCAGAAGGGGCAGGCACAACCACCACCAAACCACCGAGACAACCACAGAAACAGTAGTCTACAACATTAGCAAACATCAACTAACGGACTCTGAAAATAAACTTTTACGTAAAGGTCTTTCATTTGTACCGTTTACTTAAACTTAAACCTGTTTAACTTAGAAGTTGATCTATTCAAATTTCAGAGAAACCTTAAATATAGAAATCATTTCAAAGAAACACAAACACTGATGACACCTCGGTGGTACCACAACAAACATCTTACTAAAAAGAAATACGACCTCCCCAACACACCAGCCTCTTTGAAGGTGTTTAATCACAGATTCGGTTGAGACATTTAGTAGGGACAAATCATTTAAATACACTGCTAACTTGTCAAAGGAAGAAAGGACTGCTATAAAAACGTTAAAGGATGATCCTACGATAGTAATCAGACCTGCTGATAAAGGCGGTGCCATTGTAATATTGGACACGACATATTACATACAGGAACTTATGGAGCAATTGTCCGACATAAAGACATATACACCACTTTCAGGCGATCCCACTGGAGCCTTGAAACAAAAAGTGGACTATATTTTGAAAACCATGCTGGAAGCCAATTGGATCAATAGGATTGAGTGGGAATGTTTGAGTACTTCATTCCCGAAGTGCCCTATTATTTACTCCTTACCAAAGATCTATAAATCTATCACACAGCCTCCCGGCCGCCCGATCATGGCAGCTCAAGGTTTGCTATTCTAGCCGTTAGCAATTTATCTCGATTCATTTCTCCAACCTATAGTGCAAAAAATGCACACATATATAAGAGACAGCACACATCTACGTAAAGTGATCCATGATATCAACATTTCATCTAACATGATCCTCATGACATGTGATGTCACAAGCTTATATACAGTGATCCCTCAATGTGATGCTGTTGAGGTTTGTCGGACAGCTCTCATAAAAGCTCATCACAAAAACCCGCCCATCGAATGTCTGATGGAGTTACTAGAATTGAAACTATCTAACAACTATTTTAGGTTTGGCAAAACCTTTTATAAACAAATCGCTGGAAGCGCTATGGGCTCTAATGTAGCTCCTTCAACGGCAAATATATATGCAATCTTTCGAGAAAAATACATTTTGGACAGATAAAAAAGAAAAAATTCATCATCTACCGTTGTTTTATCAATGACCTGTTTGTAGGGAGAGGTACAGAATCTGAAGCTAAGATGTTTGTATCGACATCAACGCTCTTAGTACACCCATAAAATTGACAGCCAATATCGATGCAACATCATGGATTTCTAGATCTAAAAATCTTTATTTCGGATAACAAATTCAACACACTATTCAGAAAACCAACTGATAGAACACTCTGTTTTACATTTCAACAGTTGTCATCCTACACCGCTGAAAAAATCTATTCCTTTTAGCCAAGCTCTACGTGTACTGAGAAAACCAAAGCTATCCTGTTTTTGCCGATAACAACTCAAAGAACCCAAAATAGATTGTCAGAAAGACAATAATCCAACCCGCTGATTGATCTCTTCATCAAAGCAGGGAACCGTCAACAATAATCTCGTTAAAACCAAATCAAACCAAGATGTGTGGATTACACACCGATATAATCCGGAGAAGCCTATGGTGAAAAAAATCATTAACCAAACATTGGGATATTGTAAGAAAGGACAAATCTCTTCCCTTTCACAATACGTCCATTCAACACATTTTAAACGGGGTCGCTCGCTAAGGAATATGTTAGTCAACACAAACATACCATTGATAGGAAAGTCCAACAGCCAAGTAAAATTGGGTTGTTTCAGGTGTCCTAAGCATTACTTGCAATGGCATGTTATCAGGAATTCATTCCCCCATCCACAGATGGGGAGACGCATTAAGATGAGGGTAGATTTACATGCACGAGCCGCAATGTCATCTATTACATAGTGTGCCATGTGGCTTGTTCTACATCGGAAAACCACCACTACCCTAATAGAACGCATGGCGAATCACCGCAGTCTATCAGACGGCTATGGCAGACAAAGAAAACATATCCATAGTAATATGGTGATATGGCCGTGGCTAAACACTGCAGTCTATGGAACCATCAGATCAGTGCCTGCGTTGGAGATTATTGATGGCTACCTGCCAAAAATACACAAAAGATGGACATGGAAAAACATTCTTTTAAGACGTGAAGCTAAAGGATACACCAATTGGGAATGGCCCCATGGACTAAATGAACAATGGTCATTACAGTGCTTTTTATGACTTTACTTTTGATTTTACTTATAGTCTGACATGTACTGTTCTAACCATAATCGCTTATCTTTCCTTTTACCTTAGGCCTTTTGCCCCCTTTGGGTCCATGATTTTTTACGGTCTTTCCCATATTTCTATTAATTGACTTTAATATAGTCTTTTAGGTTATCGTATCACGACTTCCTTATGGCACTCCAGCCCCACCCGACACATTGTAGAGGGTTTCAGTATCTGTATTACCTTCACACCTCTTTACATCTACCAGGTTGCCCTATTTGTGAATGGGTATGGGAGTCGGTATACTATGCCTGACATGGATAGCAGTGTTTCGAGGTATATATCACCTATGGCCTTACCAAGTGCCATCTCTATCCTAGCATTGATGTTGGCTCTACATGCACTTACCTAGTGTTTCCCTCCCCTGATGGCAGTCCATCTTTATACTTGTTTGCCTTCGGATCAGCCGATCGTTTAATAATCATTCGAGCATAAAATAATAAGCATTATTAGAGTATAGCAAATATAGTAGTATCCTTGTAAGTATTTATCCCATTTTGATTACTTGTTTTTAAGTTTTATACTAGATATGCACTGGTCACTTTACGCAGTCTACGCTACTATCACGAGCGGTCTTAATGTGTCAATTATCATCGTGTTTCCTAGCGGTAGTAGGGTTTCAGTTATCTGTATTACCTCTTACAACTCTTACATCATATCAGGTTGCCCAAATTGTTGAATGGTTATAGGCAGTCGTTGTTGTTTGTTTTATTACGATGCACATGAAATTGATTAGGCAGTGTTCGAGGTATATATATAAACATCTGGAATGTTACACAATGTGCCATCTCTATCCTAGCATTGATGTTGGCTCCTACATGCACTTACCTAGTGTTTCCCTCCCCTGTATGGCAGTCCATCTTTATACTTTTGTTTTGCCTTCGGATCAGCCGATCGTTTAATAATCATTCAGAGCATAAAATAATAAGCATTATTAGAGTATAGCAAATATAGTAGTATTCCTTGTAAGTTATTTATCCCATTTTGATTACTTGTTTTTAAAGTTTTATACTAGATATGCACTGGTCACTTTACGCACGTCTACGCTAAACTTCACGAGCGGTCTCTAATGTGTCAAATTATCCTCGGGTTTGCTAGCGCTCATAGGGTTAAGACACACCCCCTTTACTTCGTGGTGTTCTTTGCATCACTGCCTGGACTTATCCTGTCAGCTGTGGGCTTCTACCGCAGAGACACACTCCCTGACACGCCTACCTAAAATATGCTTGTTTCTATTGGTTGTTTTTACATTGACATCACGGAGACACACCAATTCACTTGCACGGATTGGAGGAACACGGCATTTAAACCCTGATGTTCTGAAGAGGGCCCCGCTTGAGGGGCGGAAACATGTTAACCTCCATGTTGGAATAAACACCTATGTGTTTGAGAAGTCCTGTGAGTGCCTCCATAGTTGTTATCTATCTATCTATCTATCTATCTATATATATATATATATATATATATATATATATATATATATATATATAAATCCAAGTATATGCAGCTCAAACCTTAATTCAAAAACATCTTCTGGTACACAAAAGTCTCCAGCACTCAACTACACATACAATTATAAATGAATAGGGTAAAAGTTAGACATGTATGCAAGCAATGAAGGCAAATCACCTGCACTTAAGTTCAAATGGATACCTTTAGTTACATAGTTTGTACAAACATGCTTAGCTGATATGCCACTTCACAGCAGTAAGACATACACTATAGAGACATGTAAAGACATACACTATAAAGACATACAATATAAAGACATTGAAGAAATGTAAAGGCCCGTTAAGACATAAAAAGGCATATTAAGACATGGAAGACACATTTTACCTCATATATTACTTGCTATTCAGATCAGATTGTTGCATGTGTAAAGAGGGCTTGTATGGAAATATTTCCTTTGCTCTATATTCCACAAAGCAATTCCCATTAGAAATAGTAAATCTAAAAATCAAAAATGTCTCTTTTATTAGGCAAGATCAACTAGGCAAGATGTTTGCAAAGGAGGCAGCATCCTCCAAAATGTTGTGTGGCTTATGTTCATGGCTATGCAATAAATATAGCATAAAGAAAGAGTGCTGTGTCCTTTTATATATATATATGTGAGTTTGTCCTCCTAGGTTGATGCCATTTTGTTTGTGTATAAGCTTGAGAAAGGGGCTAACAGCTCTGAAATGTTGCTTATGTTTGTTGTTCATGGCACGTTGAAACAATAAAGAATTAAACTGCATTCAAGACCTGTGTGCTGTATATACTACGAACTGTATTTGGTGGGAGCAATACAGTGAGTCTCCTGTTATACTTGCACCAGGCATTTATTTGGTGGTCTGCTACAAATTCCATTGTCTGTACTTCTGTATACGTAAGCAATGGAGGATGTATAATTTTCCTATACTGATGAAGATATGGTGAAGCAGCTGGGAACAGTCAGGGCCCCAGGGAATTCTTGAACATCCCAACACCCCAAATAGGTAGACGCAGGTTTGAAGCCATGCATAGAAAAAAGACTGATTTGGAGCTACATAATGTAACACTTGCAGAGTATTCTAAGCACAACAGGATCCCTCGAGGTTTAAGAGTTAACATTAGACCTACCTTGTTTGCGGAGAACGATGCCTTCAAAACAAAGTTGACCAAGATTTTGAACAAATGCTCACAGGATGTAATGCTTTTAAATATCGAATACATCACAAGCGAGTTGACAGCTGGATCTGCAAAGTTATGTGACAGTGAAGGAGATGGAACAATTAAACCGGAAGTGGATAAACGGATTGCCGTGTACAGACAGCGAGGAGAGGATTTTAAAAGGTTAAAGTTTGAGAGACATGCCCAGGATGATTAGAGGCAGAGTCTATAATTGGACAGCAGCCTCGGAACCCCATGATAGGATGTCACGGACACGTCAATGGAGATCGGATCCGGAGCTGCGGAGTAGAGAGCAGCTCCGGACTGAAAGGACATTGTCATTAAGCCCTCGGACAAGGGGTGTGTGTGTCTATAGTAGTTTTAGATGTGACATACTATCAACAAGAGATCTTAAAACAATTGTCAGATGGGGATGTGTATAGGGAAGTATCCTATGATCCCATGTGGCACATTAAACGTAAGATGGATAATTTCATTTCTGAAATGCACAGAAATGGAATTATTGCTGAAGATATGAAGAGATACCTCACAGTTGAACACCCCAGAACACCGACTTTGTATACCCTGCCCAAGGTGCACAAGAACCCTGTCCAACCACCGGGGAGGCCTATTGTCTCAGGAGTAGGTTCCATCCTTATCCATATGGCCACCATGTTGGACAGGGTTCTTGCTCCACTGGTTTGGGGTATTAGATCCTTTATTTTGGATACCTCTGATTTTTTGGAAAAGGTCAGGGGTATCCAGATTGAAAACTGGGAAGACATTTTGTTGGTTACCCTCGATGTTACATCCTTGTATACCTCTATCCCCTACAAACAGGACATAGAGGCAACAGTGAGGTTACTTATATTGAGTGGGTTATATTATGAAGGTCAAATTAAATTTTTCAGATAGTGCCTTGAATTGATATTGTTTAATAACTATTTTTCATCTAATGGGAAGTTTTACATACAGCGCAGAGGAACTGCCATGGGGTCCAATGTTGCTCCGTCCTATGCCAATGCTTTCATGGCTTGGCTTGAGGATGACTTTGTCTATGTGTCTCCACCTTTCTGCAGACATTGTCTGGTGTGGTGGAGATACATAGACAACGCCATCCTATTATGTACTACTTAATGCCATGCATCCAGATATTAAATATACTCTTAACTATCACCCACAGTAAACAGTTACTTGGATGTGAAGTTGTTGAAAGACTTAGGGATACATACAGAGCTATATATGAAGGCAACCGATAAAAACCAGTTGCTTTCTTATAGGAGCTTTCATCCTAGGTATGTCAAGATTGCTACCCCAATAGGACAGCTAAAGAGAGTTGAGAGTATAGTATCAGACCCAGTCAGAAGGGAGGAGCAGACACAAGGGATGCTCCAAAATTGCGAGATAGGGGCTATCCAGAAGGTGTGCTTACATCAGCGAGACAAAAGTGTGAAAATTTGGTACAGAAGCAAACAAGGGTAAGGGGCAAATGGATCCCTCTGATCATGGATTTCAGGGTAGGCAGCGACAGGATTGGTCAGGCAGTTAGGAGACACTGGCACATCCTTTAGGGAGCATACCCTGAGATAGAGGAGTTCCAGGAGGCCCCTATGATTTCATACAGGCGAGGACACACTGTGGGACGGCTGTTGGTGAGATCTGAATTTATTGCCCCTAAAGAACAAAGAGTTACCTTTCTTGGGGGTAAAAAAATGGGTATGTTTCCATGTCTTCGCTGTGCTCAGTGCAAATTTGTGCACAGGGGACATGAATTTATACATCCATGCACTGGGGAAAGTTTTAGGATTAAACATGGCATGACATGCAACACCTCCAATGTGGTTTATGTCCTGTGGTGTCCTTGACAGAAATTATATGTAGGTGAAACCACACAACCCCTGAACTCAAAGATATCACAGCACAGATCTAGTATTCAGCTGAAAGACGACAGGTTGCTGGTGTCAAAACATTATAAACAGGAGGGTCATAGCGACTCCGACTTGAGATATATATGAACTATATATATCTGTTGTATTCAATTAGATCAACTGGACTTGAAGTTTAGTTCTTGAAGACATTTCGCTAGTCATCCGACTGGCTTTCTCACTTCAGAATGACTTGTACAAGAATCTGTGGCAATTATGTACCCTAGAAAATCCCAATTAGCATATCACAGCCAAGTGTTAAGGGCGTGATTGGATAGGGGCTAAGAGGTGTTATAGGAACGCCCAGAGTAAGGTGTCAAAACAGCATTGTACATGGCAGACAGATGGTGTCGAACCCCCCACCTCTATTTAGGCTTGGTTTCTTTATTTTTCCCATAAATGGCCTCCTTAACACCTCTCTTGAACCAGTCAACAATATGTTAACATTACAATTATCAAAGGTATGTCCTTTATCCTTAAGATGCAGGTATACGGCTGAGTCCTGATCTGAGGAATTGACTCTTCTGTGCTGGGCCATACATTGATGCAGTTGTTCTTTGGTCTCCCCCACATACAAATCAGAGCATTCTTCACTGCACTGCACTGCGTATATGAAGCAGAAGAGACAGAAGAGACAATTCCTCGGGTAAGGACTCAGCCGTGTACCTGCATCTTAAGGATAAAGGACATACCTTTGAAGATTGTAATGTTAACATATTGGCAAAGGAACGTGACTGGATCAAGAGAGGTGTTAAGGAGGCCATTTATGTGAAAATAAAGAAACCAAGCCTAAATAGAGGTGGGGGGGGGGTGACACCAACTGTCTGCCATGAACAATGCTGTTTTGACATCTTACTCTGGGCGTTCCTATAACACCTCTTAGCCACTATCCAATCATGCCCTTAACACCTGGCTGTGATATGCTAATTGGGATTTTCTATGGTACATAATTGCCACAGATTCTTGTACAAGTCATTCTGAATTGAGAAAGCCAGTCAGATGACTAGCAAAACGTCTTCAAGAACTAAACTTCAAGTTCAGTTGATCTAATTGAATACAACAGATATACCATGACCTGGATGAATGAGAACCTTCACAAGTATATAACACAAAAGTCTCCAGCACTCAACTACACATACAATTATAAATGAATAGGGTAAAAGTTAGACATGTATGCAAGCAATGAAGGCAAATCACCTGCACTTAAGTTCAAATGGATACCTTTAGTTACATTGTTTGTACAAACATGCTTAGCTGACACGCCATTTCACGGCAGTATCCCAGTGTCAGTCCTAACCTAGTGAAAAAATATATATGTTTCCTGGGGCTACCAGGCCATACCTGCTTCTCTCTTTGTCTAGCATGACCTTTTCCAAGACTCAAATGAGCTTACAGAGCTTCTATACCTTTTTAAACCTTCTTTCTGGACTGCCTTAAAGGGACGGAGAATGCATTTACACAGGGAGCAAAGCATATAATAGGGCTTGGCTGAACTGCCCTTATTTAAGTACAAATCCAAGGATATGCAGCTCAAACCTTAATTCAAAAACACTTTCTGGTGCGGTGCAACGGAGGAACGGCAATTTATACATTACACAAAAGTTTCCAGCACTCAACTTATATATATATATATATATATATATATATATATATATATATATATATGCCAAATGTTAATTTGGCTTGAGAAAGGCCCAAGACTTTAGGCCGAAACATTGCCTATATTATGCACAGCTAATAAATAGCTACTTTTCTAAAAATGATATGTCACATGGTATCACATGAGTACTGTTTGTTTCCCACAAAAATAACTATAGCTATAAAAGGCATACTATAGTTAAAGTCAACTTATACATAGGCAAGTTATATGGAGTTATTTACTATTCATAAGAACAAGTAAGGTCATTCACAGTTCATAAGAGCAAGTAATATTAGCAAGATTCTGCCCAATATGGCTTCATTACTACAAAATGGCTCTGATTGAAACATAAATTCACAATCTACAGTCACACATCGGTTGTATTACATTTTTATCACAGGGGGAAATTGGGGTTATACTGAAGTGGGAAGTGAGGGTTTATACTGTATTGGGGTTATACTGTCCAGGGGAGTGAGGGGTTATACTGTATTGGGGCTATACTGTCCTGGGTAGTGAGAGGGAAATAGGTGTTATACTGTACTGGGGGTTAAAAAGCTGTTTTAGGGGAGCATATTTTTAATATTTGCTTTGGGTTTCAAAAAAGTTTAGAAATCAATAAAAAAAGTGATGGTATCTGGTATGTCACAGGAACAATTAGCAATCTTTCTCTGCCTCTAGGGGAGGTTAGCTGCAGGTGAAATGTCATTTATGCCTACTTCTGGCAGCTAAAAATAATACGTGTGTGTCAGCATTGTTCATTGATCTTGTCAATTGTGATCTGTTGGATCACAATTGACAAAGGGGGTGATGCTGTATTGGCTGCTATCAGGTTGAATGAGTGCAAAACCCATGCTATGCGATGTACTATCGGGTTAGAGTGGGGTTTCCACTAATTTAGCGGTGGCCATGCCATTTCCCAAACTGTTTGGAAATATTGCAATGAAGGAAGTCTTTTAAAGTCATCTTTTGAAAGATCTTCCCAAATATTGATTTTAAAAAAAGCAGTCTAAACTTTAATATCAACTGAAAATGAATGGATTTTTCATCGATTTTTGTCAAATCAGTTTCCAAATAGACCAAAAATCAATCCCAGTGCAGGCCAGCCTTTAGGTGCACATCCATTAGCGCTTTCCCACAGACCAATCCTGTGACATCCAACCAATTCTGCAGCAACCACCTTTCCATCACTTGAGGAAGATAGTCATTTAGATTTTCAGATACTTAATTTTTGTTGTGTAACAAGTACACTGTAGTGAATCTGAAAATATCTTTCCTGGGGTTATGGTTTTCATTGGATAACATAAACCTGAATGCATTAAGTCCAGAGGTTTTTGAGCTCTGCTGTTGCTTTGGAAAAGCTGGTCACACTTGTGCACCATTAGCATGGTTAGCCTCAACTATGTTCTTTATTGTTTCAGGATTTCTATGCCCAAGACGTCTGTGCCATGTGTGAATGCAATTTAAATTCATTCTTTAGTAGTATTTCCTTTAATTGGGCTCACCTAATTATCACAGGTGTCAGAGATTGATTTCAGTGATCAAAAGAGCATTGAGACAATTCCATCCATGAGTTTAATTAAAAAACAAAATATTTTATCTTTATGACACAATTTGAATAATCATTTGGAACGCAGTGCAAATCGCTCAGGGACCTGGGAAATGGTCTGGGAAATATGTACATATAACCAAAACTTATTAAAAAACGATCAGGGTTATTCAATAAAAGTTCTTCAGGGTTATTCAATAAAAGTTCTTGTTTAAAATGGTGCTAATTTTGCCCTAACCAATCAGATTTTAGCATTGAAATGTTAAAAAGTTCTGATTGGTTGGGGCAAAATTAGCACCATTTTAAACGATAAGAACTTTTATTGAATAACCCTGCTTATCGTTTAAAATGGTGCTAATTTTGCCCCAACTAATCAGATCTTATTTAACTTTGAAAGCTAACATCTGATTGGTTGGGGCAAAATTAGCACCATTTTAAACAATAAGAACTTTTATTGAATCTCCCAGTATCTTTCTTCACATTCCAGCTATTTTCGAGGTTCCCCATTGAATATTCGAGGATTCACAAATTAAAATTTGAGGGTTCTTGACTCTTAGTGGCCCCCCATGTAGTGACTGGGCCTTGGATGTAGCCCCACTCCAGTCTACCAAGCTCCCCCAGAACACAAAGCCTCACCCAGAAATGCCCCAGCCAGCTCTTTTCCCTGCCCACCCATGAGGCCATGTGATCTAAGTACTCACAATCCTCCTGGTGCTGATTAGCAAGGTCAGTAACTGAAGTAAAAGATACAATTTTGCTGTTAACGACACTGGGCTCTGGGAGGGGAAATGCAAGTGCTTTTGGTGTTTGGTTCAGCAGAATGTTTAACTGGATACACACTGTAACGATCTTTAAAGGCTAGGTCCCACTACTGCGTGTTGGAGCGTGTGATTTGCGCTCCATACACACTACTGGTTCGCATTGCCAGTGCAATGCTACCGGGTAGTTTCCACTGCGGTCAGGTCCATTATTGGTTTGCATGTGTGCACAACTTTTTGTGCGTATTGCATGCATGCCAATAACATTATTTGGCCCAGAAGGCATCGCACACAGAGTATCATGCACAGCAGCGCATGCATGCGCTGCTGTGCGTGATAGTGGGACCTAGCCCAAAAAGATGACAGACAAAATATTTAAAATTCCCTGTTCTGTCTCACTATGTAATGGTAGCTATAAACGCTACAATCACGCCCGTACGATACGCAGATTCAGGGGTGCCTCTAGAGTTTTTGCCACCTGAGTCAAACTTCGATTGGCGCCTATATGGGGCACTCTTATCGTGGCACCGGCAAAACGGGTGGGTGGGACTTGTAGGTGGCCATGGCTTTGTGAGGGCGTGGCATTGTGTGTGCGAGCGCAACTGGCTATTTTGACATTTTGAACTTTTGCCATCATTTATTTGCACAGTTTCTTTAAATAGACATTTATCCACACCATAATTCCAGAAGAATAAAGAATTTTGCCAAGAGCCTGCCACCACGTCAAGGTAGACTCTTTTAACAGGACCCTAACTTACCTATCTACTCTAACCTAGCCTAACCTAACAAACTAAAGATAATCTAACCATATGAAATGCCTTTTAACAATATCTAACATATTTATTAAAAAAAATATGAAAAAAATAACGTCTGCAGCAAAGTATATGTTTGGTTAAGCAATCTAGTGCATTCATTGAGAACAGACAGTAAAGGTCCCGATGCCAGGCAAGCTCACGGCGGCTGCCAGTGAGCCCGCTGGCACCGCTGGCCTCAGCGGAGCCGATGTTGCTAGCCGCTTCTTTCTTTTTATCTTCAACAATCGACTGCAATGGCATCTGAGCTCCGCAGAGGATTGCACCTCCTTATATAGGTTTGCAAAAAGTCCTAATCCGTTTCTGATTGGTCAATTTTTCAATGCTTGGTTTACATGTATTGAGGCCAAGCTTGTTGACGCCACCGGCGCCGAAGGGTACTTCTCGGGTTTGGAGGCCTCAGCGAAGCTAGTGTCACCGGATGGAAAAAAGAAGACTTCGCCCAAGGGCTCTTATAAGAACCGCTCACTTATCAGTGCCGCAAGGGCCCTTACAAGGGCCGGGGAGGGGGGTCCCGGTTCGAGCTGCGAGACCCCTTTAGCCCCAAAGGGCCCTTGTCTGGGCCACAAGGGCACTGATAGGGCCGGGGAAGGGGTCCCGGTTTCGAGCTGCGGGACCCCCGAACGTCCGGGTTGTCGGCCATTTGGCAATCCACGAATGGCTGATTTCGGGAATCTCCGGCTGTTCGGGGATTTTCGGAAACGGCCGTTCGGGCGTTCCCCGTTGTTCCCCGCACACGGACGTGTTCCTCAGACCATGTCCCAGGTGCCTGTAAGGTAAGTTTACACTGCAATATTTCGGAAAGTTCATTTGAACATTCCGAACTATTTACCCCCCATTGACTTTAATGGGTCCGTTTTCGGACTTTCGAACTTTTTTAGAAGTTCGAAAACGGAACAAACTTTCAAAAGTTCGGCCATCTCTAGTGTTCACGGTGGCACTGGTACATATCATAGTGCCCACAGTATGACTGGCACATATAGTGAGCCACAGTGTGTCTGGTACATATAGTACCCACAGTGTGAGTAGTACATAGCATACTGCTCACAGTGTGATTGGTATATATCAGTGCCCACAGTGTGACTGGTACATATAGTATCCACAGTGTGATTGGCACATAGCATATTACTCACAGTATGACTGGTACATATGCCAGTGCCCACAGTGTGACTGGTATATATCATAGTGCCAAAAGTGTGACTGGTATATATCATAGTGCCCACAGTGTGACTGGTATATATCATAGTGCCCACAGTGTGACTGGTATATATCATAGCCCCCACAGTGTGACTGGTATATATCATAGCACCCACAGTGTGACTGGTACATTTCACAGTGCCCACAGTGTGACTGGTACATATCATAGTGCCCACACAGTGTGGTTGGTATATAGTGCCCACAGCAGAAACGGTACTATTGCCCACAGTGTGACTGTCTGATACATATCATACATAGTGTCCACAGTGTGACTGGTATATATCATAGTGCCCACAGTGTAACTGGTACTATCGCCCACAGTGTGACTGTCTGATACTTATCATACATACAGGGAGATTTAATAAAAGTTCTTATTGTTTAAAATGGTGCTAATTTTGCCCCAACCAATCAGATGTTAAAGGGCATGTCCACCCCCAAAACTATAATCCCCCCAACTACTGGCCCCATCATGTAGTGTAGTGTAATCCTTACCTCACCTCCCAGCTCCATTTGGTTCTCCTGTAGTCCCCCCCCAAAGTGCCAAAAACTGCCCACCAGGAGGCTAGCAGGGCTCTGCCGCCTACCTCAGGTACTGCAGCCCTTCTCCCCCCTCCCTCTCCCGATTCCCTCCCCCTAGTGTGAAAGCCCCAACCGCTATGTTTATATCTTTAGAAATTTCCCCAAACTTTACTTACCTCTCCTCTTTCCTCCGGCGAAGTGAGCTGCCGGCTCAGCCAATCACAGACGCGGCTGCCGGTCCCGCCCCTCTGCTTGCATTTTCTCGCAAGCAGAGGGCTGGGAGCGCGGCGGGGGGAAAGAGGAGAGGTAAGTATAGTTTGGGGAGCTTTTTAAAGATATAAACATAGCGGTTGGGGCTGGGAGCCCTTGGGGAATCTTATATACAAAAATGTTATTTTGGGTGGACATACCCTTTAAATAAGATCTGATTGGTTGGGGCAAAATTAGCACCATTTTAAACGATAAGAACTTTTATTGAATAACCCTGATAGTGTCCACAGTGTGACTTGCACATATAAAAGTTAGCACCTGTAAAATCCGCGGATCGTACAACCGGCATCATAATGTCTATGGCCACCATAAGGGCTAGGCCACTTCTGGCGTGTTTTTACACATGCTGATGATCATGCTTGCGATACTTTATTGCGTGAAAATTGCAGCAAGTGCTTGTAAACGTGAGTGGCCACATTACTTGCACTGCACTCACAACACACTCACAAAATGGAACCCAGAATGCTGACTTTCATATCCAGGGGGTTGGCATTACTGTACTTGGTAATTTTCAGTCACATGGCTGAATCATTTTAAATTTTTAATTCTAATTCACAATAGCCACTTTTCTGCCGAAAATCAATTCCTTCCAAGTTGCCAAATAAATTATCTTCTAATCAGTTTTGTGGTATTTCCAATTGAAAGACTGATTGGACAAATCTTTGCCCAATAGGGCAGAGCAGTGGGAAAGGAGTACTCTTTCATGTCCCATCAGCCATTTATCTAGCTGTGTATTTGGTATCCCTAATGTTATAAGCCCAGGATGAGGGCATGGCAACAATATGCTGTATTTGAAAAAAAAACAAAAAAACAACACTCACAATAACAGAAGAGAATGTGTCCTTTACCTATGCAGTCCTACCTAATGCAGACTAAAGGTTCGTACACACGCTAAATTTTCCAGCGAGCAACCACCCCCGACCGCCGAGAATCATCCGTGTGTATGTGTTTGATCGGGGGTCATTCGCTGATCCACCAGGCGGATAATCTGTGACTGGTTTACAGTATATATTGAAGAAGCTGATCATTACGGTAAATGTATAATGTAGAACTTTAAGCAGATATGACATTAATAAACTGGTTAACAGGTTGATGCTTGCATTGCAGATAAAAATGGCACCATCATGGCAATAAACTTAATAAGTAACATGTAAAGCTGAGTACATACATGAAAGATCTTTTGAAAATGACAATCTGCAAAATTCTGCCTGTCCTTTTCTAAAGATCCCTCTCTACACAGTCACAAGGGTTCTCTCTATGTAAAGCATAGGGAGACTGCTGGGGACTGCAAATTCCTCTCTGCTGCGGTCTAGTGCAGGGAGACGAACATGGACGAGGGAAATTTTTGTGCATTTCCAAACGATCACAAGGCCAATAGTAAAAGTTTGTCAACCTCGGGAATGCTAGGGAATGCGCTACACACACTAACGATAAAGGCCCAATACCTTTGGATCCAATGGTATCAGCTCTTTACTTGATCACAATTTGGAAAATAATGGAATCTATTTTATACTATTCTGTATGCAAGAGCTGTCACCAAATAAACAAAATAAACCAAACATTAATGATTTAATGTAGAAAAAAGTTCATGTGCACTCAAGGATGTTTGATCTAGTTGGAGGCAAAGGTGGAACCAGTGAATGTCACTTGTGGAAATATTATATTGTATTGTTGTGCCTGAGGTAAAGGGCATGTCCACCCCCAAAACATAATCCCCCCAACTACTGGCCCCACCATGTAGTGTAGTTTATCCTTACCTCACATCCCAGCTCCATAGGGTTCTCCTGTAGACCCCCCCCCCCCCAAAGTCCCAAACTAACCACCAGGAGGATAGCAGGGCTCTGCCTGCTATCTTGCCTCCGGTAGATATTTGCCATGCGCACTGCAGTCCTTCTCCCCCTCCCCTCCCCCTCCCTCTCCCTCCTTTCTACTATCCCTCCCCCTAGCGTAAATCCCCCTTAATATGCTGCTCCCCCATGTCCCCCAGCCCCAACCGCATATTTTTTTTTTTCAAAAAGCTCCCCAAACTCTTACTTACTCTTACCTCCGCTGCACTGAATGACCGGCAGCCGCGTCCGTGATTGGCTGCCGCTCAGCCAATCACAGACGCGACTGCCGGTCCCACCCCTCTGCTTGCATTCTCGCAAGCAGAGGGCGGCAGTGCGGCAGAGGAACGAGGGGAGGTAAGTAAGAGTTTGGGGGGCTTTCTGAAAAAAAAAATTATGCGGTTGGGGCTGGGGACCGGGGAACAGCATGTTAAAACTGAGTTCTAAGGGTGGACATACCCTTTACACTATTATTATACTGAAATGTAAAGCTCTATAAGAGCTGACAGACATGGGCGGGGGGATAGCCTGACAGTGAATTGAATTCATCAAGTTTTGATTGGTCAGTGTAGTAAATAGTATTGATTGGTCAGCAACCCTTGGTAACAACTAGAGTGACTAGAGGTCTGTCATTGTTTACCTGGGATGCCCTGAAGCTGCTTTGTGATGAAGAGAAGGACCAGAGGGATGTGCTGGATAAAGAGCAGAGAGAACAGTATCACGGCTCTGTAAGGACTAGTGTCTGTCAGACCATAAAATCGCAGGCTGTTTATTAATTTGGCTTGAAAAAGCCAAAATACTGTTCTTTCTATTTCTTCTTCTTTTTCTTCCGTTTTATTCTTCTGCTTTTTTGGACCGTATCTCCTCCCACAGTTTTTGAGCTAGAGACATGAAATTGGGTACAGATCTGTGGGACATATAGGAGAAGTGTGCTATCTTCTAGCTAAGGAATCCGCGGAAGCGTTACGGCATTATCGGCGAATTTCCGGACATTTTTTCCCATAGACTATAATGGTAACAATCCTCAAATGTGGATATTTCAAAACAGTTTGTTTCATGGTCATAAATACAAATGTTGATACCCCCAACCCCCCACACAGACCCAGGTACACCCACCTACTGACCTACCTTTCCATCCCCATGGAAGCCATATTTAAAGGGTAACTAAAGTCAAAAAAACTAATTTAGATTTATCCTCAAAAAAAGATAGTTTTATGGTTATAAACACAAAAAAGACATACCCCCTCAACCAGACCTACTAATCTACTTTTCCATTACTGTGGCAGCCATACTTAAAGGGTAACTAAAGTAAAAAAAAACTAATTTAGATTTATTCTCAATAAAAGATAGTTTTATGGTTGTAAACACAAAAAAGACATACCCCCCTCAACCAGACCCAGGTACACATGTCTACTGATCTACTTATCCATTACGGTGCCAGCCAAATTTAAAGGGTAACTAAAGTAAAAAAACTAATTTAGATTTATCCTCAATAAAAAATAGTTTTATGGTTGTAAACACAAAAAAGACATACCCCCTCAACCAGACCCAGGTACACACACCTACTGATTTACTTATCCATTACAGTGGTAGCCATACTTAAAGGGTAACTAAAGTAAAAAAACTAATTTAGATTTAACCTTTAAAAAAAAATAGTTTTATGGTTGTAAACACAAAAAAGACATACCCCTCAACCAGACCCAGGTACACACACCTACTGATCTACTTATCCATTACTGTGGCAGCCATACTTTAAAGGGTAACTAAAGTCAAAAAAGCAAATTTTGATCAATAATCAAAAAACTTTGTTTTTTTTACCCCCAACATGATACAGGTATACACAGCTACTGACCTACCCCTCCATTACAGTTGCAGCCATACTTAAAGGGTAACTAAAGTAAAAAAAACGAATTTTGACCAATCATCAAAAAAGTTTTTTTTTTAACTCTCAACCCGACACGGGTACACTCACCTACTGATCTACTTATCCATTACTGTGGCAGCCATACTTTAAAGGGTAACTAAAGTCAAAAAAGCAAATTTTGATCAATAATCAAAAAACTTTGTTTTTTTAACCCCCAATGTGATACAGGTATACACAGCTACTGACCTACCCCTCCATTACTGTTGCAGCCATACTTAAAGGGTAACTAAAGTAAAAAAAACTAATTTCAACCAATCATCAAAAAAGTTTTTTTTTTAACTCTCAACCCGACACGGGTACACACATCTACTGATCTATTTATCCATTACTATGACAGCCATAAGTAAAGGGTAACTAAAGCTAAAAAAAACTCATTTTGCACAATTATCAAAAAAGTTAGTATTTTATCCCACACACACCAACTGAACACCTTTAATGCATGTGACATATTTAAAGGGTAAGTAAAAACAACAATGTCTCATCATTGACATTATTGAGTTTTAAAATCTGTAGCACAAACACACAAATTCCCTTCCAAAATGCAGTCTTTCAAGCCAAATTCAAAGTTTATACTTAAACTTTCCCTTTCTAGTTAAAGGTGATGCTGTTTGGCTTTGCTTGTCCCCTCTTGACAGGCTGTGAGGGCAATTGAAAGTTATTGAGTTACGGTATAAAGGTTAAAAAGTTGTTTGTTAATCAATGCTGTGACCCGATTTCACCACCTAAATATAGTGTCCGTGTGTTTATTACTATTGGCTTAGGTCACAGATCCATCCTCCACTGCCCATGAAATGTAAAGGTCTCTAAAGCTGGGTACACACACTACAGATTTTTGAAAGATGTAATTTTTCAAAGATCTGCATACCTAGGGAGACTGCTTGGGACTGTGTGTGTTCCCTCGGCCGTGGCAGACTCATCTATAGTGAGAGTCTACTGCGGCCAAGGGAAATTTTGTTGGTTTTTCCTAAAACTAACTTAAGAGCTGACAGATATGGGCCAGGGGATAGCCTGACAGTGAATTGAATGAAGCAAGTTTTGTTTGATCAGTGTAGTAAATAGTTTTACTAGCCAGTAACGCTTGGTATGGTAATATGAATATTAGTTCAGGGATAGAGATCTGTCATTGTTCAGCTGGGATGCCCTGAAGCTGCTCCCACCCAGCCACCCTAAATTTAAACAAGAAATTTAAAAAAAAAAATGAAATTGATTAATGAAAATAAGAAATGAAATATTTATAAATATAAATAATAATATATAAATAAAAAATAAATAATGTTGTATTTGGGGGAAAACAAAAAAGAAAATTTAAGAAAAGATGGTTTACGTTGAAATATTCATTGAGGACTTGTGTTGGACCTAGGGCAGAGCCTCTCATGTGGCAAGTTATGTGTGGTTTAGGGCTAGGCCACACTAGCATTTTTTCGCGATTGCGTTATCACATGCGATCACCATTTTAAAGCGCAATCGCATTTGAATCTCAAATGAAGAAATCACGTGTGCAAACGCAGCGGAATCGCACAGGCAATGACACGTGATTGCATGTACGATCGCGTTTGCGCCACAGTGTGACCATGCCCTTAGGGGGAAAAAAAATAGTTATGCAATGGGGCATTGCATAGGTTAATGGCAAGGCCTTGATTTGGTAAATAAAAAAAAGAAAGAAAAGGAGGCTTGGAGGAAAGAATAGAGTTATACAATGGGGCTTTTGGCTGAAATAATTGGAAGTTATTAATTGAGTTACAGAATAAAGTTATTTGTCGAAAATTTTATAATAAACTAGCAGAGTACCCAGCATTGCCCGGTTTTTCTAAAGATCAACCCGAACCTGCATCCAAAATTCAACAGACCTGGACCCGCAGCTTTCTAACCAAACCTGACCCATTAAAACTCACTGTGGGTTAGCTGGACCACAAATCTGGTAAACTTTGAGGGGGGGGGCAACACAATGGAGGATTCAGTATCACACCAACTTCCCCTTTGACGCATATCGCATCAACTACCCCTTTTACATATATCACACCAACTTCCCCTTTAGTGCATATATCGCACCAACTTCCTCTTTAAGGCATATCGCACCAACTTCCGCTTTAGCGCATGTCGCATCAACTTCCCCTTTAGTGCCTATCGCATCAATGTCAACTTTAGCGTGTAATATGGCATCAACTTCCCCTATAGCACGTATCGCATCAACTTCCCCTTTCACAGGTATTGCATCAACTTCTCCTTTAACGCATATCGCATCAACTTCCCCTTTATCACCTATCGCATCAATTTCTCCTTTAGTGCATATCGCATCAACTTCCCCTTTAGCACCTATCACATCAATTTCCCATTTAGTGCATATCGCATCAACTTCCCCTTAAGCACGTATCGCATCAACTTTCCCTTTAGCACGCAGCGCATCAACTTCCCCTTTAGCACACAGCGCATCAACTTCCCCTTTAATGCGTATTGCATCAACTTAACCTTTTAAAAGTGTAGCGCATCAACTTCCCCTTTAGCATGTATCACATCAACTTCCCCTTTAACACGTATTGCATCTACTTCTCCTTTAAAGCGTATTGTATCAACTTCCCCTTTAACATGTATTGCATTAACTTCTCCTTTAGCACCTATTGCATCAATTTCCCCTTTATCTCGTATCGCATTAACTCCCCCTTTAGCGTGTATCCTATCAACTCCCCCTTTAGCTCGTGTCGCATCAACTTTCCCTGTTATGCACATCTAATGCATCAATTTCTCCTTTAGAGCCTATCGCATCAACTACCACTTTAGCACCTATCGCATCAATTTTTCCTTTAGCGCATAGCTCATCAACTTCCCCTTTAGTGCCTATCACATGAATTTCCCCTTTAGCGTGTACGGCATCAACTTCCCCTTTAGCATGCAGCGCAACATTTTCCCATTTAACACGTATCGCATCAACTTCCCCTTTAGCGCCTATCGTATCAACTTCCCCTTTAGTGCCTATCGCATCAACTACCACTTTAGCACCTATCGCATCAATTTTTCCTTTAGCGCATAGCTCATCAACTTCCCCTTTAGTGCCTATCGCATCAATATCCCCTTTAGTGCATACGACATCAACTTCCCCTTTAGCACGCAGCGCATCAACTTCCCCTATAGCACATATCGTATCAACTTCCCTTTTAACGCGTATTACATCTACTTCTCCTTTAAAGCGTATCGCATCAACTTTCCCTTTAACGCGTATTACATCTACTTCTCCTTTAAAGCGTATCGCATCAACTTCCCCTTTAGCGTGTATCGCATCAACTTCCCCTTTAGCGTGTATCGCATCAACTTCCCATTTATCTCATATCGCATTAACCCCCCTTTTAGCGTGTATTGCATCAACTCCCCCTTTAGCACATGTCGCATCAACTTCCCCTTTAGCGCCTATCACATCAATTTCCCCTTTAGCGTGTACGGCATCAACTTCCCCCTTTAGCATGCAGCGCAACATTTTCCACTTTAACGCATATCGCATCAACTTCCCCTTAAGCATCTATCGTATCAACTTCCCCTTTAGTGCCTATCGCATCAACTTCCCCTTTAGCACGTATCGCATCAACTTCCCCTATAGCGCCTATCGCATCAACTTCCCATTTAGTGCACATCGCATCAATTTCTCCTTTAGCGCATACGGCATCAACTTCCCCCTTAGCACACAGTGCATCAACTTCCCCTATAATCGCATCAACTTCCCCTTTTACGCGCATCGCATCAACTTCCCCTTTTACGTGTATCGCATCAACTTCCCCTTTAACGCGTATTGCATCAACTCCCCCTTTAGTGCCGATCACATCAATTTCCCCTTTATACAAACATAAAAAAGATAATCAATGCACATTCCTAGGCCCCATACAATATCATTATCTGCACACTGGCATACTTTATAAACAAAGGGGTTTTAGTATACATTACTGTGATCACATGAATGAAAAGCCTTCCAACCACGTCAAGGTAACCCCAGTCTGGAAGGTCCTAACTTCTAACCTTTTTTTTTTTACTTCAATTACCATTAGCAAACTTTTGCATTTCTCATAGTTGTGCACTGGATCCATACAACAGGCTTTCACTCCCCCCCAGCCCTTTGGCTTTTTAAAATGAGGGAAGAGGCCATCCAGTGCTTTATATTATAGGCATAGGACCTCCCATTAAAGGGGCGTGTTGGGGGTGCTATTACCACATGGAGGCTTGACCAGGCCTCCCAAATATACATACAATACAAGGATTGTGGAAGCACTCCAATTAGGCTAATTTACAACTACATTCAGCGGAAGTGCTACTGATCTGGTCAATCATTTATACAAACATAGAAAAGATAATCAATGCACATTCCTAGGCCCCATACAATATCATTATCTGCACACTGGCATACATTATAAACAAAGGGGTTTTAGTATACATTACTGTGATCACATGAATGAAAAGCCTTCCAACCACGTCAAGATAACCCCAGTCAGGAAGGTCCTAACTTCTAACCTTTTTTTTTTTTTTTTAGAAGGTTAGAAGTTAGGACCTTCCAGAATGGGGTTACCTAGACGTGGTTGGAAGGCTTTTTGCGATTGCTAATGTTTGACCAGATCAGTAGCACTTCCGCTAAATGTAGTTGTAAATTAGCCTAATTGGAGTGCTTCCACAATCTTTGTATTGTATCAATTTCCCCTTTAGCGTGTACAGCATCAACTTCCCCTTTAGCATGCAGCGCAAAATTTTCCCCTTTAACGCTTATCGCACCAACTTCCCCTTTAGCACCTAACACATCGATTTCTCCTTTAGTGCCTATCACATCAACTACCACTTTAGCAGCAATCGCATCAATTTTTCCTTTAGCGCATAGCTCATCAACTTCCCCTTTAGTGCCTATCGCAAAGTTGCTGACATTTTATTACTGGTTTGCTGAATGTTAAGCTCCGCCCCTCTGAGATTTCCTCTGCTTGAGCCTCAAACAATAATGCTTGTGAGTTCCATGCACACGCACGTGCACAGAACTCACAGGCATTACTGTTTGAGGCTCAAGCAGGAGAGTGCATGGAACTCACAAGCATTACTGTTTGAGGCTCGAGCAGGAGAAAGCAGAGGAACTCTCAGAGGGGCGGAGCTTAACATTCAGCAAACCAGTAACAAGATGTCAGCAACTTTTAAGGCACAAAGCTAGGCTCTGGAGGGGCATAGGTAAAAATAAAATATGGCAATGGTATTTTTAAAGCTGCAGCTTCCAAATGAACATAACTTGATTTTACAGTGCACTTATCCTTTAATGTTTTCAATTGTAATTTGGTTAAACAACTCATTTAATTACTTGTTTAATAAACATTTAGGGCAGGAATTAAAATGTCCCTACAAAAATTTTTCATTGTCCTGGTTGATGATTGAATATACCTCCCAGCATCCCTTACTGAACAGTTACTTAAAGGGTAACTAAAGTCAAAGAATAAAAAATGTCCTCTTTTATTGTCATAGCAAGATTATTGCAGGTATCCCACCCCTCCCGCATCTCGCAGGAGTCTCCCACATTCTGGGGTGGTCTCCACAACTGCTGCAATGGAGAGGAGTCTCTAATCTCCTCCCCATCACGTACCCTTTGGACCACTGTGCCCCCAGAACCCGGAATGCCCCTAACCCCACCTCCCCCAACCCGTGACTCAAACTCCGCTCCTTAAATGACATCACGCCTATTCACCACGCCCCCTACCCCACCCTGCATGGAAGCCTCAGGGTGGGATGTCTGAGTTTTGAAACTTAAACCTGCAGCAGACACACACATATCCCTTTCCAAATGCAGGCTTTCAAGACAAATTTAAAGTTAACACTTAAACTTTTCCCTTCTAGTTTTAACTAGTTATCTTACACAAATGTATTCATATTTTGCTATTTTAAAAGAAGTGTTTAGGCAAATGTCTGTGAGTGTGATATGTAAATAACTGTTTTGTACATTAACACTTGCAAAAGAAGTCAAATGCCCTCTAGCAAACTATTACAAAGGGAATAACAGAAATAGGTGTGGTTTACTGTGCCATTAGGCAGCACAGTCTGTACCCTTGCATTGTTATTTCTAAGTCTCCTACGATAGAATGTCAAGGAATTGTTATAGTTAGTTTGTCTTAGTTTGTAGCGTCTTCAGAATTGATTCCCTTTTTAAACTAGAAGGACTGAATCTACTGGGTCAACCATGGAAAGGAATAAAAAGCATTGCCTTATAAATGAAGGGGATGATAATGAAATGGTAAGTATAGATTATATATAAATCAAATACAGGATTCTGCAAAAACAAGGTTTATTTCTTAAAAAAAAAACTTTATTCATCACAATGGACCATATTTAATGAGAGTTGCAAAAATTTCCCCATGTTCTTTATCTGCAGCAGCCAATCAGATGACTTCTAACTGTAGTAGACCACCAGTAGAACGGTATCATCTGATTGGTTGAGACAAATTAGCAACTCAAATTTTTGTATTAGGTTTTGTATTTCCAACACATTTTTCAAAGTACTAAATGCATGTTCCTAGTACATATGAATATTAGAACATCTTTCTATTTGTATTAACTTCTAGAAGTGTTTGTTTGTATACTTCTAACTTAAAGGTAAACAATTATAAGCCCCAAAAGTATCCCCTTACCTAACATCCCCCAGGGTGAGGACCTTAACCACTAGGTTCTCACTGTCACACATGGGTTTGCTGACATCAAGCTGTCCCTAGTGCCAGTCTATCCCTGCCTAATTAGCAGTTCTGCAAGGAGTGCATCTTCCCAATCAGGTTTGATAATACTCCAGTACATTAAGCCCAGGTGTCAGGTGGGCATTATTACATGTCAATATAAATTAAATGGGCAAAAATATCCAGAAATCGTCAATAGCTGTGGAAAACTTCCATGTATACAGTCCAAAAGTTGGAAAGAGTAAAAACATAAATAGAAAGAAAAGCAATTTTCAAGCCTGTATTACACCTGTATTAACCCTGAAATGTCCATAGATAACATGAAAGCTATTTCTTTTACTGGACCCAGAAAAGCAATAATTTTTTCATTAAATCCTTTAAACAATTGCAGTCATGATGCCCGATAAATAAGCAACCCCTCCTAAAACAGGCCTGTCCCATGTAAACCAGGGCATTTGGCAGGAGAAGCATATTCTTACTGCATCTGGAAAACGAAAGCAGAAATTTGCTTGGGGTCTGTGAACCTATTGAATGTCTCAATAGAAATTGTTCATAACTGGATAATGCTGTAAATTGTAGACATCAGTGGCAGTGCAAATGGTTGCAGATAATTTATTTTAGAAATTTTGTTAGATTTATTTTTTTGAGACTTTGGGGCATATTTATAAAAGAGCGAAAAGTAGCGAAATGTTTTTGCATTCGCTTTTCGCATGGGTTTTCGCCAAAAAGACAGTTAACGCTATTTATAAAGGTAGCGTTAACGAATGGCGAAACCGTTTCCGCGAGCTATCGCTAAACCCTTTTCGCCTTACTTCGCAATGGTAATTTTAGCGAAAAAGGAGCAAAAAGGCATAACGCGATTTATAAAAGAGCGAAAGGTGGTTTTTGCGTTAAAAAGAGCGAAAGATTAGCGCGACCCTGAAGGTGGTGAAAAGTCATTGTTTGAGCGAAAAGGCATTCTAATGGGTAATATGCCTTGAAAAAGCGAACGCGCATTAGAAGGGCGATCGCGCATTAGAGTGTAATATGCCTTGGAAAAGCGACATTAGAAAGGCGATCGCGCATTAGAATGTAATATGCCTTGGAAAAGCGAACGCGCATTAGAAAGGCGAACGCACATTAGAAAGGCGAACGCACATTATAATGGAATATGCCTTGGAAAAGCGAACTCGCATTAGAAAGGCGAACGCACATTAGAAAGGCGAACGCGCATTAGAAAGGCGAATGTGCAGTGCAAAAGAAAATTGTATTCCAATTGAGAAATTCTAAGAAGATTGACTAAATAAGACATGGCTGACTTCTTGGTAAATGTGAGGTGGCCATTTTGAACTTGACATCATTTTCTAGTGGGCTTTTCTGGTTTCGAATGGTTTTCACAATGCAGTCTTCTTAGATGCGTTAAGTTTTCGCTGCGATACTTTTCGCTCTTTATCGCGCCCGTTCGCCTTTTTCAGCCGCGAAGTGTGTTTTTTTTGCTTTTTTATAAATAAGGCGAAACGAAGCCCCAAATGGCGCTATTTTCGCTGCGATGTGCTGCGCTAATTATTTGGCGAAAAAGACAATCCTTTATAAATATGCCCCTTTATATAAAATATTCCAACTTCAGGTCAGTGCGTAAAACAGTAATTACTGCAACAGCCATTTTGTGCACTTTTGCAGAAAAAAATGGTTTTGTGGCAAAACTTTGTCATGGTTTTGCCATCACAAAATCCTAATACTCCCATTGTTTTTACCACCCTAGAAGAGGTATGGGCATCCAGTAGCCCTCCAGATGTTTAGAACTACTCACATAATTCCACTACAAATCATGCAACAATAGAGGGCAGTCAAGGCATTCTGGGAGATGTAGTTTTTAAACACCCTGGATGGCTACTGGTTGCCTAATCCAGTCCTATAAAATCCATTTCTTGCACAATTGTTGTGGCCATTGGTACCGTATATACTAGAGTATAAGCCGACTTGAGTATAAGCCTAGGTACCCATTTTTGCCTCCAAAATCAGAAAAAACATGATTGACTCGAGTATAAGCCGAGGGTAGAAATTAGGACCATTACTGCCTTCTGATTCAATATATTGACATTAGTTGCCCTTTAAATGTACAGTAATCCCATACAGTAACCCTAATACCTTTTCACTGTAGATGTTTGGAAACTACAACTCCCAGCATGCTTTCGTTGCTGGGAGTTGTAGTTTCCAAACACCTGTAGTAGAAAGGTATTGGGTGTTACTGTATGGCATACTGTCCCCCACCCTAGAGCCCCCCCCCCAGTTCACTTACCGTACCTGGCCAGTCTTCAGTCTTCATCTCTCCGCCGGCTGCCGCTCGCTCTGTGCAGAGCTGGCAGTTCCCAGTACTGCTTCGCGGCTGTGCGATGACATCATCGCGCACCCGTGAAGAACTACTGGGAACTGCCAGCTTTCCTTCCTGACTCGCGGCTGCATCTGGAATTAAGGTAAGTTTTCTCTTGACTCGAGTATAAGACGAGGCAAGGTTTTTAGGTCGATTTTTAAACCTAAAAACCTTGGCTTATACTCGAGTATATACGGTATATGGTTATAACATCTGGGAAGGGGGGCCTCTGTGGCAGCTTTTTAAATTTTTCTATATATATTTTTAGATATGTTGCATTAATATAATTGATTTTTAGAAGCCTACCCTCCTCTTCTTTTTTTGGGATATTTATAAAGAATGGAACATAGGCTTAAATGACTCTTGATCTGTGGGGAATTTTCTGTGAAAACAAATTGTTCTAAAAATTGCTAAAATTTATACTTATGGAAATTCCTTTTCCTAGAACACCAACTGACCTTATAAGAAATAATCAACATGGATTTAGGAGGAATAGATCTTGTCAAACTAACTTGCTTGGTTTTTATGAGGAAGTGAGTGGAAATTTATACTCTGGCATAGCAGTAGATGTAGTTAACTTGGATTTTGCTTAGAGTTTTGATACAGTCCCCCATAGGCTACTAATGTATAAGCGAAGGTCTGTTGGTCTGGGGAGTCACATTTGTACATGGATAGAAAATTGGTTAATGAATAGGATGCAGAGAGTAGTTGTAATGGGGACTTAGGTTGGACTATGTTGGGTGCCACTTCTATTTAATCTGTTTGTTAACGATTTGGAAGTCGGTATTGTTGGCAAGGTTTCTGTGTTTATAAAAAAAAAAAAAGGTCAGCAACAAAAGACCCTTTTATTAAGCACACACCACCTGTGGGTTACACAAAAAATCTTTATTATGGCAAACACAATGCCAACCACACATTACAATAACCACCTTAAAAACCACTTATAAATACATAAAATTACCCCCCTCTCTGGGCATCCCCAGAATGTATCCTTAGTCCTCTCCGGGTAGAGATGTATACAGCTATTTACTTTCAAACAATTGCTGCTGATAACGATAGTTCGTACTCCAGTCCCATATGTCCTATATATGCAAATCAGTAACAAATCAGTGAGCTAAGAGCTCTGACCAAACAGCAACACAATACAGCGTGATTCACCATAAGTGGACTTACCAGGACCAGCTCATCCACGCAACCCTACCTCCAACTGCTCACCATAGGTCGGGTTAAGCTGTCCTCTTCGCCTCTCTTTTGACAGGTATTTTGTCAAAAAAAATTATCTAGGGGATAGGGATGGTTTAGCATTGCAGAATTTGGAAGATCTTTTGGCGCAACAGGTGGATGAAGTCACTTGAAGTGATGACACAAACTGAGGGTTTAGATCATCGTTCTGTGTGTCCTCTCAGATCTCTCTGAGAGGTCCACATAATTAGACTTTTAGGGATGTACAGAATTGAAGGGATGGGATAATAGATACACGTGTACACTTGTGATTGTTGAATATCATACATGTGATGTGATAGTCACTGTCCTTCACTTAATTACTTGTTATTGCCAAGTGTGTTGTCAATGGAAGGTTAAGTCAATATAAGCTAAACCCACTATAAACAAGAAACAATAGGTAAGGGTTCTTGCTGAAAAAACATATTGTTCATGGTTTGCCAACAGAACTACTTCAGTAAACAAGTCCCTAATAGATGGAGGTATACGTGTAGCTTACAGATGGCACAGACTCCAAGCTGTGAAACAAGAGGTCTTTATTTGAACAAAACATGTGTGCTACATGTTTCGGACCAACGTCCTTTCTCAAGCACACCACATGTAAAACACAGACTGTCTAATATAGGTAGTCATGAAGGAACAAACCACCTAAGCCCATGCCACACCAAATTGATCAGCAAATCACCGTTGTGTAATTCAAATAGTCCCGCCTCCAAAGTCTTCTTCCTCTTCAAGTGTATAACTGTTATCTTAGTGCAAACATTATAAATGTGGACCAATCGGGTATAAATCCATAAACATCATAGTTCGAGTAAACTGAGTACTTGTGGGTGTACAAAGTACTAAACATACCAAGTTCAGAGAAATAATGTTGAACATAGTGAGTTCAGAACACCCAAGTACCATGCGGAGGTGGAAGAAAACCAGTATGATACGAGAAAAAGTAAATGGAGTAGCAAGCAAATAAAATAGCAAGACAAATAAAAGTAATCACAGACTTCCATATTGGTATCCTTGCAAATATACCTAAAAAAAAAAAAAAGAGATAACTAAACTTACATTCCTGAGCTTCATAGAAAGTGCACACTAATAGTACCGTATAATAATTAATATATTGTCGCTACTATTCAGCTATTCCTTGTTTTTAATACTAGCAACAACTAATGATTGCAGTAAAAATAAGAATAATTACATCGTAATGTATACAATACTGCCACTAAGTGGCCTGTTGTAGTTGATCCACTATGTTACACCTGCAGGCTATACTTACTAATCTGTAGTTTTCTATATGCAGGTTTTCTATTTATATCTGCGGGAAAATACAAAAATAAGCTGTAAAACCATGCATAGATATATGTGTCACATGTAATACCTGAGTTGTCACAAAAAGCATTTTATGTTACATTGTTTATTCATACCAGTTGGGAAAATGTTATTAAGTTTCATGATCCATTTGTATTCTTTCTGGAGCAGGGTATTTTTAAAGTCTTCCCCACGGTTCTGTCTTACCACTTTCTCTAATACCTGCCACTTAAGTTGCATCTGATTGTGGCTCATATTATTAAAATGTCGGGAGACTGGGGTATCAGTGTAAGTGTTTGACTTAAAGTTTCTTATATTAGCTCTGTGCTCCTTAATTCTCTTTGACCGATCTTATAGTTTGTCCAACATATCCTGATCCGCAGGAACATTTTAATAAGTAGATGACCACTTTCGTGTTGCAGTTAAATTGATGATATAGCTTGATTTTATTTCCCGTAGTGGGATGGTACACAATATCCCCTTTGATGATAGAACTACAGCAGATACATTCTAAACATGGGAAAGTACCTCTTTTGTTAGACCTGGGTTCCGCTGTATGTGCAGATATAGCTGTTTCTGCAGGGCACAGGATGCCTTTCATGGTTCTACCTCTAAAGATCGGTCTTTGGGAAAATAATTTGCCAATCTCATTGTTGCTGCTAAGAATAGGCCAGTATTTATTGATAATCTTATGGACCTGTTTGCTGAATCTGGAACAGGTGGAAACAAATGAAATATTGTCCTTTCTAGTTTTAACTGGATTGCCTTTAAGTAGAGTTTCTCTCGAGACTTCTGCAATCTCTCTGGCTACATTCTTAATGGTATGCTTATTATAATCCCTGGCTAAGAACTTGGCATCAAGATTTTCTTTAGCTATCTGGTATGTTTCATCTGTAGAGCAGATTCTCTTTGCCCTTATGTATTGCCCTTTCAGAATGGCTTTTATGATGCCTGGGAAATGAAAGCTACTGGGTAGTAGTATGTTGTTCCTGTCTGTGGGTTTTGTATACAGGCTGGTGTGTATGCGACTGCCTATAAATGGAAAGATCAACATCTAAATAGTGAAGATGTTCTGTAGCTATTTCCCAGGTAAACTTAATGGTTTGGTGTTTAAGATTAGCCTCGTTAACCATATCCTGAAAATCATTGATGCTGTCTTTCCATATTATCAGGATATCGTCCACATATTGCCAATACCTGATAATATTCTCCTTGTATCTGTGGGAGAGAAAGTATTCTTTTTCTAGCTTATTAACAAGGATATTAGCAAAGGATGGTGCCATTGCACTCATTGAGGTGACTTGAAGCTGTAGGTAATAATTCTTCTCAAATCTAAAGTAGTTTTTAGTTAGTACAATGTGTAAGCAATTGAGGAGGAAATATATAGTGCTGTGGGACAGATCGTATCTAGTAATGCCTCCTCTATAGAATCTATCCCTTCCTGTTGTGGGATCGATGTATAGAGACTATGTCAATACTGCAAAGGTGTATGTCAGTGTAGGGTAGTTCTAGGTCTACAAGCTGGTTCAGTAGGGAGTTAGTATCTTTAAGGAAGGTCAGTATTCTGCTTACAATAGGTTGCAGGTATTGGTCAATATATTTAGCTAATGGTTCTGTAATAGAGCCTATGCCTGACACTATTGGTCGTCCAGGAGGGTTCTGTAGTGTTTTGTGTACCTTAGGGAGTGTGTACACCACTGTGTGCGTGGGTGGTCAGTGGTAAGGATGTCCCGGGTGTTGCTGTCAATAACCTGGTTTTGGAAGGCTTCTAATATCAATGCGTCAATGCACTTCTTACAGTCAAATACGGGATCATATGTAAGGGTAGGTAATGTTCAGGAACTGATAGTTGCCTATGTATTTCGTTCTGGTACATTTTGGTATTCATCACAACTACTGCCCCTCCCTTGTCTGCTGATTTAACCGTGATGTGTGTATTCTGACTCAGAGTTTTCAGTGCCTTTTTTTCATTGTTATTAAGGTTACATTTCATATTACATTTCCCCTTTTCCCATGTAGTACCCACTCAACACCAGATCTTTAAACACAGTTAGGGAGGCATTATTAACCTCTGGTATGAATTTAGAAGGTTTCTTAAAGATAGTCCCACCATTTTTAGTAATGCCTTCCCCAAAGTACATTCTTAATTGCTGATCAATTTGGTGTGGGATGGGATATTAGGCAGTCTGTTTTACATGTGGTGTGCTTGAGAAAGGACGTTGGTCCAAAACATGTAGCACACATGTTTTGTTCAAATAAAGACATCTTGTTTCACAGCTTGGAGTCTGTGCAATCTGTAAGCTGCACATATACCTCCATCTATTTGAATTGCTGAACCTGGACCAGAGATACCAGGAAGTGTAGCCTACAGCTTCTACGTTGTTCCTAGGTGTAGAGGGTCCTCATCTTCTCATTATTTGACTAAACAAGTCCCTAAGTAATATTCCTACAGTCACTCCCACTGTGGACCAAGATTTTCATGAGAAAAAATTTCATAATAAATCTTTATGGTACCCTTCAGTAAGCTGCTTTCCAAATATTGATTTTTTTGTGAAACGGGTAACAAAAAAGAGATAGAGGATCTCAAACGTGGGATGATCAAACGTCAATTTAACTAAAACAAAAAGTTTAAGGCTTTGAATTTTTTGGAGAAAAAGGATGATTTGATCATACGAAATTCTGATAAAGGCCGCAATGTCGTTATAACGACCAAATCCCAATATAAACTTGAAGCTCTTAGACAGCTAAATTATGTGACGCATTACGAAGTTTTGCAAGGGAATCCTATACCTAGAATACATTTGAGTTGTATGTTGAATGAGGCTGTTGAGGGGGATGTTATTTTAAAGCAAGAGAGAGTGAATTCTTATTTGTCAGAAACCTGATATGTCCAACCTTCTACACGATTCCAAGGTCCACAAGAACAAAAAATGTCCGCCCGGGAGACCTATCGTCTCGTGGGTGGGTGGACCTTTGTTACATGTATGCAGCGTTCTCCCCAGAAATTTTTTCCTGCCGGGTGGCATGAAAAAGTAGCCGGGTGGCATAAAAAGTAGCCGGGTGGGGTAGGACGGGGAAATTTGGTGGTAAGGGAAAATGTGCACTGCATCATGCTCATTATTTAGGTCAGGGATGTCTAACTTTTGTCCCACTAGATGTTTGAAAACTATAACTCCCAGCATTCCATGGTTGTAGAATGCAGGGAGTAACCCATGTAACATAGCAGCATAAGCACATGTGACACCCTTTTGTGGCCTTGGAGATCTTGGAAAAGCTAGTTAACGTGCTAAAATAATCTTGCAGGTGTAAAAAAAGGGTCTGGACTTAGCAGTTTTGGCGGGAGTTTTTACTGACCTATTGGCACCTATTAAACCTACTTCTAAATTCTTTTAAATCACAAGTGTTCTCTCAAGAATTTTTTTCCAGCCGGGTGGCATGAAAAAGTAGCCGGGTGGGCCGCCCGGCTAAAAGACCCTAGGGAGAACACTGCATGTATGTCAACTTATTGACAATGAGCCGAGACTGTTTTTATATGAGCTCAGCTTGTTTGTCATGGACACGGGAGACGTCCTAAAAAGGATAGATGGTCTCTGTGTTGAGGGTTATACCTTTCTCATTACCCTTAACATAAAAGGGGTGTACTCCTCAATAACCCACAAGACTGGGATTGGGGCAGTGAAATCCTTCTAGGAGTCAAGAAACACTGGTGATAGAGGCAGAATGGAATTCACGTTGAATGCACTTGAGTTTATACTGAAAAATAACATCTTTCTTTTTAATGGCAAATATTATAGGCAGGTAAAGGGGACGGCAATGGGGGCATCCTGCGCCCCCACATGTGCCTGCCTACATTTGGGATTCTGGGAAAGAACCACTGTTGACCTTCTGTCAAGCTTGTTGCCTGCGGGGGAGGGCGTCGTTCTATGGACAATGTCCTCCTGTTGTGGAAAGAAACGGAGGCTAGCTTGTTAAGTTTTATTGAACAATTGAATGTCAACGTGTTCAATTTTAAACTTACATACAAATACAGCAAGTCTTCTGTCAACTTTTTGGATTTATCTATATATCTATATCTATCTATCTATATAGTTGAGGGTATGTTACAAACAAGCACATACAGAAAGAACACTTCAGTCAATGCCCTTCTCTTAGCTACCAGCCACCACCCCCCAAATTTAATACAGGGGATTCCGACAGGACACTTTCATTGTATTAAGATGATGTGTTCTACAGAGATTGGCTTTGAAGAACAAGCTTTTTACAAGGTTCAAAGAGAGGATCTTCTAGAAATTCCATTGTAAAGGGGTATAATGGGTAAGGGGTAAGTATAAACAAAGCAGAAGGGCAGGTATTCTGTACAAAAAGATGGAGAATTCCTCTAACCAAGAAAAGAAACTGTCTCATAACACCCTACAATGAAGACTGGGGGTCTGTGTAAGGGGTTCTTTGTAGACAAAAAGGGCACCCAATTTAAAAGACAAATTGTCCCCCAGTTATTATAAGGAACCAAGAGCAAAAGGCTGTGAATGGTTAAAATCTAAAAAATGGCAAGGCAACAAAAAGTGTGTCCGATGTGTAAATACTTGGATGAAGAGGGCCAAATTGTAGGTCCGAATGGGATGGTGTACAAGATCAACCAAATAGATGTGTCAAAGTATACAGGTGGTGTATGTGGGGTTAAATTAAAGGCATTAGAACAGATTAGGTTCCATGTGGGGGGGGGGGGGATTTGGAGCGCAAATTGTTGCAAAAGGAGCTTCAGTGGATTTATAAATTAAATAAATCTATAAATTAAACTTTGCGTGCTTCTTGTAAAACATAATAACTATTATTGCTTTTTGTTACATATAAAAACTTATTATTCCACGAGAAAGCCATATTGTAACATTGCACAATTGATTTCCTTTATTTTTGTACTATGGGATACATTCAATTACCATGTATCAAACATGGCAGGGTAGTAACTCTATGACACTCCATGTAGATTTTGAGGGTGTGCGTAGGCTCTGCTGAGGTTAAAAGAACTCCCGTGGAAGGATGACGCAATCCCTGACGAAGCCGGCGTACAATCGAGAGATACCGGTGAAAAGCGCTTTGGATGCAAGCTCAAGACGAGCGAGGAGTTCATTGGGTCCATCGGTGTAGAGATGCTGGATGTAAGGAGCTCTCTCTCTTTTACAGCCACAGCAGTGATTTCACACTACTAGGTGTTCTTACCTAGGTGTAGCTTACCCCGACCTATGGTGAGCAGTATGAGGTAGTTTTGCGCGGACGGGCTGGTCCTGGTAAGTCCACATATGGTGAATCACTCTGTATTGTGTTGCTGTTTGGTTGGAGCTCTTAGCTCACTGATTTGTTTATATAGGACGTATGGGACTCGAGCACAAACTAGCATTATAAGCAGCAATTGTTTGAAAGTAAATAGCTATATACATCTCTACCCGGAGAGGACTGGGGATATATTCTGGGAACGCCCAGAGTGGGGGGTAATTTTATGTATTTGAGGTATTTATTGTAATGTGGGGGCGACATTGTGTTTGACGAAATAAAGATTTTTTGTGTAACCCACAGGTGGTGTGTGCTTAGTAAAAGGGTTTTGTTGCAGACATTCTTGTCTAATAGTAGAAGGTTTCTGTGTTTGACCATTAAAAACTTCAGAGGATGTGCAATATTTGTAAGTGGATCTGGATTGATTGTCACATTGGGCTGCTAAGTGACAGATGAGATTCAATATTAATAAATGTAAAGTGATGCATTTTGGACCTAAAAATCCTTGTGCTGTTATACTATAAATGGCTCTGTGTTAAGTGAATCCCTGTTGGAAAAGGATCTTGGAGTTTTGGTGTATAACAAACTTAAATGTAGCAAGCAGTGCCAGGCAGCAACAGCTAGAGCCTGCAAGATATTGTCTTGTCTAAAGAGAGGTATGGATTCAAGGGAGAATAATGTTATTCTTCCTCTTAACAAAAGCATTGGTAAGGCCTCATTTGGAATATGCAGTGCAATTTTAGAATCCGGTATACAAAAAAAAAAAAAAAAAAAAAAGACATCTTGGAAATGGAAAAGGTTCAGATAAGTGCAACTAAAATAATAAAGGGAATGGGTGAGCTTGAATATGAAGACAGATTGGATAAGTTACAATTATGTACACTAGAGAAAAGGCGCTTGCGTGGGGATATGATTACAGTGTATAAATACATTAACGAGCCATACAATAAACTATCGGGGGCATCGTTCACCAAAAGAACATGTCAGAGGGCACATCCCTTAAGACTTGTAGAAAAGAAATTTACTCTTCAAGTTCGGAAAGGGCTTTTCACTGTGAGAATGGTAAAACAATGGAACGGTCTTTCATTGGATGCGGCCTTGGTGTTTCCTTAAGAATAAATAATTTACTCCCAAAAGCCATTTCCTCCTTTTGAAAAATATCCAGTCTGTAGTGCCTTAACAACATGTTTAGTGAGGATCAGGTAGACGCTCGGCAAATAAGCTTTGGAGAAACCCCTATTTACCATGCCTAAGATGGCACGATTGCTCTAGTGGAATGTACTTTGATCTTTTAAGGAACTGGAGCTTTGGACCTTTCATAAGCCAGAATAATAGCTTGCTTCAGCCATCTGGCTATTTTTGCTTTTTTTCCCCTTGTTGTAAAAAAAAGGAAAAAAAAAAAAATCATACTCACTGAGATTTCTGTTTCCCAGTCACTATCATAGCAGCCGTCACCAAAATGGGTTAATCCCCACAGGTCCTATGGACAGGAAGTTAAAAAGCAAAAAGGTATAAAGGTACCCTCCCCCAACTATACCTTGTCTTCTTTCCAAGCTAAACATGCTCAATCTTCGATAAATCACAGAAATAGGGAAGGGATTTTGGGGACTGCTGCCATGATAGTGACTGGGAAACAGAAATCTCGGTCAGTATGATTTGATTTCCGGTTTTCCCCAGATCACCATGGCAGCATGTCCCCAAAATGGGATATACCAAAGCTAAATAATGGGCGGGCAAGATATATGCTCAAACACACAATATTTATTTTAGGTCGGCCAGAACAGACTGCAGGACTTTTTGTCCAAATTTTGCGACTCCTGAGGCCACCACGTCCAGCTTGTAGTGACGTACAAAGGTTTTTATGGAAGACCACTTTGCCATCTTTGAGGTCTTTCGATGCTCTTGCTTCCATTGCCCAAGAACAGGCTAATGCTCTGGTAGAATGTGCCTTTAACACGTCAGGGATCTTTATGCCTCTTATTTGAGATGCTTTCCTGATGAAGGTCACAATCCAGTTGCTTATCGTTTTCTTACTTAGAGCTTGACCTTTCCTATAGCCACCAGGAACAATGAAAAGATGATCAGACTTTCTGATTTTCTTTGTTCTGCTCATATAAATATTTAGAGCCCTTACTAGGTCCAAAGAGTGCCACTGTAACTCAGATTTAGGCTTAGGATAAAATGAGGGTAAAATCACTTCCAGATCTAAATGAAATTCCGATAAAACTTTAGGTAAAAATTAAAACTCTGGTCTCAGCCTAACTTATCAAAGAACTGAATATGAGGTTGTTTTATTGACAATGTTCCAATTTTGCCTACTCGGCACGCTGAGGTAATTGCTACAAGGAAAATAACTTTAATTGTAAGAAGCCATAAGGATATCTTCTCCAATGGCTCAAAAGGCGTCTCTGTTAGCACCTGTAGCACAAGCGGAAGTTCCATGGTGGAGGTTTCGAAAAAGATCTTGGACTGATTCTTATCATTGCTGCAAAGAATCTCTTTACTATCGGCTCTAATGCCCAATTTGTACCCATGATTGCCGAGAGGGCTGACACTTGACCTCTTAAAGTATTAATACTTAGATTCTTTTTAAAACCTGTAAACAAGAAGTTTACGACATCAGCTCTAGTTGATTGCAGTGGCAACAGGCCCTGTTGGTGCGAGACGTCTGTGAAAAGTTTCCATATTTTATAATATTTTTTGGATGTTGACAACTTTCTTGATTTTAGTAGAAAGTTGAACATTTCTTCCTGGAACCCTATACTTCTCAATCGATCACTCTCAACCACCAAGCCATCAATCTGAGATTGGAGCAATCCTGATATAATATTGGACCCTGGGACAAGAGATGAGGTAGGTACTCCAACTGTACTAGAGGCTCGGCTGTCGATGGCTTCCTTCTGTAAAAGTTGAGATACATAGTCTCTCATTAGTCCTAGTCCTTCCTGTGTCGCTGGGGCTTTGAATAAGAGGTAACTATGTATTTTCGGTAGTTCTCAAAACCGTTTTTTGTAGCCTTGCTGAATTATACTCAGCACCCAGGAATCCAAAATCATTGCGGCCCAGATCTTGGAGAAAAGTTTCAATCTTCCTCCTGCTTTCTCCATCTGGACTGGCGTACCCCTATTGTTGGAAGGATTGCGTTCCAAACGTACACTTTTTTGGGGCACCTGAAGACTGTCTCCCTGTCTTCCAGGCGGCTGATCTGTTCTTCTCTTTTCCAGGTCTATAAAATTTGGAGTCTCGAAAGGATCTCTCCCTGTTAAATGACGACTCAAATCTTGGCTTCTTGTTTCTGAGATCTTGCGGTAAAAAGGCGCTCTTTCCCCCTGAAGCCTTGCTAATAATAGAATCCAGCTTCTTGCTGAATAACATATCTCCGTCATATGGAAGCAAACATAAGTTTGTCTTTGAGCTTGTGTCTGCAAACCACTACTTAAGCCACAGTGCTCTACGAGCCGCCACTGACAGGGCCATTCACCTGGCCGATAGGTGCACAATGTCGACTGAGGCTTCAGCGAAAAAATCTGTCGCCATTTTGATCTGATAGCATCTCAACAAGTTTTGGACGCTTGACATTTGTACCAATAGCTTCTTCTCATTGACCTCAGTATCCAGGGCTATGAAATTATGGGTCCAGAAAATAGAACTCCATTCTCTTTTCCATGGGGTCCTTGAAAATTGCCGCATCCTCTACTGGTAGGGTAGTCCTGCGGGCTAATCTTGACACTGCCGTGTTCACCTTTGGGGGAACATCCCAGAATTTTGAATCTTCCTCCTCAAAGGGATACTTTAAGAAATCTTCTAGTTACTGCAAATTTTTTATCAGTCTTCTTCCATTCTGCTTCCATTATTTTTCTCATTGAAAAATGCAGTGGAAAAGTAGCTGACTTCCTTTTGATTGAAGGAAACAGCTTATCTGCAGTTGAAGATTTTAGAGTTTCTACACTAAGCGATAGAGAGTTTCTCACAGCCTTTATCAGTGGCTCAATTATACTGCTACTCCGATCTTTCCTCCTCGGAGTATAGACAGTCTGAATCTACTGATCTGGACTCCTGACTCAGTGTTCTTTTCTTTGAATTGGAAGCCTCCATTCCCTTTTCCACTGCTTGCAGCGCATCAATGTATCGAAAGACTTATTCTCCGATGTGGAAGGCTTGACAGTAGATTCTTCCTCGTCTATAGCTTTATTGCTGTCAAGACTTCTGTACAGGCTCATGGGTAGAGAGGCTGCTAGACACAAAGTGAATAAAGCCATTAATGGCTGTGCTAGCACACATTCCCCACTCTCTTTATACTTACCCCCAAGCTCACCTAGATCCCTTGGGGTGACTCTTGGCAGAGCTACCAGACTCCATGGCTTAATCTGCAATAAGAGGCTGAAAGAGAAAAAAAGGCACACACCTATACTTATAACTGCTAACACAAAAAGCTTCACAGCCGCTAGCCATCTACAACCTGCCTAGCAGGTGTCCTACCTTCTTAGAAGGAAAAAAGGCTCCTAGCAAAGTGGGAGAGGACACACAGCTGCAATCCACACTGTTTCTCTGGTCCCAGCGCTGCAGCCATGCGCCAGAACAGCCAGGGAAGTTTAAACCCCGCATAGCTCCTCCCCGCCGCCCATCCGACAATCTTATTGGAGCTTCCGGCAGTGGGAGGGGCCGAGCAGAGGAGGTGCATCCATTCACGGCCATCTGACCAATCAGAGTGGCCGGACTAAATCTCACGTGGCCGCGCCTGAAGATGACATCATGCCCGAGACGCAGGCGCTATCTTGGATGGGGAACGCATGCACTTGAGCGTGCAAGACTGCCCCAAGCCCGGGCTTCCTTCCCCACAGAGTGGGGATACACACAGGCCTGAAAGAAATCCACGATGGTGTCCATGGACAGGAAGGAAAAAAGACAAGGTATAGTTGGGGGAGGGTACCTTTATGCTTTTTAACTTCCTGTCCATAGGACCTGTGGGGATTAACCCATTTTAGGGACATGCTGCTATGGTGATCTGGGGAAACAGAGAATCCAATTTTTTTACAGGATTGAACCTTCTCTAGGTGCACAATAAGACATCTTTTGATGTCCAAATTATGATTTCTTTGTTCATCTCCTGAGGAATCAGATGTAAAACAGGGTAGGAATATTTCTTGGTCCCTTTGAAATGAGGAGTTATCCTTTGGTATGAAAAAAAAAATGTAGGGTCAAACCTCAGACAGATACCCAGTTCTTCCCCCCCAAAGTTTTTTTACATGTATGTATGTATGTATGTATGTATGTATGTATAATAATTATTAATATTATTATATATATATATATATAATATATATATATATATATATATATATATATATGAGTTTGAACAGATTGATATTGATAATTGTAAACATGCATTTGTTAATATGTCTAATACAGAGAGAGAAGCTCTTAGGGAGCTCACAGATAATTCCATGATCACTATCAAACCTTCTGATAAGGGAGGGGCGATAGTGGTCATGGATACTAAATATTATGAAGATGAAATCTTAACTCAGTTGTCTGATAATACTGTATATTGTGAACTTGATACTGACCCAATCAGGGATATTCAAAAGGAGATTAGTGAATGTTTAAATCATTATAGTGCTATTGGTGTGCTTAAAGAGAATGAAAGGGATTTATTAGTGGTCCAACACCCTAGAACACCTAGGTTGTACACGTTGCCCAAAATTCATAAGGACCCGGTGAAACCGCCGGGTCGCCCCATTGTTTCGGGGATTGAAACGTTTTTTTGTCCAATTGCTAAATTGGTTGATAAAATATTGGCACCTATGATATGTGAAACTGCATCTTACATTAGAGAGAGTGCGGATGTTTTGCACAAATTATCTTTGTTTGATGGATATGACACTAGTGATATACTGGCGACCTTTGATGTCGCCAGTTTGTATACCTCCATACCTCACCAAGATGGCATGGAGGCGGTGCGGTGGTTATGCCATACATTTGGTGAATTGTGTCCCACCAAGGTGGATCTTATTGTTGACTTATTAAATATTGTCCTCACTCGTAACTACTTTATATTTAAGGACAAGTACTACCTTCAGCTGCGTGGGACCGCGATTGGGTCCAATGCCGCTCCTGCCTATGCCAATGCCTTTATGGCATGGCTTGAGGACGGGCACATCTATCGATTGGACCTCTACCGGTCACATTGTGTGGCCTGGTGGAGGTTCATAGATGATGTGCTCGTCCTATGACGGGGTGGCATTGATACCCTATCGCGGTTTCACGCCGAGTTGAATGGTATGCATCCTTCGATTAAGTTTGATATGCTGTGGAATCAGACTAATGTTCATTTTTTGGATATTAATATAATTAAAAGTCATGATACATTCCATACATGTTTATTTCAGAAACCCACTGACCGTAATCAGTTATTACATTATTCCAGCCAACATCCGTCACACACTAAATATGCCATACCATACAGCCAATTAAAAAGAATTGATAGATTGGTAGATGAGACTAATGTTAAGGTTACGCAAATGGATGACATATGTAAGAAGTTCAAATCGAGAGGTTATCCAGATGGTGTGATTAACAGAGCTCGAGATAAAATAATGGGTCAGAGATTTGAACACCAGGTGGGGAAGGATAAAAAAAAGACTAATCTTTGTTACCTCCTATGATCCTTACAGTCAGGAGGTTACCAAAATTATCCGTAAACATTGGCCATTACTCTCTCAATTATTCCCTGACGTAGGGATATTTCAAAATTTACCTCTCATTTCGTATAAACGTGGTAAAACAATAGGAGCTACAATTAAAGGTGGGAAGTCTAGAGAGAAGTGTACTGGTACATCTAATTGGATGTCGAGAAAGGAGGGCACTTACCCGTGCATGAATTGCATATGGTGTTCCAAAATTATTAAGGGTGACACTTTTATACACTTGCGATTCACGTTTCGTGGTGTACCTCCTTATGTGTCCATGTGGTCTCCTCTATGTGGGGGAGACCACCCAGAAACTCAAGTTGCGTCTAACACAACATAAATCGTCCATTCAATTGAGAAATATGTCACTGCCTGTACCCAAGCATGTTAGAATTGATGCTAAAAAAGGGGGTGACAGACAACAGAAACTTAAACAGAGAGAGGTGTGGTGGGTTCAGAGGTTGGGCACATTAAAACCCAAGGGACTTAACAGAGACTATGATCTCTATGTATTTCTATAAAAATGACTGGATGCTGTAGTTCACCCAATAGACCATTGGAGGGTAATGTGCTACCATTTGTTACTTAATTACTATGTGATGTATCAATTTCCTGTTTGATAGTTTATAAGTGATTTACTAATTAACACTGTTCAGTCTCTGTGTTCTTTGCTTGAGAAAGGGCTGCTGCCCGAAACATCGCAGATTGTATGACACAGATATCGGATGTTAAATAAAAAGTTTCTTACCTGCAATAATTGTGCTGCTGTAATGTTGGAGAAAAAAAATATTATATTTAAGTCAAAAAAGTAAAAGGTTCTGAGCACTCCTTCACACGAAAAGTTTTTTTATATATATATATATATATATATATATATATATATATATATATATAATATATATTTATATATATATATATATACTATATCTATATCATATATATATATATATATATCATTATTGCATAAATTGTTAGAAGTACAACAAGCCATGACACATTAGGAATGAGATCCCTACACCTTAAGAGATTACAATCTAAATGGGAGGGACAACATACAGATACAGATAGGGGGATGGGTACAAAATGCTTAAAAGGACTAACAATCATTTGTTCTACGTATGCTCAGAAAGGTAGGATAACAGTCTAAAAGTAATAATGGATGTTACCAGGTGAAGCGAGAGAGGGAGAGAGTTCCAATGGTAGGGAGCAGCAAGAGAGAATGGTTTAAGGCAGGAGGCAGCAGTTTTAGTTGGGGTCTGTGGAGAAGATTTCCTTGAGAGGAGCGAAGAGCACGGCCTGGGACATAAGGGACCAAGAGAGAAGATAAGTAGTGAGGTGCAGTAGAGCAAAGGGATTTAAAGGTTAAAAGTAGGGTATTGAATATGATTCTTTGTTTGATGGGAAGCCACCTTATGTACTGAAGTATCAGGGTTGCGGGTTCTCTTTTGGAGGAGAGCGAGATGATCCGAGCTGCCGAGATTAAGATAGACTGGAGAGGAGAGAGATGAGAAGCCAGGTGTCCAAGTAGTAGAATGTTACAGTAGTCAAGACGGGAGATTATAAGGGCATGGATGAGCATTTTAGTAGTGGAGAGAGAGAGAGAAAAGGCTGGATCTTGGCAATAATGCGAAGGAGAAAATGACAGGTTCTAGCGACATTTGTTAATGTAATGATGGAAGAAGAGAGAGGAGTCAAAGATTAGTCCATTAGGCAGTGTGCATATTCAATTGTGTTAATGACCATATTGTCAATTGAGAGAAGGGTGGACTAGGTCCCAGTGTAGGGGGGGAAATGATTAATTCCGTTTTGGATAGATTGAGTCCTGCGCCATCCAGGAAGAGAGAGTGCAGACATCTAGAGATTTGGGATTGAACTTCAGGGGTTAGCGTGGGGGTGGACAAGTAAATTTGGGTATCATCAGCATATAAGTGATACTTAAAACTGAAAGAACTGATTATTTCTCCCATAGAGATAGTGTAGAGGGAAAATAGCAAGGGTCCTAAAACCGAGCCCTGAGGGACCCCCACAATAAGCGGAACCCACAATAAGCGGAACAGGAGAAGAATTCTTATTAGCAAAAGAGACAGTGAAAGATCTGTTAGAGAGATAAGAAGACAACCACGCCGCAGCTTGATTTCGGATGCCCAGAGAATATAGAATCTGCAAGAGAGTGGTCCACAGTATCAAAGGCAGCCGATAGGTCAAGGAGAATGAGGACCGAGAACTGTCCTTTGGCTTTGGCAGCTTGTAGGTCATTTGAGACTTTAAAGAGGGCTGTTTCAGTTGAATGACCCGGTCGGAATCCTGATTGTAACGGGTCCAATAAGTTATTAGCATAGAGGTATTTAGTAATACGTGTAGAGACTAGACGTTCAAGATGTTTTGATGCAGACGGTAAAAGGGAGACTGGGCGGTAGTTTGACGGACAGGTAGGGTCCAGAGAGGGTTTTTTATGAAGAGGTTTGACACATGCATGTTTAAAAGGCAGCAGGAAAAATCCCAGAGGTCAGGGAGGAATTAAAAATGTGAGAAAGAGCAGGGGAAAGGATTTTAGCGCAGTGTCTGAGTAGGAAGGAGGGCATGGGATTAAGGGTGAGGCCACACTAACGCACAGGAATCACGCACCAAATCGCGAGCGTTATCGCAAGCGATTGTGTGCGCGATTCTTGTGCGTTTTGTGCATACGTTTTCGCCGTTTTGCGTTATGGAAGCGCATGCGTTAATGCACCAAAAATGTTGAACGCATACGTTACCAAAACGCGACCGGATGCACAACCGCATGCGAATTGGAAATAGCGGAAATTTTTCGCATTCCCGTGATTTCCATTTTAGCGAAAATGGCGAGCACAAACTTGAAAACGCGAAAAACGTGCTAGTGTGGCCTCACCCTAAGGGCACACATTGTAAGCGTCGAGGACAACAGGAGTTTGAAGACTTCAGAATGGGTGAGGGGATTAGAGTACGGATATCATCTATTATATTTCTGAAGTAGTCTGCAAAATCCTGAGGAGCGTTAATGGAATGAAGAATGTTCGTAGAGGAGGGCTGCAAGAGAGTGGTAAATAGCGAAAATAGAGGGTTACTTTTATTATTGTTTATAAGTGTGCTAAAGTAGGAGTGTTTAGCTGCCGAAAGAGCCAAATTAAGACACGACAAAATGAGCTTGAAATGGTTTAAGTCTGCTTGACTGCGTGACTTTTTTCACAGCTGCTTAGCGGTTTAGGACCTTGGTATCTGAATTGAGCCAAGGGCGGGGCAACGTTTTTGAGTTTGTAGGGGGGCAAAGGAGTCAATAGTAGTGGATAAGAGAGTTATAAGAATGTATTAGGGAACCAGGGTTAGGATCAGACATGATGAAAGAGGCTAGAACTGAGAGAGCATACCCTCCAACATTTCAAAGACAGAAAAAGGTACACTTAGGCACGCCCCTTGTTCCACCCAAACTCCTCCCAAGGTGCCACCCCAAATATATATAGCTCCGCCCTAAATATTTCTAAAGGTAAATAAATGGATTAAGTAGTTGCAGAATTGCTGGCAGAAATGTACATTTTAAAGAAGGGTTAACAATAGCAAAGTTAATGACCCCTATAAATTCAGATACAGACAACGATAGAGATAGATAGATAGACAGAGAGAGATAAACAGACATAGATAGATTGACAGACAGATAATAGATAGGTAGACAGATATATATATATATATATATAATATATATATATTACTGTTACCAACGGACAGAGCACTCGCAGGTCTTCTCTAAAGTCTTTTATTTTAATACATCAATTAATGTATTAATATAAAAGACTTTAAGAAGACCTGCGAGTGCTCTGTCCGTTGGTAACAGTGTTTATATTCTACAGAGGCACCGGGGCATTGAATAGGAAGCGTGAGTGCGGGACCGATGGAAGATTGTTATATATATATATATATATAATCATAGCATAACAGCAACGTTTCGGCTCTTTTCTAGAGCCTTTTTCAAGCCAGTGCAAATACACTATTTTATCACTCTATATTTGAATTCTTAAATTTTGATCCATATTTTTTGATCCATGTATATTGGTATATGTATATTTATAGCACATAAGCACTTTTATGTATTTTGAAAAAGGATTGACCCTTAGTGGTTTTATTGTATTTTATTGCACTTTGGGCACTTTAATGATATATATCCGAGGAAAACCTTGATTCACACATGTATTCACACATGTATTCACTTATAATAATGAGATCACTGGAAGAGGTGTGGTTTGTCTAACACTTAAATAGCACATGATACTTGTGTATTTGCACTGGCTTGAAAAAGGCTCTAGAAAAGAGCCGAAACGTTGCTGTTATGCTATTTGCACAATAAATAATCTTTGGAAAATTACCCTGAGTGCACTAAGCTTCATATGGACTGTATTACTTATCTCTAGTAGCACCAGGGTGTCTAATCCCTTTATACCTGTTTTACTGTGTGCCTACCATTTGGTCTGGACTATATTATTTTGAGACTGATTGTCTCAGGTAGTGCACCACTATGGATGAACATGTTGACAGATCAAGCCTTTTTTCCGGATACACGGACACATGGAACATATCTGGTGTTGATATTGAGAAAATATTGTGGCAGAAAACTAATACAGATTATAACTTGCAAACATCTATCAAAGATATCTGCATAGACCTATTGCGACTTCAGAAACGTGAGATAGATCTGGATTTACACGGTTTATTTCTTTCGGATTACTTCCGTGCTAAACACATTCCACGGGGTTTCAGAATTGCCAATATCCCCACCAGTGGAAGGAATAATCCTG